>OZ037770.1:2230000-2636461 GCA_964035545.1 Bugula neritina
TCACCAACTATTTGACTATAACATGTCACCAACGACCTAACTAACATGTCACCAACCACCTAACTAGCATGTCACCAATACATGATTAGCATGTCACCAATACCTGACTAACATGTCACCAACCACCTGACTATAATATAGCATATCATATTGGTGATATGTCACTATTCCATTTTAATGCAAGACTTTGATATATACTACAAAAAGCTAGAAGTAAATAATTTCTGGAAGGTAGTTCAATTTATTTAGTGATTTGGAGTATAGCTTTACTTTATATTTATAATATTTAAAAAACTCTCTTAATTTACCAACACCCAAAAACGCAGAAAATATAGCTTTATTATTATTAATATTATATTTACATATTTAAGATATATTAGTAATAAATTCTCCCGTGATATAGTTTGAATAATATAATAAATTCTGATGAATGAAGTCAAAGTTAAAAATTAACATATAATATCTTCAAGAGGAATTCTTAAAAGTTTTGTTTTATTATTCTATAAAGCTATTGTGATATTATACTAATATTAATGCTTACTTTTAAAGTTATTAAGCGTTGTATGACCAGATAAAATAGTTATCTGTCCTTTTAGTATTTCACTTTATTTTCAACTTGTTTAAATTTTGTTTGAGAGAAGTATAACAACCGAAAAGCTCAAAATATTTATCAAACTTTTTTTTTAAAGAAAGCCTGTTTTTTCACTATTAAAAACGTATTTAATAACTGATTTCACTTTAAATCAATGACAAGAAACTTTTCTTATATAAAATTTGAATATCAAGTGGAAAACATGAAAGAGTTTTTTAAATGCAACCTGAAATTTAACCAGAATCAATAACAGAGTTTAAATTATTGAAGAACGTCTTCTTTTACAATAAAAACAAATGCAATTGTCGTATAACTGATAAAATAGATTTCTTACTTACCCTCTACTTTTCGCAAGTCTTTAAGAATGTATCAGCAAGCTGCCACCCAGTTGTGAATTCCTCACAAGAATAACCCACTGCAAAGAATTCCAAAGGTAAGCTCTACAGACTGTAGACAAACAAAGAAAATGAGCTTATTTGTATCTTTAGAAACTAGTTTAATTATGTTTTGAAAGTGGGTAATGAATTCGAATACTTTTACATAATATACGCAAATATTGGTTTTAGCACGCCAGTTACACGTCTTGTTTGATGTTGGGATAACGTTTTCTCTGGTAGAGCCATTCCTTTCTTGTTAGTTATCAATTCCATCTGTGCAACTCTATTCATACTTGGGTGCAGACAGTAGTTGTGATATATTTTGCTTCTTCCACCTGGTGAATAATGTATTTAATTAAGTTCACCCTTTGTACTTGTATAAGTTAGTTTAGACAACAGTAGAAAACACTTTAATTTAATAGTATACCATATAATAATAAAATGTATGATAAAATGTAGAATAAAATATAATGTGCTATTCAATAAATTGTAACACCCTATAATAATATAATTTAGTATATAATTATAACATAATTTCATAATATATAAAGCATGATATAAAATAATATATTTTACAATTATATAGTGAAATATAACGTGGTGTCAGTCCAAATAGCCGACTTCCAATATATTCAACTTAGATGACCAAAAAACTAACTACTCCCATTTAGATAAATTTATTTGAAAAACTATGATGTCATCCCAAATAGACGCTTCTTGGTTAAAAGCTAGGCTAAATTTCCCACTTAGACACTTCCCAGTTAGACGATATTTATTTATATTGGTACAATGTATATTTTATGTACACATTATTTTTAAATATTATTTAAATATAATATGTATATTTAAATAAAGCACGTATTGAGCATATAAATATTTGTTTTAGATTTGCAATAACATAATAATTTTACATATTTTTTTCGTTATGCTTGAACAGATATTTTGTTAATGAAAGTATTAAAGATAATGTTTATTAATAATGTATATTACTGTTTTTTGTCCCATACAAATCTATGAAAATTAAAATATTATTCCAGATAATTCATGTTAGCTATTTTAACTATTAGCATTTTAGCTATTTAGCAATCAATGCAACAGTTATATAGATATATATAGGTGTATTGCTATATAATTATATGGCACCAAAATAAAAAATAGTGCTTAACTGGGAAGCGGCTAAGTGGGAAGTTTAGCCTAACGTCTGCCAGGGAAGCATCTATCTGGGATGAAACCAAAAAGCATTAGGAATTAAAAATAATAATAATATTTAATGAAAGTGTCTAGTTGAAGCCATGCATCATAGGTAAAGCCATATGCATAACATGACTCATTGAAACCATTGCTCTAACATGTTACTGAAGCCATTATCCATAAGATGCCTGATTTTTTAGGATAATATAATATAATATAGTTCTTAAAACTATTTTTTTACATTCTATTGATTCAATTTTAAATGTTAATATATTCAATTATATTTTACTATTTTATGCACATATATTTGATAGAAATATTTGGTTCGTCTAACTGAAAGTGGTCTATTTGAAACGAGACCCATAATATATCTTGCTCCACTACCATACAAAGTAATACAGCATAAAACTTTTTAGAATATAATATGATTAAGTATAATAACTTCAATTTTTTTTCCAAAGTGCAATAAAACATAACACAGTATATAGTTTAACGTAGCATAATATAATTCAACAAATTGCAAAAGATATATTATACAGTTTAACGTAATATATAAAAAAACAATATAATTCTAAATAAAATAACATAGCCTAATATAAAATTTTTATAATGCATAATACTGAAATAAAAAATGTCACATAATAATATAAAAGCATTTTATTTCATAATAATATAATATGCAGCATTATCGTTATCAGAGATTATTATTTTATAATTTATACAATATATTAGTATTTTATTTCACATAAGAATACAGGTATAATAGTACATATATATGCACAAATTTAAAAAATTTATTTTAGAAGTTTTCTAATTGGAAGTTCCTACAACTATTATACATTCAGCATAGATCAAACTTGACCACTAGCTGATTATTATAATGCAGTTGGCATAAAATCTATATCAATATAGTAGAAAAAGGAAAGCAAGTTGGAGTCAAGTTTTTTATTATAATTATATGACCGTTTGCAGCAAAAATCAACATTTTTTGCCTTTCTCTATAACAGTTTTTTTCCTCCTTATATTTATAGGTGATGGGTCAAAATATTCTTCCTTAACGTGTTAGAATCCTTCAAGACTGAGCTCAGCTAAAGTACTTAGAAGCTACTAGATGTTGTAATATACAGGTCATGTAATATGTTTGCTTAAAAGCTTAAAGCTGATGTAAGATTATTGTTGTTATATACTTGATAAATTATGGCTTTGTTTATAGTTTGGTATTGTAATTTGTGTTAGGGAATTTTTGGTAAATGCTGTAAACAAGGTTTCACTCAAAAAGTTTAGCGAAATAGAAATATTAGCAGACATAGCTTACTTTGTCTATAATAGCTTAAGTTCTAGTTGCACCTGTAGATTGAGGAAATAAAATGAATACCCCCCAAACAAAGAATTCACAAAGCATTTTCTCTTTGCTAATCAAACCTCCAATACCAAAGTGCAGTTCCATCAATAGCTAATATGTTGTAGTAGCAATTTGAAGCATATATATGAGAAATTATCTATAAACTACTAAATTTAGGGCAGCCATGGTTTAAATGAAAACAGAAATGCCTGTCTCTGTTCTTCTAGCATAATAAATAAAAGAGCTGCAGGTAATTGTATTATTTGTAAGTTTAGATATCAGTTGCAATATAAAATCATATATTACCTGTAAAAACCTCTGCTCTCTACTTGGATTCGAACCACAGACCTTCGGCTTGTAAGCAGGCGCCCTAACCACAGGGTCTGCTGAGTTAACTCGACACATTACTTCCATTTTTATTGTTTGAAATATTTTGCTGTATTTTGCAATAAACAAAATTTATTCAAAAATTCAACACTTGTATAAAGAAGTAAGCTACAAAAGTTTAGTTACAATTTAAACAATGCATATATCAGATATATAGCTAAACACTTGAAATAACAGCATAGCGTTACTAATTATTACCAGCTAAAATTAGTGAGCCTAATAATAATATATAACAAAATTACTGAGGTAAGGTCGGTGAAATATTTCAAATAATTTCTTTTTTAAATTTCACTGTTTTGTAAAACTGAAGTCAAATAACAAATTTCTGATAAAGAACTTATGCTTCATTTGTTTTAGGAAAGCTTCCAAGAACAATATTTAGTGTTTTTAGAAGTTAGTTTCTATTTTATTACATAAATATGTTTTTTGAAAGACAGAACACATAGTATTTTCAAAGATATCTGAAAATTTTGGTTTAGTTGTAAAGCTAGGATAGATGAATCCATGATGCGTGTGCTATAAAATATTATACATGTCTAGCTATGTAATTACATGGCAAGTATCACAAGGTGCCAGGTAAGTATCACAGGATGTCAGGCAAATGTCAAGACAAGTGGCACAAGGTGTCAGATAAGTGTCACAAAGTGTCAGGCAGGTGTCACAGGTGCCAAAAATATCAAATCAACATAATTATTATTCAGTGCCATATGTAGCGGAGAACCGGCGCCGCAGGTATTGGCGAGCTGTGATTGGAGGATATTTGTTGGACCCATCAAGTGTCTCAAGAAGGGCCTCATCATCAGCGTGGCCAAAGAACGCAACAGAAACTCTCTCCTTGTCCAAGAACTTAGCTTCAGGGAGAAGAACTCGGTGTTTCTGTAACCAGAGAAATACACGCAATAACCTTTATTTTTCATTTCAAATTTGTAGTATATTTTGTTAAGTTCGTTTCTAGAGCAAAGGAAGTATTTAAAACAGATATAGTTAATAACAGAAAAGCGGTTGCAGGGTGACAACATGCAATATTTAGCAGTTTTTATAATACGTAAATATATAATTTAAACAGTGATTATATCTTGTGGTTAACCAGTTAGCCTGAGAAAGTGCCAGATCAATGGTTGTAACCACAGCAGAGTCATTGATGATGGCTAGAAAGCATTCAGTGGTAATTGCTCATTTCCTTTGTGTAGTCACAGTAGTGCAATGGTTTGCTCACCTGATTGCAAACTGGAAGATATAGGGTTCAAATCCCAGTGCTGGCAATTATTTTACACTTCAAATACACAATCCTTAGTAACTTCAAAAGTCATTCCTAGCAGTTCTCAAAAGAATTGATATTTTAAAGAAACATGAGTAAGAAGCCAATATACAAAACTAGAAAAGTTAGTTTTGTAATAGGAAATTCTACAATAGTTGTAAGTTCATGATAGTTCAAATTATTATTTTAAACTATAGAATGCTAGAAATTATAAATGCGAACTGGTAAAACATTTTACTGAAAGTTAGAATAAATTAGCGACTAAAAGTTTGGAACTCACGGTAGCTATCAGTACATCTCCACTCCACATCTGTAACATGTCACCAATATTCACGTATATCCCTCCCTCAATGAACCCTGCATCCACGTAATCTCCCAGCTCTCTACTCATTACCTGCAGGCAGTAAAACCAGACTATTATGACAGGAAAAGGGGGCAGCCGTGGTCTAGGGGGTTATAGCGTTCGCCTAGTAACCACAAGGCCATTGGTGATGTTAGGAAGAACATCCAGTCATAATAATTGCTCCTCATCTAAATAAGTCCTTAGCCGCTTTAACAAAAACCCTTTTTATCAAGAGGTTTCTCACAGGGATAGGAACTATAAACATTGCATGAGTTTTTTATTATGACAGAAATAGTAGAAAGCTGCACATGAGTGGCTAGAGGGCTGCCTATAGTAAACACGAAATCAGTTGATTTCTACTTTCAAACTTGTCACAATGAAGTACGTAATGAAACATACAGTCGTACTGGCTGTGCCACTCAGTAAAAAAGGTTGTTTTACTAAATTTACTTTATGTGTAAGAGTGACTCAAGGGATGCTTCATAACTTCATTAAAACTGCTGTAAATTACACTAAAGTCAAACACTATTCTCTAATAGTCTAACACAAGACTGTCCAGCATTTTGGCCCCAGGGCCAGATGCTGCGGCTCCGAGCCTGCATTGATGTGGCCTTGAAAAGCAATACAAATAAACTTATTTTTCACAGCATACATTATTTAGAGTAAAATACAACCTTTTAAATGTCTTTTTCATCTACCTGCTACAAAACATGCAACCTGCAGTAACTATTGGGACTTTATTGTATAATGATTCATAAGAATTCGGAATAAAATAATTTGAAAAATACTGATGCTGGGGGCCACAGCGCAAGCTAAATTTTACAAAGTGGCCCTCATCATGAAATATTCCCTTTCAGTGGCCCTCGCTCTGAAAAAGTTGGGCACCTCTAGGGTCTAACATGACTTGATCAATTACTACTTGTAGAATGAAAAAAACCCTTAGTGAAGTTGTCTTCTCCTTTCAAGCCAAACTTAATATCTGACTTGGAATAATACCTACACAAGTCATGCCCTTTAATTAACTCAGAGTTTAGTTTTACCTGCAGACCAGGAGCATCGCTATAGAGGAGAGTCAGAGAGCCAAAATCTGAATGTTCACCACACCTCAGTTGGCCAGGTACCAACAGAGCTAATGAATATACAGTAAGTATATAGTAAATATAGAGTAAGTGTATAGTACATATATAGTAATTATAATATAGTATATATATAGTAAGCGTATAGTGAGTATATACTAAATATATAGTACATATATATAGTAAGTATATAGTAAGTGTATAGTAAGTATATACTAAATATATAGTAAATACATAGTAAGTATATACTAAATATATAGTGTATTTGTGTCATTATTACCTGTGTCATTTTTAAAATCAACATACTATATATAGAAGGGTGACTCACATTTGTCAACTTTTGGATACCAAACCACGCTCTGATTGGATGGATTCTTTTTCTCAGTAAAGGAGTGAGCTTTCACCATTTGATACGGATCCTTTAAATATAGTAACACACTGTTTCAAGATGAAAATTTATTTGTCTAATTAAATTTATATTAATTAATTAATTATTTAATATTATAATAACCAATTAATAATATAATCAACAATTAATAAATTATTGTTTAAAGTAAAGATGTCCTAACTTCTTACAATGATCAACAGTAGATTTAAATTTTTTTTAATAAATGGAATTAGTGCTTTAGAAAGGGATTTGCTAATCAGGCATGTAATAGATTTCCTATTATATAGTTTATTTATAGCTTCAAAGTGATTAGAAACTCAAAATGTATATGATTATAATTTTTTATTTGATGCAAACAGGCCATACTACTAACAATAATAATTCTTAAATCTGAGGTTTGTATTTTTTAAAATATCTGAGTTTACAATGGCCAGACTGAGAAAATTAAAGGTTTCAAACACGTGTGTTTACAACTTACAAAATATTTATTTTTATTTACTATATTATTATGATCGTTCATCTTACTTCTAAATTAAATTATTTAAAAATTTTATTAGACCGTCTCACCTCCAATTTCATGGCAACTCCTAGAAGGTACAGAATTCTGGACGCCTGCTCTTCAAACTTAGCCCTCAACTTCCTGCTTTCTTCACTGTCAATAATGGGGGGCGCAAGAGTCCTCTACATAAAAGACAAGATATCTTTGAGTTAACTAAGACTAGGGAGTATAGTTATAAAAAGGAAGCAACTCCTACAATGTCCTGTTTTTTATTATCACTACCGTTGTGTTCTACTAACCCTGGTAAAGCCAGCTTGTAGACGTAGTAGTTATATGTCTTATTTATCAGATATAACTCATCATGACTTCAATATTGCTAACACCAGTTATGCTAGAGAATAAACAGAGTGCATGTGACATTAAAGTCTATTCGTTGAGAACACAACTTCTCAATCCTTTTAGATGCTTCAATATGAATAATGTACAAAAAAGTGTCACTAGTGTAAAAATCAAAAGAATACCAATAGCTGCAGCATTTTAGATTCTGCTCTTTCAAGTGTAAAGGTTCTTGGTTTGTAAAGTCAAAATTTGGGGACAAGAGGTATTATGAAACCTTGTATTGAATATAAAGCAAGAGTAAATAATCCTCTAGAATTAGAATTAGGACAAAGTAAATCATTTATAATATTATCCAATATAGAGTTGTGATTGCCCAGTGGTGTAATGGTTAATGCCTGCTTGCTTGCAAGCCACATGTCTTGCAAGCCAGAGGTCTCCGTTTCAAATCCCAGTGGAGGTAAAATTATTTTATATCCAAAAGCAACTAACAGACTCAGATCACCTTATAAATTGACATTTTGTGGAATTTACTAAAATCAGATTGATATAACTTACATCTCCTTCAGTAATTCTGTTGGTGTGGAATACTTCCTTGTAGTCAGGTGCTGGGGCCGTCTCTTCTAATCTGAAGTTAGAAAACTAAATTCTGTAACTGCTGCACGTAAATTTAGGTGCAGCAGTTACAGAGTTTAGTTATGTTAACATAAACATAGGGAGAAGATAATATAGTAAATCTATAGAATAACATTGAGAAAAAGATATAGTATGATACAAAGAAAGGGCTTCAAACACAACAACAGAGATTGTTAACTTGAAAAGCATTGTGCAGTTGTAATCATCACTTAATTATTCAGCTATAATAATCTTGAACTGATATATGTAAAAGAGCATATTTTTGAGACTTCTAGTGCTATATAATAGTATAAACCAATTGTGGGTCATTTTAAAGTTCCATACATAAAGGATAATTTCCTACGCCAAGGATATCAAACTTATTGTGACAATCAAGATGTTTATTTTGGTAGCCTACAATTAGTTACTTAAAATACTCACACAAAACTGGGTGTCATTCATATAATACAGTCTGTGGTCATATTTGTATAGTCTGTGGTCATATTTGTATAGTCTGTGGTCATATTTGTATAGTCTGTGGTCATATTTGTATAGTCTGTGGTCATAATTGTATAGCCTGTGGTCATATTTGTATAGTCTGTGGTCATACTTGTATAGTCTGTGGTCATATTTGTATAGTCTGTGGTCATATTTGTATAGTCTGTGGTCATATTTGTATAGTCTGTGGTCTTACTTGTATAGCCTGTGGTAATTTACAGGCACAGCTGGTCATGGTTATGGAAATTTGTGTTGTTAAGAACCACAGAGTTTAAAAGAACACAGTATAAATTGAGCTGCATAGTATAGTTTCAACATTTAGTGACATAAAATCACTATGTAAATCACAGTTCTGGACACTTAGAATCATAGACTTAGATCTACAGAAATTAGGAATTATGCTTACTGAACACGCCCATTAGCCAACCATCCATAATGACAGTCATAGCTGTTAGGTTTAGAATACTTTTTCTTTTCTTCAAGGGGTAAATGAAAGAAGGAGTGTGTTTTTCGACCATAATCTTGTGCCTAGCATAAGCAGTTTAAATATTTGCTTCAGATAATATGATAGCCTTATATGGATATTATAGTAAATATTGTATACAGTGTAGTACAGTGTACATATAATAATAGTTAGCTTATAGAATACACTGCATATGATGTAACGGATATCAAATAGCACAATATAGCACATTATTGCACAATTTAACACATCAAATCATATTATAGCACTTTATAGTATCCCATAGCATTTTCTAGCAAATTATAGCATTTACTATTACACATTAGATAACTTTATAGCACATTTTAGAACACTATAGCACTTTGTAACACATTATAGCAAACTATAGTACTTTATATTGCATTTTAGCATTAGCATATTATAGCACACTATAGCATATTATAGCACATTATAGCATATTATAGCACACTATAACATCTTATAGCACACTATAGCACATTATAGCATACTATAGCACATTTTAGCACATTCTAGCACATAGTCTATAGTGATTATCAGTTACCAGCTCCCATATCCCCGAGTTGCAGATGCAGGCAAAGCCAACAGTTGTCAAAGCTTCATAAAACTCCACAGAGAGCTCCTCATCACTCTTGTTCATGTCTATTACAGGGACGTGGCCACTCCTTTCATACTTTAGATCAGACATTGTAGATCCCTAAGGCTATAGAAAAAAAACCACAGAAAATCGTACCTGTAGACCATGAAAAGGTCAGAAAATTTGAAAATTGTGACAAGATAGCCTCTCAGCTTATCAACAAACTATAGATATGGTCAACGAAATAGCTATGCAAGAATTTCCCCTCACCGGGATTCCAACTCAGACCTCTGGCTAGCAAGTAAACCCAACAGTACAGTACTTAGCAATATGATTTCAATAAGACAACTCCAAAATACAACAACAACACATTTATATTAATATTATCTCCTTTAAATAGTTAGAATGAAGTATTCTACTATAATATACCTTTCAAAGTTGTTTTCATTTTAATAACTTGATTACCATGTCATCACTTTGTATTAATGTTAATTACATAGTACTTATACAAGTACAAAAATAAAAAATGCAAAACAAAAGTTACAGGCGAATGTTAACAATACGGTGTGAGCATATAAACAACTGGCATGTACAGCCATGCACAAACCGTTTGATTTCATTGTTTTCAGAACAATGAGTCGACGTTTTTTCTTTCAAACAATTGTATATATATCTGAATGGGAAATGTGAATGTAATGAGAAAGCAATTTCAATCAACAAGCTAAAACTTAGAAACGTTTAGGCATAAACAAATTAAGTTGCTTAAAAGCCAATTTATGGCTACAACATCCAGTTAAAATGAAGCTTTCGAATTCGGTACTTTTAGTCAAACCCCAAACTAAGCTTCCTGAACTCAATATAAGAACGAAAGCTATATTGGTTTCCCTTTTATATGTAAGTTGTAACACGCAGCCGTATATAGTAATCTTTCCTTGGCAAAAAATTCTTTTAAGCGGCTATGGATTGGTTTTTCAGACAACCAAGTTTAGCAAAGCTAAGAATTTGATGTATAGAAAGCAGCTAGTTTTACAATATTTATCGGCTTCAATGACATTACTTGACTTTGAAACTTTTCAGTGATTTGATGGTCATATCTAATCAATTAAGACTAATTGGATTACATAAGCTAATAGGAAAATGTGTAAAATACTTTCCAGCTAGCTAGCTAGATTATTAATCAAATGACTTGCAGCTACTCGTTGTACTTAAAGTAAGTGTTTCGTCTAAAATCTATATCATTATACTAACTTACCAACTTATAGATCAGTAGGCGAGTAGAATAGCGAGTCACTGTTGAATATAATCAGCAACGGTTTCTAGTTCCCATTCAGTTCACGCATGATTACTTTTCTTTGACATTACAATCTGTTATTATAAAGCTATTATTTCAAGCTGCCAAGATCAATATAATTTGTCTATAGGCAGCCCCAATGTTGGGGCGACTGAGTGCAGTAGCTTTGTATGCTTAAGCCATGGAGTTGGATGTTTGGGGTGTAACTTGAAACCCCCCACTCCAAGCTCTGAGCTGCTTTTAGAAAACTTCAAGTCCAATGGTCATTGTCCACTCTAATAACATACATGCTTATCTGATAAAAGCTATTCAACTTTCAACTTGGTGGAAATGATTTGAATCAAAAGGAGCGTATACAGTTTTAACCCCAAAGAAAGATTTTATGTCTCAACCAAAATCCTTCAGATTTCTTGAATTTTACTAAATTAAAATTGCTATACAATATTATTTCAATAGCCTGAAAATTAATACACAAAGTTGTTAAAAGAGTTTACTTTGTTTGAAATATTGTTCCCATTGACAATAACCCCAATACCAGACTATCCACCACTTTCAGCAATGACCTATATTTAGATATCATGCTATAAATACCACAGAAGCGGTCTAGACTAGTTAGTCGCGTGATTGTTATGAACCGTACTCAGATAACGTTTAGCTCCACAGTAAAACATACCAAAGCATAATATATTACTACAATAATATGCTAAAATACGTACAAGTTAGAGTGTTGAGTTTAGCCAGCGGTGCCTGCTTAAGCAAGGTCCAGGGTTCAAATCTCAGTGGGAGCAAAAATTTTATACAAAGTCCATAAACCGACCATCAACATTAACACCAAGGCTACTTTGTCTGTACAATTATTAAGCATATGGTTCATAAAATATTGTTTATAGCTTGCCATGCAGAAACTTATTAAAGCCATTGCAGGAGTTTAAAGATCTTAAAAAGTCAAACATGAAGTTTTTTTGTAAATATTTCATTAGTTTGCTATAGCAGCTGCTAAAACTATACTTTTATTATAATATTATCATTGCGAAATAAATATGGAACATTCATTGCTATGGTTGGAAACTTGTTGTGGTATAGGAGACAACCCTTAAAACATTAATTCATTTTGTTTGAGTGTTCACTATAATAGTGTGTATTATATTATTATAGCTCTAGTGGACATATATTATAGATAAATCACAATATCACACTAGTATTACATGCTAGACATAAAAAAAACTTTGCCTCACTGGGATTCGAACCCAAGACCTCCTCTGTCTTGCAAGCAGGCGTGCTAACCACTGTACTGAAACTATAATTATAGTTGGATAGTTAACCATTACACCACTGGGAACAGCAGAGTAAGCCCATCACTGCAGCAGACTATTTAAAACGTTTAAATTATTTTATAGAAATTTTAACTATTACAAAGTTATAAATATTATTGCCCAAATTATATTCAATAACTATGCAGTTAAGAAGTTGGAATATTTTATTGAAGCACCAGTGTAAGTATAAATATATCTACGAGATAACAGAAACGCTTCTCTACATTATTACATATGTATGTTTTAGAAGTTATCTCCTCACTACAAAATGTTATGATATCTCAGCAAATAATAATTTCGTAGTATAATATAATGTAGTAAAAAATAAAAACATATGTTATTTAATCAACCAGCAAAATATTTTTCAAATATAAAAAAAAGATTATCGGTCATAGGTAGCTAAGAATCTTTCAGTTAGCCATTGGTCAGCTGTTACGGGTGGGTACTTGCCCGACCCGTCTAGAGTCTCTATTACGGTATGATTATCAGGCTGAGCAAAGAAGATTACAGACACCCTGTCTTGGTTTAAATACTGCTCTTCGGGAATCAGAACCCTGTGCTTCTAATAAACGAAGGAAATATATAAGAAATATTCAATAAAAGTTAATTATATAGGATACATTGGGAGTTGCTTACTCAATAGTATAACTTGATGAGGGGGACAACCTTAAGAGAAAGTTAGACTGTATAATATACAAATAGATCTAATAGATTAGGTCAAATTTTTGAAAGAGTCAAATTACTTTTTTGAAATATAAGTTCGTTAAATTGAAATTACTGAAAAAGAAGACAACTTTTATAACTTAACACCATAAGATATAAATACTTGAAAAAAAGTTTTCCAAGTATCCAGAAACATTTTTAGGCAAAACAGTTTATTTTGGTCAAGATTTGCAGACATCTGAAATTATCAGCAAATAAACTTATAACATCTAAGTTTATATTAAAATTCCTACAAGCATTAAGATGACAATTAACACGTGCACACAACTCTAATATATTCTCTCTCAAAAATAACAGCATGAAGTCAGTGTACTAAACAGAAACGTCTGCTAAAGCTAAAAGAAATTGGTCAGTGGAACTCACATTAGCTATCAGTACATCTCCACTCCACATCTGTAACATGTCACCAATATTCACGTATATCCCTCCCTCTATGAACCCTGCGTCCACATATTCTCCCAGCTCTCTGTTCATCACCTGACCGAGAAAAACCTGAACTACATGAACTTTGTTGAAACCCGCCAGGCATTGCGAACCAAAAATAATAGGTATGGCAATAAAATATATGAGCATATAACATATCCTGTTGGGACTTTACATAAGCTGGGAAAGCTTTTCCCTAACGCATGATAGCTTTTCACATATCATCTCAGCTATGCCAGCTATATAATGCTTTTTCCACATTCATTACTATAGCTACTACACTTCTGACTAGTATAAAAACCCAGCAATTTTCTCTTATCCTCACTTGCGTCTCTCTCGCACTTATAACTCATGATATAACCTTTTTCACATTGATATTTTCTTTCAGTCTGCGACAATAAATATCTCTCTACACTTAAAACACAATATACCCCGTTAGTTTATATGCTTAACAATAAAATATACTTTATTTGAAGACACTATTGTATTTCAATGTTTCTTGTATTTTTACAGTAAAAGAATTTTCTAGAATATCTGCCACTCATGAATATTTAGAATGACAACCAACTTTATGCAAGAGTTGAGAAACACTGAAATACAATATACTTCAACTGTCAATATCAACTAAACTCTACTATCATTTAGCTTAGATACAAGTAGCACAGGAAAATGAGCAAACTTGACCCTTAATTGATGTTTCCATGGCTACCAGTAAATACTATATAGGCACATTGTTGTATAGTACTTGTATTTACCGTTACATACACAGTCATATGCTCAGTAATATTTAATGATACAGTTATACCGTCCCTCAATATACCTGCAATCCAGGTGCACTGCTGTACAGTAGAGTAATAGAACCATAGTCTGAGTGTTCACCACAGCGTATCTGCCCAGGCTTTAATGCATCTGGAATCAAATAAGTATTTCACTGTCACAAGAAGTTGTCCTCCCTACTTTACATGTTTTATTCAGCTAGAACTTGTGGCATGATTAAATTAAACAGACCATTATTTGATAATCAGTGAATTAAATGAAGAAGTAGGAAGAAGCATATTTCTATGAAGCACAAAATATTCTTATAAAATTTTTTACGAAACTTGTTTAAAAAAAAATTTAGGTTTTTTCCAAATAATTTGTAGTTTTTGTCAGACTGACTCTTATTTGGCTAAAGATGTGAGAGTGTAGAGAGAATAAACAGCTTTAGAGAAAACATCATCGCACAAGAAAAGGCAACAGATTTGCGCCACTTGAAAACTGCAGCTAGTTCGAAATTTGAAAAGTAGGCAGTTGAAAATTAGAGCGTAGAAGCTACTCCAATCTTACGTGAACAAGAAATGTGATTTATACCTCCTGGAAACAGGAATACAAAACTTGACAAAAATTAAAATTCTCAAATAAACTTGAAGATCAAATGTACACTTTGAAGTCTTTAAAAGATAAATAAATTTGCTAAAATTTTAAAAACTGAAAAGATAATTTATTTAAAAAAAACTGGTGAGGAATTACTCAAGTTCTCATGCTGCTAAAAGTCTAAGTACACCAGTCATTATTCCGGTTCTTAGATAAGGTTTGGTAACCATCACAACTCATATGGAAGAAAACTAACCTTTGTCAACCTTGGGATACCAGGCTAGTCTTAGAGCAGACCTGTTCTTATTGCATTCTGGGAAGGTGTGAGTCTTTACAAGTTGGTATGGATCCTATGTAATAGAAATGCTTTCTATGTTAATTAAATCGATAAAGCAATACAAAAATCAATATATCAATAAGGGAGCTGGTAATATGAAATTAATATATTGAAAATCAATATATCAAAACAAGAAATCAGTATATCAATCTGAGCAATTATATGAACATGAGAAATAAATATATACAGTCAAAATGAAAATCAATATATTAATATGAGAATTAACAGAATCAACAGATATGTCAATATACAATACAAGAAAGCAATATATTTTCTTAGCCTTAAGTCAACCATACATTTAGCTTCAGTCCCAAACCAATCAGGTACAGTACTTTGTTGGATACTTTTTCAAACTTATTCCAGAGACTCCAGCACTCTGGTGTATCCAATACAGGAGAAGCTCGACACGGCTACAAAATAAATAGTGGAAGATACAAACATTGCAAACTTTTAATTTGTGTGAAAGAGAAACGTCCAAACCCTGTTGACAAAATTCTTAGGCATTTGCCATTATAACAGTGAAAAAAGTTGATTAAAGTAAAATCGTACATCAGTTTTTTGATGAACATTCTATAAAAAAACAAGTGTTAAACTTTTCAAACCTGCAAAATAAATACCCAGACAATAATTTAACGAAAAATTGCAGAAAGAGTATGACAGGGTTTTGGAATTTTATACCTGTAAACGTAACGCTTCCAACTGCAAACTAGATAGTGACTGAATTTAAATTTCCTGGTGACACACTCTGCATGAAACTACCCTAGCAGATCTAACTCAACTATAACATACCACTTACATTGCCTTTAATTTTGAGATCCATGTTGTATATCTCCTTATAGTCCCCAGGTCTGTCACTGGATAACCTGCCATAGAAGTACAGAGTGTTATGTTATCTCCGGTACAAGAGAGCTACTTACAAACAAACCAAGTGTTTCATTTTTAGTTGAAATATACTCGTCAATATTTCTAGAGCAGCTCAAATTAAAATAAATAGCAATAATAGAAACTGAATTCTAAATAGGGGTGGCAACTGAAGCAAGAAACTGAGTATAAATAAAAATTACGAGTCTCGAATAGTAACAGTAAAAAGCTTAAATTCATAGACTAGTTGTGAATAAAAAAATTTCAATTTAGGAAGGCCAAATTTTGAACATGAAGTGAAAGCAATGTGTGTGTTGTGTGTTGTGTGTGTGAGTGTATGTATGTATGTGTATGTGTGTGTGTGTGTTGTGCTAGTGTGTGTGGGTGTGTGTAAGTGTGTGTGCACGTGTGTTGTGTGTGTAGGTGTGTGAGTGTATGTATGTATGTGTGGTGTGTGAGTGTATGTATTTAACTTACTGTTCCCGTCCTATAGAAGCCCACCCTCCATTCTCACCTCCTGCAGCTGGTCTGGCAAACTTGACTTTCTCTTCAACTGGCAAATCAAAGAACTTCCTGGACTGATCAGCGTACAACTGAGCCTGGAATACAAATAGCAGCAAGTTTTGAGTATGCTGAGAGAAACCACACACACTTACACAATGATGAGTTGTATTACTTATATTGAACAAGTTATCTCTAATATATCTACAATTATAAAATAACTTTTTACAAAGCCGTTCATGTACTGCATAGAATTAAAACTCACACAAGTTTATAGTCACCATGTCACAGATTCTAATTTACAAACTGTTATAATATATATCACTCTCTTTTGTTATTTTGTTACACTTATAATTAGTATGGCACACAAGCCTATGCAAGCATTATTGCGCAATAATTGTTTACATTCTTAGTCACTCTTTATTGGCTAATGAATAGTGCCTGTTTTACACGAGTCATGCACAGTGTGGAATGTGGTAGTATTTTCTAGACTTATCAGTTAAGTATAAAAGCAGATGTTTTACTTGTAAAAGTAGAGTTCAGCAATAAAGTTCTTATAAAGCACACAGCTCAACAAAGACCATTATATTACGACAGGACATCTCATCTTTAATTCTGGTAGAGGAAGACATCGCGATATTTTTAGACACCAGATATTTCTAATTGAACCGTCACACTGTACACACCAAACTATGTGACAGAAATCCTGATGGAAAGGTTGTTTTATAATAAATTGGGCCAGGAACTTAATCAGATGAGGCACAGGAGCATTATGACTGGATGCTTTTCTCAACATCACCAATAGCCTTTGTTAGGTTCAAATCCACGACTTCTGTTTACTGAGCAAACACTTTAACCCTTAGACTACGGCTGCTTCTTATGGACTGTATACTATACTTGTTTGTTATTTTATTTAGTAGTTTCTTTTCACCAAATGGCTACTGTTAGCATTAGACTGTGTTTATTTTTAGTTCTTACCATTTCCCACAATCCTGTGTTTGTAAGACAAGCAAATCCAGAGGTTGTTAAAGCATCAAATAGCTGCTGTGAAGCCGTAGAATCATCCTGAGAGATGTCGATCACAGGAACATGAGGCTTTCTTTCCGACATGTTTTATTCTACAAAAATCAACTACTGTAACTGCAAGTGTATGCAGTGAGTGTATGCAATCAATATGATTGGTGTTGAATGAATATTTAAACTGAATCTGACCCTGATTCACACTGATACCGATACCCAACTTCATAGTAATGATATACTAATATCTGTATAACTGTGAACGCTACCTCGCTAGTAGTAATACTAGTACAACATCATGACATTTTGAGTCTTTTTTCAACAAGAGCTACCAGACTCTAGAGGAAACATATATTGAAAAATTAACAAAACATTCAATCATTCATGACTTAAGGCCAAACAAATTTCACACTGTCAGTGTAAGTTTAAATCTAACGACGCATTAGTATAAGTAATAAATTGTGTAATTGATGTGAGTGTTTGATGTCTTCAAACTCTGTGATATGGTTAGGTGATAATAAAGTTATAATTATAAGTATAACTATACATTAAATGAAAATTTATATTTATACTTAATCTTATCCCTTATACTTATAGTTATACTCGACTTATAATTATGCTTATAGTCAGATACTTAAAGTTATAATAATACTTAATGTTGTACTACTACTTATACTTATAGCTATTAATATTACTGTATTAGTATTACTATTACTATTAGTAGTAAACATTAGCATTACTTAATCATAACGATAATCAGTGACAATGGTAGTATTAGTAGGCCTCATCTCATCTCATCTAATTAATCTCACTCGGAGCGCTTTGGCTGTGTGGTGTATGAACAATTGTTTAGATTATCAGTAGTAAGGAGGAAAACCATTTTGTCTTCGAGATAAGAATATAGTTAATTATGCTTTGATTCAAAGCTCAATAGCTAGCTACTGCCAGGGAAGAAAAAAAGAGGAAAAAAAAAGTAAATAAATAAATAAATATACACCGCACAGCTTCAGATGATATAAAGCAGAGTCGGTGTTAAGTGCTTATAATCAGTTAGGCAAAGCAGCTAGAATCATTAGAAAAGTTTATGGATGCGATGTTTATATGAATCTTTGGCAGTTTTGGTATTGATATTGCCCTTAATAGCACCATGTCTGGTATTGTGAGACTCTGCAAAATGAAGGGAGAACCAGTCTCGGTCTATAGCGGCACTACCAGAAAGCATACGAAAGTACATTTTTTGGTCTGCATTGTCACGTCTTTGTGCAAGGCTATCCCAATTAGAATTTGTCATGAGCTCAGTTATATGGTCTCGTTTTCTCTTACAGAATGTCCACCTGAAGGCTTTTCTATTTATACCTTCTATGATGTTGATGTTTTTCAATTTAAATGGAGACCAGGTGTGGGTCGCAAATTCTAGAATAGGGCGACAGACTGTTTTATAAGCTATG
Organism: Bugula neritina; assembly: GCA_964035545.1. NCBI lineage: Eukaryota > Metazoa > Bryozoa > Gymnolaemata > Cheilostomatida > Bugulidae > Bugula > Bugula neritina. Next base: position 2,249,228 of record OZ037770.1, read on the forward strand.
GCTCTGGTTTTACTTTTAGCCTTTTTTAGACAGCGCATCAGCATGTGTAATAATTTATTAGCTTTTGAGCAAATGTTCATTATATGTTGATCGAATGACAGTTTATTATCAATCGTGACACCAAGCAAGGTATAGTACTTTGTCAACACATTGTAAGGGGTCATTATTCATGCTGTATTGAGACACTAGAGGATTTACAGTGGAGCGTTGAATTGTCATATGCTCACATTTCTTTATATTGAACTTCATCTGAGAACTGTCTGCCCAAGTTATAAGATGGTCTAAGTCATTCTGAAATAAACTAGAATCAGCAGGTGTTGTGATTGGTTTGTACAACAAGGAATCATCTGCATATAGTTTAAGCTTGCTGTTAGCTACCGCAGAGTGCATGTCATTTATGTACACATTAAATAACAATGGTCCTAATACACTGCCTTGGGGCACTCCTGAGGTCACATGTCTAGTGGCCGATTTGACGTTGTTGACACAGACTGAAAGAAGACGGTTCTGAAGCCATGAAAAAATCCATTTGACAGTTTTATCAGCTATTCCGATATTTAGCAGTTTAACCTGTAGTTTATGGTGCGACACAACGTCAAAGGCCTTTGAAAAATCCAAGACAGCGAGGTCAACCGGTATCATTTCATCGAAAAAATCTATAAATTCACTCACGGTATTCAACAACTGAGTATCCCAGCCATGGTTTGTCCTGAAAACATGTTGGTGTGGGTAAAACAGGTCATTTGATTCGAGGAAACAGTTGATATTATGTGATACGATATGCTCGAAGATTTTGGATATGATAGAAGTGAGTGATATTGGCCTGTAATTCAGCGGGTTTGTACGACTTCCTTTCTTGAAGATCGGTACAATGTTTGCTGTTTTCCAGTCTTGTGGTGTCTGAGATGTATCGTAAAAGTACTGAAAAACCTTTGTCAGGGGCTCATATATATAATGTGCAAGATATTTTAGAAGTGCAGGAGAAAGCTCATCTGGGCCAGCACCTTTTCGTGGATCGAGTTTGGTGAGCTGTGTTAGGACTCCCCGAGGATCAAATTGTATAGGAGATGATAGAGTTTGAGGTGGAATGCAGGGAGGGATATTACCATCATCAATAGAAAACACAGAAGCAAAGGAGTCCGCAAAAGATTCAGCTATAGCAGTATTGTTGTTAGGGGGGATGTTGTCTAGTTGGCGTACAGTATTTGAGCTGCCCTTTTTACTTGCTATGAACCGATAAAGAGGTTTTGAGTCACCCTGCTCTAATGTATTGCATATGTGTTTGTTTATATAATTATTATAGTCCCTGTTACACAATTTCTTGCAGTACCGGGACTGGGTGGCATGTTTTAAAATGTTATGCGGGGTGCGATCGTTAAGGCAAGCTAGGTGGAGGTGTTTTCTTTTTCTGATCTCACTTTTAGTTTCTTGGGATATCCAGAGTTCTGATTTTTTCTTTCTAAATTTGTATGGGATATTGGAATGTGCTACCTGAAGTATTCCAGATTTGAGATTATGCCATAACTGTTCAGCGCTACATTTTTTAGAGATATCTGAGGTGATTTTACAATGTAGGGAGTAACAGTCCACGGTGATGTTCGTTATGTCTGCCTTTTCAAACTGCCAATATGGTTTTGGTTTGGTTAAGGATGCTGTCCTTTTAATAACATTATCCACCAACACATTGAAATTGATAATAAAATGGTCAGAGCAGGATGTCTCAACTCGGGGGTTAGTGGTAGTTACATTTGTAACAACTAGGTCAAGCGTATTACCTTTGTCGTGAGTAGGTTCATTGATAGCCTAAGAAAGATTATTCGAAATTATAAAATCTACGAACAATTGATGCAAGTTAGTTTCTCTTGTTGTTTTAAGTACAGGCCTGCTACTATCATTCCAGTCAATGTCAGGTAGGTTAAAATCCCCAACCATAACAATGTTCGGATTGGTTTGATCATAATACCAATTTACTATATCTTCTACTTGTTTTATACAGGGTCTACGGTAATAGCATGCAATAGTGAAAGAGTATCCACAGACTGATAAGTCAAGGGCAATGATTTCCCCAGGGTGTGAGACATTGATTCTACTAACAACAAAGGGACATTTATTGGATAGGCCTATAAGGACTCCACCTCGACGTCCTAGTCTGTCAGTTCGATCACGCCGGTACAGGGTGTAATCTCTGGATAACTCATTATCGGAAACTGATGAATCTAGTTTTGTTTCACATAAGCACAAGATATCTGGCGATTGCTGATCTAATAGCATGGAAAGTTCATGTATTTTACCCCTGATACCATTACAATTCCAAGATATTACTTTTAACTCTTTTTGTTCTGCCATGATAGTTGAGTTGGACAGGTTAGTTAGCAGTAGAGTGGTAATGTCCAGCTGTGTTTTTATCAGTTATGGTGTTAGTCCCGCTGGGGTCCCGGAGAGATTCTGAAGCAATAGTATCAGAGTCATGGGCAAACTTGGACCAGCGGTCTGACCTGGATGTTTTAGACTTGGAGTAAATAGAGCCATTTCTTACTTGAAACATTTTGTCTGAGTGAGTTGCTTTTAATTCGTCCCTCAGTTTTCTAAGTTTATAGTCACGGTCACGCTCTTCAGGAGATAGGTCTGGTGTACAAAATGTAGATGCTTTATTTTCCCAGGTGTTGTATCTATACATAAAATCATTTTTATTCATCTCAGAACTAAAGGTGGCTTTAACTGGTCTTATTTTGTCAGAGTTGGGGAGGTTCATGTTACGTCTACCTAGTCTAGAGAATTTTAACAGAGACTCATGATTGAAACTTAGAATATCACATATTTCCATAATCTCTTCCATGGTATTGTTAATACAAATTATTGATGATTATAATAGAGCAATTCAATAAAGATAAATAAAATCAATAAATCTAAACACAATTAATTTCATTATTATTATATTTAATAATAATAAATAAAATAAATACTTCATTATTTTAAAATAATTTATTAAATTTAATAAATTAATATTAAATAAATTCTTATTATAAAACTAGTTTAGTAAATGTTATTTTTCTTTTTTATTCTTCAGTTATATTAATTATTTTAAAAACTTGAACTTTTAAATGATTTTTTAGTAAATAATGCTGAAGTTAAAGTCAAATTAAAAGAAAAAGGAATCGGTTTATTTCAGAAGAATCTTTTTCAAATGTGCCATTTATCAAGTTGAAAAGTGGGCAACAAACAAACCCACTCCTGTTTAAAGTTGATTCGCTTGATGTGAACAACTTTTTCGTCTCAATAGAATATCGAAAAAACGATTAAATAATAAAATTAGTCTATTGCGTTAGTTTGTAGCTGCTCAACTTAAATGACGTTTTGCGTATTTCCGAAAACTCCAACGTAGTTGAAGCTCAATTGTCAATTTGGATTGTGGAAATTACGGTCATAAAACTACAACACTTTGCCTGTTATAATCGCCAGTAATGGGGAAAAAGCGGTACTATTGTCACTTTTGTGACAAACATCTTGCTGATAATCCTCAAACTCGTAAAAAGCACAATTTAGGTCTTCAACATTGCACTAACAAAAAACTTCATTACGCTCTCTTCAAAGGTAAACTAAAATTAATAGTAAACCTAAAAGTTAAAGTTAAAGTAAAACTTAAACTACCGCTACAGCTTTAATGATCATTAATCACTATATTGTATGCAATGTTACAGTTAAATAAATTTATTTGGGCTGATATTAGACTTCCTCATAGTCATAGTGTTTTATAGTTAAACATGAATATAGTTTCAGTTTTACGTTGTTTACTGTTTGTGTCTAGTAGTAGTACAGTAGTAATGACTAAGTTTAATGTGGTTGAATACTATCAAGCTCAAAGCATTTAGCATTGTTATATATCATTGTGAGTGAATGATTGGTGACACTGATTGTGAATAGTTTTGAAAGGAAAATGCATCTTTTTTTAATTTTTTTTCTGCAGTGTGAAATTTCAGTGTGGTACAGTGTCTACTAGTACTAAATGTAATATACGAATACCATTTTCATTTTGACTTTGTGATTTTATCAGTATTATAATTTGTCCAGCTATCACTCTTAGTATAATTTATCACTTTTAAAATACTGAATATTATAAGATAAAAGGTTGCAGTTCTATAGGTTAGTACTGGCTAGTATTTACTTATTTATTGCAGTGAATATTACAAGATAAAAGGTTGCAGTTCTATAGGTTAGTACTGGCTAGTATTTACTTATTTATTGCAGTGAATATTATAAGATAAAAGGTTGCAGTTCTATAGGTTAGTACTGGCTAGTATTTACTTATTTATTGCAGTGAATATTATAAGATAAAAGGTTGCAGTTCTATAGGTTAGTACTGGCTAGTATTTACTTATTTATTGCAGTGAATATTATAAGATAAAAGGTTGCAGTTCTATAGGTTAGTACTGGCTAGTATTTACTTATTTATTGCAGTGAATATTATAAGATAAAAGGTTGCAGTCCTATTGGTTAGTACTGGCTAGTATTTAGTTTGGCTATTTATTGCAGTGAATATGACATGTTCTATATTCCTTAAACTAAGCTAGTAAATACCGTTGTCGTAAAACTAAAAATACTCTTGGGTTGTCTTTTTAGTTTTATTAAACCGATTATTTAACTCACATAATTTTATGTACTTTTCTGTTTTATAAATTTATAATTTATTGATGATGCGTGTACTTTTGATGAAAAAACTATTAAATCCTAGTAATTTGAAGTTACTTTAGTAATTAATTTAAGGTATAAAGTTTGTGTATGTCACTATGTTCATATCAATTAGAAATCTCCGAAACTAGCTCTTATTGCGTAGTGTTGAGTTTACCCAGAAGCACCTGTGGTGTAATTGGTTAGTGCGCCTGCTTGCAAGCCGGAAGTCTATGGTTCGAATCCCGGTGAGAGCAATAATTTTATACATTGTTTTGAAGATGCAGCAGAGCTGTTAGCAGAAGATGAGGGCAAGCAGGTGTGCAGACGTTACATGAACACTGGGCAATGTCAGTTTGGAGATGTTTGTCGGTATTCCCACATGACTCCTGAAGTACGTCTGCAACTCAAAGCACAAGGTGTGGCAACTCTACAATATATATCCTATATTATAGTATACTATGATATACTATACTATACTATCATACTATGCTATATTATATTATACATTATACTATGATATACTATATTATACATCATACTGTGATATACTATATTAAGATTCCTTAAAATATTATACTATATTAGCAGAATATATCATAACACATGAGCTCCTTGTTGTTGCGATTCTAAATTAGGGAATTTCTTGACAAATTGACAGTGAGTTTAATTGACAAATCAGGGGTTGAATTTTAACGTTCATCACCACATACTTTAGTATTTAACATACTCGAGTACTTGACATACTCGAGTACTTGGCATACTTGAGTACTTGGCATACTTGAGTACTTGACATACTTGAGTACTTGATATACTTGAGTACTTGGCATACTGGAGTATTCTTGAATAAACTTGAGTGATAGGCTATAGCAGTTGCATTTAGAGCTCTGTAATCACACAAATACACTGTTTTAGATTCTGCTATTGAGTTTCTCACATTCAGTCTCACTCTTTCACTCACTTTCTAGTTGACAGGAAGCACCAAGAAGATAATGGAGCTGTTGATGTCGAGACTCTGCAGCAAGTACCTCTAGAGGACTGGCTGCGGAGGAATCAGTTTGAATCTGTAGAACTCAAAGGGACTAGCAATGAGCCAATAACTGAGAGTCTTGGAAGTTTTAGTCTAAGTACCGATGAGTTACCAGAATGTTTGAAGGGTGTACAAAGCATCCCTTCCTCCCTCCTTCCACCTTTTATGAGAGACTATAAGGCTACACTCCCACCTCCTCCTGACTGGGGAGAATAGCTATTCTTGTTTCAACATTTTCTATTTTACGTTTTTTAGTTTTTATACTTTTTTATCATTTATTGCATTGAGTTGATTTAAACTCTGATGCGCTATTTTTATAGTGGTGATGCATGATCTACAGTACTCTCTACAAGCAATATTACCTGGTCATTTTGTTAATGCTAAAATGTAATAATTAGTTAATAAATATTTGCGAAACATTTAGGCCAAATATAGTTTTATAGAATTAAAAATATCACATCAACTGCTTTTAATGGAACCAGAAAGTTAAGCACACAATATAGTTTTGAAGACTAAACTTAAAAACAATCTGCAACATATACTTAAGATACTTATTCTTTTGTTACTCAGCTATAAATTGGCTAAAATCTAATTATGACAAATGATTATAATTGCTAGCAACATCAATAGAACAGCAGATAATAGTTTTATTTTTGCAGTACCACAACATGAAAGTGCATGTCTAGCCTATAGTTCTCCCCTCTCAAGAAAAGTTTCAATTCTCAATTAATATAATGTAGCTGTAGTATTATTAATATACTTTGTCCAGTAAAACAAATTCACCGTGTCCTTAATTTGACAAATAAACAATAATAATCAAATCAACCTCTTTTTAAAAAAGTGCAGCGTTGTTTCAGTCTTAGTTGTCATCTTAACTTTGTAGTCTCAAGTTGACCCAGTAGCTCCTGTGGTGTAATGGTAGCTCGCCTGCTTGCAAACAAGAGGCCTGTGGTTCACATGGGGGGGGGGGGGGGGGTTATTTTATAAGCTATTTCAGCTTTTAGTGAAATTTAATAGTGCTCTGAGAGAGTTGAAAGGCCAGGGGAGCCTGAAGACTGAAGGAGTAGTTATAAGAGACCAGTAGACCTCTTGGGAACTGGGTGCGATGTAGTGTGGAGAGTATCTAGTGGCCCGGTGGTGTAAGTTGTAAGTGTGCCTGCTTGTAAGCTAGAGGTCACAGATTGAAACCCTGTGAGGCCAAAGGTTTTATAATTTCATGGAGTTTAATGGATAAGCATTGAGCTGAGTATGTTTGACTAATGATTAAACTAAATAATGTTGTAATTTGCAAGGAACAGTAATTAAATTTTCTTATCTTTGTACACTTAAAAGAATTGAGATAAGTTCTAAGAATATTTAATTATTGCTGAGTCAGTTCATATCTGCTTTGACCGGCACTTGACAACAACCATCAGCTCTGAATTCAAACCCTCCTCCAGCTAACCATGGCATCTGAGGTAAGCTATTCTGTTAGACTTTAAATATATAGGTCTGAATTATTTTACCCCTTGATCAAATTCATGGTACAAGGTAGCCGCTAAATCACTTCTGAACACTGTTTTAAATTGCTGAAAAAGAAACAATGCATGGCATCAACAGTCATTGTGGAGTTTTGTTAAACTTGTTTTGTTTGGATTAAAATAATATCAATATATATTAGCAATACACTGTATTATATTATTCTATAGAAAATAAGGTCATTCCATGTATTAGATTATATAATATAAAATAATACATTATATTATTGTATTGGAATATAAATACTAAATTTTACCATTTATTCAGTGGAGTTGATTTATTGCAAAATGCAATAATTTAGTATATATTTTGTGATAATTTAATTTCGACAAACTAAGTATTGTCAATGTAGTTTTTTTAACTTTTACACACTATTTTAATCAAATTGGCTCATACAATAACATTTGAGTCATGACATTGAAATGTTTTACATCAATAATTAATAAGTGAAATTCATATACGAGTATAATATATGAGAAAAAAAATCCAAGATAATTTAAGTTGGGAAACACTCAATCTATAGAGCTGTTTCAAGTGTTTTCTCACACACAAATGCACACACGCACGCACAGGTCACTTTTATCATAGAATAATAATAAAATATGCACCTTGCATTATTCATTTGACAAATACTATAATCTTTTTATCACATGAGAAGATATTGTATATAATATGTATAGAACTACATGTATATATTATATATGTAAGCAAAGCTTATTAGTAAAATCATGTGTACCGATTTTAGCCTGCATGGTTTTGCTTGCCACCTGTTTACTTATTAGATGCCGTAAGATAAAACCTGCTTATATTATTCAAACCTGCTATAAATAGCACTGAGATAAACTCTGATAACACCATTTTTTATGCTTAGCCACCCCATAACAACTTTTGCCGGCACAGATTGCTCATGAGCATTAGTGGAAAAAAAAAATTTTTTTTTCCCCTGGGAATTGAATCTGGGACCTCAGGCTTGCAAGCAAGTGTAGTACCATTACACCACAGGGGCCTCTGGGTAAACTCATCACTACAGATGACCATTACAAGTTTTAAATTTTGCTCACTTTTAGCAAATTGTGGCAGTGGAGTTGAATTCTTATGCTAAACTGTTCAATATCTTTGAAGTAAATTATGGTTCTTAAAAATCTTTAGTAAATCAAAACAAATAATTAATTGTAGTAGTAAACATTTCAGAGCTCAGAAACATTTTTCATTATAAAAATATTGATTTAGAATGTTAGTAAGTAAGTCCTAATGATTAGGATATAAAGTATTTTATTATTATATACGTTACAAAATAATATTATATTGGATTATATAATATGCTCTTGTCTCAGAATTGCTGCAGCAATTCTGAGACAAGAGCATATTATATAATCCAATATAATATTATTTTGTTCCTACATTCAACTACTTGCTAAAACTATTTACCGTATATGGGATTGTCTCAACTTCAATTTTAGTAAAAGTAGGTAATGCTATACATAGTTTTTGCATAAAAAATCCATGACAAACTTAGAGTTTGCAGTATTAAAATATTATTGTATTGTAATATATTAGCTTTCATCTGCATATTATAACTGCTTTAACGTTTTCAGCTCAAACAATGTTGTTTTACAATAAGCCTTGTGCAATTATATGTTAAAATTATTATGGGATTTCTGATCGTTTGCGAATGGTGTTTTTTGCATGGTATTCTTTGGTTTTACTGCTACTAAATAATACCTACACTAAGCCTAGGGCCACACGGAGCGTATTTTCGCATGCGAAAATTGAAATCACAAGTAGCAAAGGTGTCCACTGTGCGCGTTGAGAAAACCTTCGCACTTGTCGCTCTGCATTTTCAACGCAAGTGCAAATCGTCTCTGTCTTCGTCACCTAATTGGCTGGTAGTTATTCAGCGAGCCCAATTTCTTTATTTTAGTGCTACATTTTGGTAAATTGCGTTTTATTGGAAGCGAGTGCGATTTAAAAATGGAAGCTTTATTTATCACGCATCACTGACGCTACAGTGGACACCTTTGCTACTTGTGATTTCAATTTTCGCATGCGAAAATACGCACAGTGTGGTCCTAGGCTAATTATAGTTAACTTACATTGCATACTGTTTGTAACTGCTGTAAGCCTCTATAGCCTGTCTTACCTACACATGGGCTGTTGTGTTGAGAATTTAGACTGATTTCAATGCTGAGAAGAAAGTTTGGAAATCTTGTGGAAAATTAATATAATTGGCTGGTTGCCAGCACACTTATTAAATTTCAATTCATATTTTTAATTTTCAGCAAACTGATTTGAAACTTTTGGCAATTAACATTTTTTCTCAACATGTCGTTTTCTTAACACAGAAAAGTTGACGCACCTATGAACACAAAAATCCTGTAGACAAGCAGTAAACCTCAACACTTGAATTTTTAGCTTACAAACTTACGCAGCCATGCAATGCACTTTGTGTTGCCAGTTGTTTCCATAATGGATTTTTACCCATTTGAACCCAAACTCAGAAATTGGCGTCGTGTGGCCTTGTCCTAACGCACACCCTTATTTCTAATAACAATTACTAGATGATTGGAATGATTTGCTAAAACACAACCAAAATAGTCAGTCATGTCTTTGTCTAGGGTTAGATTCTCCAGTATCAGAGTTTAACCCAACTTTTACTAATTGGTCTGCATTAGATTCACTCAAAACTGCACTGTTAAAGACTGAGATCGATATGGATTGCAGGGAAAACTCACTCCGAGATAACCTGTTAGATTAGGACCTGGGGTCACTCACTTTCTGGGATTCATCGTGACCTCAGTTTCCAGCAACGTACCCTATAAACAGATTCCGAATTTGGGCAGCAGCAAGACTGGCCAGCCACAGCATGTAGGGACTGCGAATGGGTGTGAGGAAGTTAAAACGAGTCGCACCGACTCTCCTCTTGCCCAGGCCCCTGGTTCGACACCTAGCAGCCCAAAGGGTGTTTCTCAACCGCTTGAGGTGCTATCCATCACCGCAAGTGTGCGGACCTCTTAACCCGTCGAGCTCCAGTTAGCCGCGGGGGAAAAGCAGGTGATCCAGCTACGTAAGCCCTCCAAGAAAGATGCAACTGATGTGATGGTCCTGCTTCAGGCTCTGACTGCTTGACAGCACTGGACCTCCAAGGATACTAACCTCCGGACTCACAAAGCTTGTGGCACGTCGGGCAACCACGTATGCTGCCAGTGCCGGAGGAAGTTCTTTTCCGTTGGCAGCTGCGTGTACACACCTCACAACACTTTGTGAATATATGCTGCCCGTGTGGCGAATACTCTCCCCTTGGTTTGCCAGGGTGTTGGTCCTTGAGAAAGGAGGACCCTGAGCTCGTTGTTGCCTCCAATCTGGCGGCTACTTAGCCTTTTTGAGTCGTGCTGGCACGAGTCGGTGTGGACTTCAGGTCCAATACTCCGGACCTAGACCACGGACCCACAGCAACAGGCAAGAAGAAGATGGGCCGACGTTCTCATACTATCCGGACCTCTCAGTTTACCCAGGACCGCCGGCCGACCTGCCCACTAGAAGAGGAGATACGGCGCCTGCGCCGCCAGATATGGCGATACGAGGAAAAGGTGGTGACTCTGCGGAGGCGGTTTAGCCGTCTTGAGCACCCTGACGCTATGTTGCTAAGTTGTATAGGTTGAATTATTCAAAAGTTTTAAACCTGTAAACCAAGCCATAAGTTGTGACGTCAGCGCACAAGTTAAAAACACTATTGCACCTAAAATTTTCCAAAGACTGCAATTAGAAAAAATTTACCATGCTAGGTTAAAAAATTTTCAGTTTGAATCTTAGGTACAGAATCTAGTTCAGGTATCAACATCTGCAAAAGCGAGACGTAAAGTAAGTAAAGTCTGAAAGAGATTAATAAACCTACCAAAAGTTATAATAAGCTTAGATTTGGATCTACTGTGGTGGATTCGTGTGTCTCCGGGTTGCCGAGATCGGCGCTTCGGTCTTCCGAAATGCCGATATACCGAATATCGACAGGTCAGACTACCGAAGTGCCGAGGTGCCAGTTTCGGCATATCGGATCCCCGAAGTGCCGAAATTCGGCATTTCGGGTCTCCGATCTCGGCACACAGGAATGTCTTTGTCTTGTGTACATATATAAAGCCAGCGAGTTTCAGTGTAGATCAGACTACTACTGGAGCTCACTGGTAGTAAGGCCATAAGCTGTATCTGATGCAAATAAAGTTATCCTTCATTCGTACTCAAATACTTGGCTTATTCTTTTTAGTGCATGTAGGCACTAGTTGCATTCAAAACCCACAGTTTACTACATTGGTGGCAGCGGTGGGATCTACGAATAACTAGTTGCAGAGCGGCACACGATGGCCCCAGGGGGCTCGGCCCCTGAGGCAGCGGGAACACCAGCCCTCACTGTTGAGGCGTTGGTTGCAGCCCTCCAGGAATTGCGAAGGCAAAGTCAGGCATCACCTGGTGACAGGTATCGCCTCCAGCCCCCGAATTTCGGAGGAGAAGGAAACGTAGAACAATTCATGAGGAAGTTCCAGGATGTGGCCACTATCACTGAATGGCCAGTACGGGTGCGCATCCTCCAACTTCGGGCCTGTCGGACAGGCCGGGCCAAGAGCTTCGCTCTTGAGCCTGATGAAGAGCACATTATGCGGGCTCTCAGAGCCCGGTTTGGCCTAACAACCGAAGAAGCAGCTGATCGTTTGCAGATAATGAGGAGGGACCGGAGGACTTTCCTGGAAGACCACGCAAACGAGGTAGAGCGCCTGGCTCAGGCTGCTTTCGGTCACGCCACCGGCAATGACCGGAAGCGCCTTGTTTACAACGCGTTCTTCCGGAGCGTGAATCACCCGGACCTGCAGCGATACTGGCTGGCCGCCAAGGTCAGCAGTATAGAAGAAGCGCTGGAAATGGGGAAGGCTTACTTCCAGGTGGAAGAGCCTAGGCGACCGAGCTATACAGCCCGCCAAATGGTCGAAGAGCCAGAGGAGACCTCCCCACTTCCAACTCCACAGGTAGCAGCAGCTACAATTAAATCACCCGAGCAGACGCAGCTCACCATGTTAATAGACATGATGAAAGGCCTGCAGGCTATGGTGACAAAGTTGCAGAGCGAACAGGCGGATAGGCAGGCTCCCCGATCACGGGACAACCCTGTCCGCCCATCTCCGCTAACCTGTTGGGGATGCGGGGCGCAAGGGCACGTGAGGAGGCACTGCCCTAGAGGCCAAGGGCCTTTAAACACTCAAGGCTCACGGTAACTTCCACCAACCATGGGCCCCACGCGAATCCCATCCGGGATAGGACTAGGAGAGGAGAAGAAGAGGCCTCCACAGGGTCTGCCGATACCGAGTGGCAAAAGCCACGGAGATCTCGAAGACCGCAAGGTCTACCCGATCCTCCGGCCGTGCCACTCGAGGCCCGGATGCAATTAAAAGAAGCAGGATGGCAGGCACCTCGGAGATCTCGGAGACCGCAAGGTCTACCCGATCCTCCAGCCTGGCCACTCCAAAACCGGTTCGCGGGGTTACCCGAGGAGGTTGTGGAGGAGGATTCAGCTTACTCGCAAGAGTACCCCAAGCTACCCTCCCGACCTCAGAAAACCCCCGTTGTCTCTAAGACAAAGAGGAGGCCCGCTGTGCGGACCCAAGTTGTGTCTCCCCCAGAGACTGACCGCTCCAGGAGCACCCAGCCGTATGGAAGCAGCTACTCCCTGCCCGAAAAAATTTTGGGTAAAGCTGCCACATTCCTACTGGATACTGGGTGCACTACCAACCTGCTGAGTAGGCGTCTCTTTGACACTCTTGGTGCACGAGAGCGGGCGAGCCTCGAGCCGTATGAAGGTGCGCATGGTACGTTGGCGGACGTATCATGCATTCCTTTCTACGGCGTCATTTCACTGCCTGGACGCGTCCGTGATCAAGCAATTCACGAGACGTTCATAGTCAGCCAGCTGAAGGAGGACAACATCCTGGGAATGCCGTTTCTGGAGAAACACCAGTGTCACATGGATTTCCAGAAGTCAGTGGTGGTGATGGCTGGGAAGGAACTTGTCTGTGTTGACAAGTTCGGCAGGCCCTTGGTGGGCGGAGTCCAGGTAGTGCGGGACTGCACGGTTCCGGGGAGATCCCAGGCGACTCTCCGCTGCAGAGTCAACTGCAAGGGGATCGCCGGACTGGGGGTGGTTGAGGGAACGCACGGAGCGATCCGACTAGCAAACAACCTGAATCGGCTAGATTGTCGGCAAGAGCTCCTCGTTCAGTGCATCAACCCCTTCACGGAACCTGTCCGATTATCGGCCGGAGTGCTGGTAGGGAAATACCACTCCATCCAGGAATCGGATGTGGGTCCGGCACTGGAGACAGTGACCGACACCCAGGGAAACCCCCTCACACCAGACGAGGAGCAGTCCCGGAGCATATGGCTGACCTGTATGGTGGAGCATGTGAAAACTGTACGAGTAGTACTGAACGCCAAGTACTGGCTCAACTACTTGCGGAGTACAGTGATGTCTTCAGTCGTGGCGATGGAGACATGGGGCTGACTAAGGTTATCTCCCACGAGATACCCCTGGCAGCCGGCACCACTCCCATCAGGCAGCCTACCCGGCGTCTAGGCCCGGAGAAGGAGAAGGAGGTGAGCCGACAGGTACAGGATCTTCTCGACCGGGATCTGATTGAGCTTGCCCACGGTGCGTGGAGCTCTCCAGTAGTCCTGGTCAAGAAGAAGGATGGTCGCTGGAGATTCTGCGTGGATTACCGCAGACTCAACAGCGTTACCATCCAGGACGCCTACCCTCTCCCGCGGATAGATGAGTCTCTGGATGCCCTCGCGGTTAGCAAGTACTTCAGTACTTTGGATCTGCTCAGCGGGTACTGGCAAGTACCCCTCAGTCCTGATGCACAGAACAAAGCAGCATTCATCACCCTTGACGAGCTCTGGAAGTGGAAAGTACTGCCATTTGGACTAACGTCCGCCCCGGCAACTTTCCAACGGCTCATGGAGCAGGTCCTCAGTGGGTTACACTGGAAGACCCTCCTCATCTATCTGGACAATGTCATTGTCATCCCCCCAGACTTTTCGACTCATGTCAGTCGTCTCCGGGAGGTCTTTGACCGTCTCCGGGCAGCTGGACTGAAGCTGAAGCCCTCCAAGTGTGCACTCCTGCAGCCGGAAGTCACGTACCTGGGCCATGTGGTGGGCCGTGATGGGGTTGCTAGCGACCCGGAGAAGGTACAGGCTGTGAAGGAGTGGGCTGTCCCCCGTGACCTCCCTGAGTTGCGCGCATTCCTGGGCCTAGTAGGGTACTACCGGCAGTACATACCTGGCTTCGCAGGAGTAGCTCAGCCGTTAAATCGGCTGACCGCAAAGGGGGTCCAGTGGCAGTGGACGCAGGAGGAGCATCAGGCATTCGACCATCTCAAGCAACGGCTAATGGAGGCGCCAATCCTGGCGTATCCTGATCCAGCCAAGAAGTACATCTTGGACACTGACGCCAGCGACCACAGCGTGGGAGCTGTCCTGTCTCAAGTCTCGGGTGGAAGTGAGGTGGTCGTGGCTTACTACCGCAAGACTCTCGCGGCCGCCGAGAAAAACTACTGCACCACTAGGAAGGAACTCCTAGCAGTAGTCAAGGCAGTCAAGCACTTTCGGCCATATCTGTATGGGAGAACGTTCTGTTTGCGAACAGACCATACATCACTGATATGGCTGTGTAAACGTGCAGAGCCCTCAAGCCAGGTAGCTCATTGGCTGGAGATTCTTGCTGAGTTCTCTTACCGGATAGAGCACCGTGCCGGCCGGAAACATGGGAACGCCGACGGCATGAGCCGCCGGCCGGTAGAGGATTGTAAGCAATGCCTACACATTGAACAGCGGGACGGGGGACCCGCTCGCCTTGACGGGGAAGCAGAGTTAGTGGAGGGCACCGCCTACCAGTGGGAGCACGGCCATCTTCGGACCGAAATCTACCAGGACGGCGTCCAGGCGCTCCACGCCAACCCTACTCTGCACCAGAACGTCAAAGAACTGTGCCGACTCCAGGAGACGCTACCCGGCGCGGTAGTAGACATCTTCCAGGCCAAGAAGGAAGGCCGACGACCTAGCGAGGAACAGCAGCGGCAGGGAGACGTTGAGTTCCAACTCCTCTGTCGTTGCTGGGATGCCCTCAAGGTCAGTCCTGATGGCCTCCTGATGATAACGTTAGCAGCAGACAACCACCAGCAAGAGAGGGACCGCGTCGTCTGTCCACGCGCCCTCCGGCGGGAACTGATCTGGGACACCAAAAAGCAGGCTCATTCTGGAGTCAGTCGGGTCATCAGGTGTCTGCGGCTGCGTTGGTATTAGCCTGGAATGACTCGGGACGTACGACTGCGGGTACGGCAATGCGAGGTCTGCCAAGCTAGCAAGCATGGCTGCCCCACGGAAACCACTGGTCGACGCCGGCTGTACGCTGGTCGACCGTGGCAAGTAGTGGCGGTAGACCTCGTCGGGCCTATGCCGTTATCCGCCAGAGGGAACACCTGGATACTGGTGCTCACGGACCACTTTACCCGGTGGCGGATGCTCTGGCTATTCCAGACGCAACCGCCCCCACGGTGGCCCGGACCCTGGACCAACATGTGTTCTGTTACCTCGGTTTGCCCGAGCAGATACATACGGACCAGGGTGCCCAGTTCCAGTCCCAGCTCATGGGAGACCTCTGCCGGATATGGGGGGTGAACCAGAGTCGGACCACCCCATATCACCCACGAGGGAACGGAGTCGTCGAGCGGAAAACAGGATGTTGGGTGACGCGCTCAGGAGCCTGCTCCTTGGTCGAGGTCAGGAAGAATGGGACGTGGTGCTGCCGCAAATCATGCGGGCTTACCGCAGCACACCACACTCCGCCACGCAAGAGACCCCAAACTTTCTGATGCTAGGCCGAGAGACGCGGGTTCCGGAACACCTGACTTACCATGTTCCTGCCCCCGAGTCACCGGTACACGAATATGTGGAGGGTCTGATAGACATCATGGGCAAAGCTCATGATGCACTGCGTACCCAGCAGTGGCAGACCCGCACCGAGGACTCAGAAGAGCCCCTGTTGTACCAGGTGGGAGACTGGGTCTGAATGGTAAGCTACCGTAGGCGACGGGGACAGTCGGCTAAGCTTCAGCCCAAGTTCGTCGGTCCCTACTGTGTAGTGGAGGTGCTGCCCAACCACACGTATCGTGTGGAGCGCTCTGGACAGGTCTCGGTTCAGAGTGAGCAGCGCCTGAAGCCTCACCATGCCAGCCCGGACGCGGTGGGTCAGGCTCCACCCCTCCTGGAGCCCCACCGCCAGCCCAACCGTCGAGGACGGGCCACCCAGCCCCGAGAGGTAGAAATTGTGGTCCCAGAGAGACGGACCAGGAGCAGACCGCCTTGATGGAGCAGCTGGAGCGACAACAGAGAGAGGAGCGGGAGCAAGAACGACAGCAAGCCCTAGGACCACCACCCCTCCAGGGAGAGGACACCCCCACCCGTGTTACGGGTGAAGGCAGGGACCCCCTTCGCCGGTAGCTGAGGAGCCACCGGCACCAGCCGCGCCTATACAGCAGGAAAGGAGTCAGAGGGCCAGAAGGCCCCCTAGATATCTGGCAGACTATGCTGTAGGGCACCCAGAACTACCCCCCCCCCCGTGCAGGTAGTCCGTCCAGTACGGATAACTACCCAATCTTGGTTGGAAATTCCCTCCATTACCCCGGAGAATTCCACCAAGAAGAAGAAATTCCAGACCGAATTTCGGAGGGCACGCGTTTACGCGAGTTGTCTTTTCTAAAATTTTTGGAATTTCCCACGGGTCGCGTAGCTCGGACTAGCGCAGGTAATGATTCTAAAACACGAGTTTCGGCCATTTCAACTTTAACTACCACGCTGATAGGACGTACTTCTGAATCAAATTTAAAATTCAATTAGAAAATTAATGGTGACAACCTCGATACAACCATGGGCAGATCATCACCGACTAAACAATCAGGTATTTCTTTACAGCTATATCCTCCCCATGGGGAGTCTAGCCAACCTAATAGTAATGTAGACTGGTCAGTGTCAGATTTATTAGAATCAAATCTGTTAGAACCGGAGGCAGAGATGGATCTCGGAGGTGACTCAGCCCTTGACTTTCTATTAGATCAAGGCGTGGGCTCGGTCACTCTTTGTGACTCATCTCCGCCTGCGGTCCATAATCTGGCTCCTCGTAAGCATGTGCCGAATTTCGGCGGTAGTGAGATCGGCTCCTCACAGCCTCTGCTATCTCTTTCAGCTGAACACATGGAGATTGAGGAGGCTAGTCAGCCCGACTCCCCTCTTCCACCGGCCCCTGTCCTGGCTCCCAGCAGCCAACAGGGTGCCCCACCCTCCGCAGCGGTGTGTGCCACCAACACGAGTAGCCCTAACTCCAAACCGGTCGAGCTACAGCTCGCCGCCGGGGAGGAACAAGGCATACTCAGCGGTGACCACCCTGACGGCCTAACTGGAGAAGATGCCCCAATACTGGCACTGCCTCGAGCCCTGGTCGCCCGCCAGTATTGGGTTTCAGGAGCGACCAGTCGCAAGATTGGTGAGGCGTGCGGTGAGTCGGGCAACCGCATCTGCCACCAGTGCAGGAGGAAGTTTTCCTACTCACGGCGGCTGCGGGTACATGCCCCCCAGCACTTCCTCAACGTATTTTGCTCGTGTGGGGAGTATAGCTACCAGCGTGATTATGTGCTGAGACATCAGCGCATATCACGCTGCTAAACGGGCTATACGTTCACTGTGGATGAAGCCACATTCCCCGAATTTCGGGACCTGGTGCTGCCACACGTGGCAGATCCTCGCAGACGGGCAGCTGTCGCCCAGGGATTCCCCGCTTGTCGGCCGATCCAGGAGCACGAGGGGGAGCCCGTCGCCACCCCCAACCGGCGGCCACCCAACCACTTCGGGTCGTGCTGGCACGGGTCGGAGCAGACGCCAGGGACGATTCCTCGGACCTGGGCCCCCGACCCTTGGCGACGGGCAAGAAGCAGATGACACCAACCAACCCCGGTATATCCGACCGACGCAGGCGGCCAACGACGGTGCAGTTAGAGGACGAAGTCCGGCATCTGCGTAAATGACTCCGCAGGTGTGAGGAAGAGATGGAGGAGCTCCGACGACGCCTGAACCGCTTGGAGCGGGGACACCCTAGTGACCATTGAGTTCACCCCCCCCTTTAGACAATGGTGGCGGGCATGTGTAGTCTGTGTAATATTATTGTCTTGTATTGTACCACTCGTGTGAAAGAATTTGTTGTATATTATCCCTTTATAGTTTGAATTTTGTGTGACTAAAATGTGATTTATTGTTGTCTTGTCCGTGCACGCGGTGTGTAACCCTGTTGTGTTTGTTTTTTTTTTATTTCATTTTTTTATTGTCACTTTTTTTTACCTTACTATGTTCTTGTTTTTTTGTTGTTTTTGTTTGTTGTTCGTGCGCCTCTTATCGGAAAGCATGCTTTCCGATGGGGGGTGTGTGTGGTGGATTCGTGTGTCTCCGGGTTGCCGAGATCGGTGCTTCGGTCTTCCGAAATGCCGATATACCGAATATCGGCAGGTCGGACTACCGAAGTGCCAGTTTCGGCATTTCAGATCCCCGAAGTGCACACAGGAATGTCTTTGTCTTGTGTACATATATAAAGCCAGCGAGTTTCAGTGTAGATCAGACTACTACTGGAGCTCGCTAGTAGTAGGGCCATAAGCTGTATCTGATGCAAATAAAGTTATCCTTCATTCGTACTCAAATACTTGGCTTATTCTTTCTAGAGCATGTAGGCACTAGTTGCATTCAAAACCCACAGTTTACTACACTACTACTTAAGCATAATATTGTGTGACTGATAGAACTTTTTATTCCTATTCTTACTAAAATAAATATTTTAGGTCAGTGGTGCTAATCTGCATTCTACCTAGCTAAATACGTAAAAGCAGCTACGATATCACAATTGGATGAGACATAGGCTACTGGCGTCTAAAGCTTATTAACAACATTTTTAACATTTTATTGCGCAGTTAAACTTTGTAGAAAGCTAGTAGCTAGTAACTAATAATAGGTACGTTTATTTAACTGATTTAGTAGCCTTCCGTTTTTATAAATTAATTAGGTTCATTTTCTTTAAAGCATCAGCAAGCAAATAACACATCTGAATTTATTTTCAAATAAAATCTTACAGAAAACACCACAAATGATTAAAGTGGCAGCTCTACCTAACGGGGAGGATATTGAAGTGGCAGAAATTTTGGTGGACAACTACAAACAGATATTTGAAGGAGTGGATCCAGATCTCCCCCTGCTCTCCATAGCCATCACTGGTGAAATGAGAACTGGGAAATCTTTTCTGCTGAACCTCTTTCTAATGTATTTAGAATACATTGAGCACAAGGTAAGTATAAATTTTGCTCAAAGGTATATAGTATCTGGTAAGTTGCAAGCTGCATGTTTCTTATTTAGAAAAACAAAATTTAGCCAATTCTAAATTTTAAGCATAAACAGAAGCTGCTTTCATCGGTGAAATGTTATATTTTCTAGAGAATTTAGCTTGTGAATGTTATAGATTAATTCAATAATTAAGTAGCTACATGTGAAAGGAAGCTACTGATGGTTGTAAAAAAACTTATTTACTTTTTTTTGTTTTAAACTGCAACTTTACAGAGTCAGCTCACAAATTTGCAACTTTTATCAAAATGCATATTAAGATAATGTAAGAAAAAGGGTTATCATTGTCAGAAAAGTAGATATCCTACAAAATTAGTTGATGCATGCAACAGAATATATATATGTACATATGTGTATAAATATACACGTATCTACATATATATATATATATATATATATATATATATATATATATATATATATATATATATATATATATATATATATATATATATATATATATATATATATATATATATATATATATATATATATATATATATATATATATATATATATATATATATACATATTTATTTAATAGGAAGCGAGCAGTGATGAGGGCTGGGAAGAATCAAATCAACCAATTGTAGGCATTGACTGGGCAGCTGGTGAAAAAGCTGTGACTCAAGGAATATGGATGCTCGACCAACCCATCATTTTTACTCGGAAAAATGAAGAGAAGGTGATAGCAAAAGTAACTTTAGTATTGCTTTATTTTTGAAATAAGCGTTTCATCTCCTCCTACATTAGAAAGTATAAGAATGTCTGTGTTCACATGATTTCAACAATGTACGGCTAAACTATAAAAAGGTACTATATTATGATGTATGCTATTATAACTGATGTTTTCTTACGTTTTTAAGCAAAGGTAAAAGTACAAAAGCGCAATAAAAATAAATTAATAAATAGCAGAATTTTTGCCACAACTGTTGTATATGTTCAAATTTTCAATATTTTAACTGGCCCTTCATTTCCTTAAAAATCATAAACATTTGATACTACTTTTCCGTTAGATCTGATACAATCAGTATCTGTAGCATACGGAGAGCAGTTATACGCTTCCTTTTTCTAACAGAACCATTTCATTGTAATTTTACCAATAGCCATTGAGGTTTGTGAAAGGACAAACTAGTTATTCAAAAACATTAGTGATATTAGGTTATATACTTTGCATTAGACTAACTTTAGGCTACCTCTTTTTGCAGGAATTATTAAAGCAAAATTGTCCTGAATATCTGTAAATGAAAATTGTTAGCTGTCAAATTTCTAAGTCTCTCAAGATTAGAAACAATAGTTCATAAAATAAATTACTTTCATGAAATTTTTTTAGAAAAACTAAAATTTATTTATAGATTGCTGTCGTTATAATTGACATTCAAAGTCTTGGAGACAGTGATAACTCTGATGAAGCAGTTGACAATCTGCTGATGTATGTTGGACTGCAGATGTGTAATGTCCAGATAATAAATGTTAACAGGAAATTTAACAGTTTCCATTTTGGGAAGGTAGCGGTAAGTAAATTGATTGCTTTGAAACTCTGTTGAACTAGAAAGAAATAAGACACCAGTTATAATTGAAAACACACACGCACGCACGCACGCACGCACACACGCACGCATGCACGCACGCATGCACCCAAGTGCGCACGCCCAAATGCCTGCACAAACAAGGCTATGAAATAATTAAAAACCTGATGCAGTTCACACTGTCTCTCTAATGCCACAAATGTTGAGCTCCTACCAGAAAAGGATATATTTTACAGAGCTGTGCCACATATTTCGAGATGAATGACAAAGTGCCGAGTGCATTTGGAACTCTTGTGCTCATGGCAAGAGATTTTACTCTTGAAGAAGAGAGTAAATTGGGTTTACAATACGAACAGTTTTCTACGATGGTGAGTAAATTGAATATGTCCACCTTATGCAGATGATCAATTAAATTTATAATTATTTATAGCTCGCAGTAAATGCACACAAGTATCGATATTATAAAAATGTAATATATGAAACAAGTAGATAATGTAATAAAAATGTGTGTATTTTTTTCATATAGGGACACATGCACGTTCGCACAATAACGCACACACGTGTGTGCACTTAGGTAATTTTCTTGTGGTTCTTATTCTACAGAAAGCAGATGCCAAGCGTGCTACTATGATTGAAACATTTGAAAGAATCAGCAGGTGCTTTGAGAAAGTTGTTTGCTTCAACTTTCCGCGGCCATCAGATAATGTCAGTCATCACCAAGCTAAAACCGGCATGCTGAACCTATGTGGTAAACATCTAATACACTGCATATATTTTGTTTTAAATTTAGGAATTAATTATAAAACTGTTATATTTTGGTGAACACTGAGCACACACATGTTTGATCAATTCACAAAAGATGTCCAGATGCCAAGTTTTTGTTCAAAATTGCTTTTGAATATCCACACACTCAGAAGTTTTCAAACTAATATCAATTTTTCAGACTTTCACTCAAATGTTTTTGCTTTGAATTTTATGATTTGATTTTAAATCTTTAAATGTAATTATTAGGCTGCACGTCAGGGTTGGGGTCAATTACATGTAAATGTAATTAATTACAATTACAATTACATGAAGATTTGTCAATTACAATTAAAATTATAATTACAGTTAAAAGGTAATGTAATTAATTACAATTACAATTACATGGTAATGTAATTAATTACAATTACAATTACTTTTGTTCTCACAAGGGATAACTAGAGGTTATACAATGTCACTTCTAGGGCCCAACTACCAGGGGCAATGTTGACAGTGGTGAACCTCCTTTGTTCCCAATAGTGACACTATAGGGTCAATCCATGCCAAATCAACCAAATTTTAAAGGGTCCCACGCCTTTGCTTCTCAGATTTTGCTTATATTTACACATGTCCGGTGTACTATTCGTGAATATTTCTGACATGACACAAAAACTTTTTGAGAAATTACTAAATTTGTGGATAAAGGCTGGAAAAACTTTTGAGGAAAATTTGTGATTTCTACTTTTAGACCAACTTATAAATGTCTATATCTCAACCATTTTTTTAGACTGAGCCTTAAAAATTGATCTGGGGATATTTAATTTTTTTTTCAAAATTTACAAAAATTTGCCCATATTCGATGGTTTAGCATATATGCACACAAATTGTTCTGTAGTATGTGTTGCTACTAGCGCAAGTTGATAGGTATTATCAAATCGCACAGCAAATTTTAAGACTTAGTCTAGAAAAATGGTTGAGATATAGACATTTATAAATTGCTCTAAAAGTAGAAATCACCAATTTTCTTTAAAGTTTTTTCCAACCTTTGTCCACAAATGTAGTCATTTCTCAAAAAGTTTTCTGCCAGGCCAAAAATATTTAAGATAAGTACTCAAGACATATGTAGGCCTATTTGGTGTAAATATGAACAAACTCTGAGACACAAAGGCACCGGCCATGTGGTGAGTTAGCATGGAATGACCCTATACTATATTGACTTAATCTTAACTTGTTATTTAACAGTAGATATGGTAGGAAAAGAATGATTTTTTCAAGATTTAAAAGTTTGAAGTAATTGACATGTAATTATAAAGTAATTGTAAAATTCAATTACATTAGCAATGTAATTAATTACAATTACAATTACAATTACATTTTTATGCATCAATTACAAATTACATTCAATTACTTGAAAAAATGTAATTAATTACAACCAATTACAATTACAAATTACAATTACCCCAACCCTGCTGCACGTTAAGCACAAAAAAGTTTGTAATGTTTCTGTTAGTGATGGTTCCATTTTACAAACCCTAAGTTATTCAATTTAATATCAGCAATTCTACTCAGCTACTGTAACAAAAAAATTAAAATTTATTTTCCCCATATTTTTTCAAACATAAAACACTCTATTGATAATTTTTTTTCCCGACTGTTCTTTGAATTATTTTTAAAAACCTTGAGCCAAAATTAGTAATACCATGATCAATATTAGAGTAACCCCCTTGAAACCTCACTACAAGAACATATGATTTATTTTTAAAACAATAGTTATTATTATTGACCATTAAATAGTTATTTCCTTCCCACGCTACAACCTACAATCTTCATGCACTTGGTTGGGTTCAATTTTGCTGATACATTGTAAACCGACAGTCGACCAAAGTTTGGTTTGCTAGCTTGCCGACATTCCGAATGTCAGAATACCAAGCCCGACATTTCCGAACTTTGACCGATTGTCGGTCGAAGTTTCTAGAACCCTTTGTCTAACTGGTATAAAAGGAGGCACATTTTTTGAGCTCCAGTCAGTTAAAGACAGCTAGGAGCTCAGACTGAAAGGATCATCTTTACTGATGAAGATTATACAGAGCACACTATCAACACCCTCTCATCTCTTTATCTTACAAGAAGTTATGTTCTCTGCCTGATTACATTCAATAACCCACAACTTACTACATTGGTAGCAGGGGTGGCACAACAAATAATCAAGCAGCCTTACAAGAGAGAGAGAGGAGCTAGATGGCTAGGATAGAAAAAGGAGAAAATATTTTCATGTTGGAGAACCTAGGAACAGCCCAGACAAGTGCAGGATCTTCTTGACCGGGACCTGATTGAGCCAGCCCACGGTGCGTAGAGCTCTCTAGTGGTCCTGGTCAAGCAGAAGGATGGTAGCTGGAGGTTCTTGCGTGGACAACCGCAAACTCAATGCAGAAAGAAAGTACTTCAGTACTTTGGATCTGCTGAGTGGGTACTGGCAAGTGCCCCTCAATCTTGATGCACAGTACAAGGCAGCATTCATCACTCGCGATGAGCTCTGGAAATGGAAAGTAATGCCATTCAGACTAACTTTCACGCCAGAAACTTTGCCACGACTTATGGAGCAGTTTGTCAATGGATTACACAAAAAGACTCTGCTCATCTATCTGGAGGATGTCATAGTTTTCTCTTCAAAATTTGCAACTTATTTCAGTCGTCTGTGGAAAATATTTGAACATCTTCAGGCTGCTGGACTGAAGCTGAAGCCCTCCAAGTGTACACTCTTACATCCGGAGGTCAACTACCTGGGCCTTGTGGTTGGCTCTGACGGCATTGCTATCGACCCGGAAGAGGTGCAGGCTGTAGAAGAGTGGACTGTCCCCCGAGGTCTTCCTAAGTTGCGGGCATTCCTGGGCCTGGTGGGGTATTATAGGCAGTATATACCCAAGTTTGCAGGGATGGCATAGCTTTTGAATCGGCTAACCTCTAAGAGAGTCCCGTGACAGTGTACACAACAGGAGCAGCAAGCATTTGACCACCTCAAGAGTCGATTGATGGAGGCGTCTATCCTGGCGTTCTCAAACCAGCCAAAGAGTGCATCATGGACATTGATACCAGCAATCACAGCGTGAGAGCTGTTGTGTCAAAAGTCCAGGGTGAAACTGAAGTGGTAGTGGACTACTACAGCAAAAACTCTCCTGACCACCGAGAAAAACTACTGCGCCACCAGGAAGGAGCTTCTAGCAGTAGTCAAGGCAGTCAAGCACTTCTGGCCATACCTGTATGGGAGAACGTTCAGGTTACGAACTAACCATGCATCTCTGATATGGCTGTGTAAGTATGCAGATTCGTCAAGTCAAGTAGGCCTATGATTTGAGATTCTTGCTGAGTTCTCCTATATAATTGAGCATCATGCTGGGAAAAAACATGGGAACGCTGACGGGATGAGCCGCCAGCCGGAGGAGAACTGTAAACAGTGTTTACACATTGAAAGACAGGACGGAGGACCCGCCCACACTGACGGGGTGAAACAGTTGAACAAGAATGACATCCATAGTTGGGAACACGGCCACCTTTGGTCAGAAAACCCACCGGACACTGTCAGCACCGCACTGTATCAAAACATCAAGGAGCTGAGCCGGCTCCAGCAGACGCTGTATGAGCCATAGCTGACGTTTTCTGGGTTAAGAAAGAGGACCGTCGATCTATCGAGGAACAGCAGAAGCAGGGGTATTTCTAATACCGGCACCTTTGCAGCTGCTGGGATTCTCTCAAAGTTAGCCCACACGGCCTACTCACCATATCATTCGCAGCAGACAGCCGTCGCCAGGAGAGGGAGCGCATCGCATGCCCGTGTGCACTTTGACGGGGACTGATCTGGGACTCCCGAAAACAGGCTCATGCTGGGGCCAGTCAGGTCATCAAGTGTCTACAGTTGGGGTGGCACTGACCCGGCCTGACTTGCAACGTGCGACTGCGAATACAGCAGTGTGAGTTATGCTAGGCTAGTAAGCATGGCCACCCTACAGAGACAACTAGTCGATGCCGGCTGTACACCAGTTGACCGTGGCAGATAGTAGCGGTAGTCCTAGTCAGACCTATGTCGTTATCCACTAGAGGAAATACATGGATACTGCTACTAACCGTCCACTTCACTCAGTGGGCCGACGTCCTGGCCATAGCAGATGTGCCAGCTCCCAACATGGCCCGAGCCTTGGATCAAAGAGTGTTCTGCTACTTCGGATTTCCCGAACAGATCCACATTGACCAGGGCACCCAGTTTCAGTTTCAGTTAAAGGAAGGCATTTGCCGGATATTGGGGTGAACCAGAGCCGGACTATCCCATATCACCCGCAAAAGAACGAAGTCGCTCAGAGAAACAATCGGATATTGGATGACGGCTTCCGGAGCCTGCTCCTAGGCCGGGGTCAGAAAGAATGGGACCTGGTGCTGCCTTAAGTCATGCGGGCACCACAGCACACCACACTTCAGTACTCAAGATACTCAAAACCTCCTGATGCTTAGACGTGGGACCCGAGTCCTAGAGCGCCCAACTTACCATGTTCCAGCACCTGAGTCCTCCGCACATGAGTATGTGGGAAAGCTCATAAAAATGATGAAAGCAGCTAACGATGCACTGCAAGAAAAGCAGTGGCAGACAAGGACAGAAAATTTAGAAGGCTCTCCCCCCGCCCCCCTTGTATCAAGTAGGGAACTGGGTGTGGATGGTAAGCAACCGCAGGCGTTGTGGACAGTCGGCTAAATTTTAGCCCAAGTTCGTGGAACCCTACTGCTTCATTAAGGTTCTACCAAACCACACATATCGCGTGGAGTGCTCAGGACAGGTCTCGGTTTAGAACAAACAGCGGTTAAAACTCTATCAGGGAAGCTCAGACTATGCCGGGCATGAACCCCCTTGTTAGAGCCAGCCTGCCAACCTATCTCCAGAGGACAAGTGGCTTGACCAAGAGAGTGGGAGATCATTGTCCGTGATCTAGTTAAGCTTTGACAATGTACCCGAGCTTCTTTCTCCACCTAGATCTAGCTCGGCCAGCCTCAAGTTCAGCCCTGGCGGCAGAGGGTGCCCCCTGGGCCGAAGTGAGTGATCCAAGGACACCTTCCCCTGTGGTACCCACACAACAGGTTGAGATGCCAGCACAAGTAAAGAGGCAGCAGAGAAGTAGGAAACCCCCAGTTATCTGGCTGATTACCATGTGGGAATAATACACCTAGTACAGGTATATATTCTAACCCCCGCATGGCTAGATATCTCCAGCATTGGGAGAGTTCCTCTGGAGAAGTTGGAAGTATGTGTGGAAAATTGGAGGAGTAAGATGGGTTGGCGCATGAAAATTTAGCAACACGACGTTCCGTCATTTCAACTATAGGTCTAGTCGCAATCAGACGCACTAATTCCAACGTCAAAACTACCAGAATGGGAATAACACTGCTAGAACCATCGCAAAGTCACGTCCAAACAGGTAGTCTATTAGGACTAGACCCTCCATCTTTGGGGTTCAGTTCACATTCTAATATTAATTCAATCAACGGGATCGAAGCCACCCTGGTTGAAGAAATTCAGACAAGTCTAGAAGACCAGTCACCCCTTGACGACCTGTCTGACCAGGACCTGGGGTTTGGCAGCTCTTCTAGACTCCCCTGACTTTCCAGTCATCAAGGCACCTTATAAGAAGATGCTGAATTTCGATTGTGATAGTGTCGGCCAGTCACGGCCTGTGTGTAATATTTTAGATGAGCTGTTGAACCTGGAGGAGGTTGGAACATGTCAACCAGACTCTCCCTCTTCTCGAAACCTCGACTCGGCTGTTACCAGTCTGAAGGGTTCCCCACAGCTACTGAATTGTCCCCTGTTTTCCCTGTAGAGCCTGACTTTGAACCCGTAGAAGTTCAACTCTCCGTGGGGGAAAACAGGTAATACTGGGCAGCGGCGCAGCCTCGATGGAGACCGAAAAACAAAAATGGATGGCAGTGGAGCTGCCCATGGAGCTGACCGACCGTCAGTACTGGGTCACTGTGGATACCCGACACAGAATTGATAGGGCATAAGGTCAAGTGGCGCCAATGCGGAAAAAAATTCTCCACAGCACAGCAACTCAGGGTACACGCCCCTCAGCACTACACAAACATCTTGTGCCCATGTGGAGAGTACTCCTACCAATGGGATTACATTTTATGTCATCAATGCATAAGGCGTTGCCACACGGGTAGAACGTTTGGCCACATTCCCTGAATTCAGAGATCTCATCATGTCGCACATCGGCAACCCACGGAAGCGAGCAGCTCTCACCCCAGGATTTCCGGTGTGTCAGCCGGTAAGGAAAGATATGGTTGATGAGGAACTAACCGCAGCTAACCAGCCAATAACCACCGAATCCCTTCGGATCGTGCTGGCCAGAGTAGACAATGGAAAAAGACAAAGCCTGCCCCCGGCCAGGAAAAGGCCTAGGCCTGCCAGCACACAGTCCAGACCTCCAGCGCACAGTCCAGATTTCCAGCACACAATTGAGAGCCTCTAAATTGCGACCCTCCAGCACCAGCTCACCACCTTCCGCTCTTCAAAGGAAATCATGCAGAATTAGGAAGAACCTTGATTATTTAGGTGTACACAGGATAGTTAAGGGCAACCTTTTAGCTGCAACTACCTTGCTGAGGTTTGCATTGTAATCATATAAGAATTCAGTACCAGTAAAATAAAATCTCACCTAATTGTGCTAGAGTCAAAATTTAAAAACTATACTGTAGATCTTCTTTTTCTCCAGGGTAATTTTTTTGGAAATTTCAATTTTCATTTTTTTTGCAAAGTTATAGACAAAAAACTGCCCAATTTTGGCCAATTTTGCCTGAAAAACTGACTTTTCAGTACCAGTAAAATATCTCAGCAGCAAAGCATGATATCTGAATAAAAATTGCACTGCTGGAATCCTGAGATATTTCTCCAGGGTAAGTTTTTTTCTTTTTCCAATAACTCTTCTAGATTGCCCACAAATTGGTGATTTATACACTGAAAATGCCATATTTTTTCATAGTAAATTAGCAGCGTGCAGTGCTTCACGCTTCAATGAGCACGTAGGGATGAGAAGATATTGGCGCGTACATGCTAATTATAGGCTTGCTAGCCGACAGGCTACAATGAATAGCTTGCTTGGTACTTTGTTTATGTAGCGCCTATAATGGAATGTTGATAGATAACACAGCCCTAATGAAGGTTGCTGCTTATTGGTTGTAGTTTGATCTTAGGCTAAACAATTGCAAGTAGGCAACACGCATGCCACCCGCAGAGTAGTATTATTCAAGAACCTAAACTACATTTTGAGAGAAATTTATGATATTCTTAGTGAGGATGCCCTTAACTATCCTGTGTATTTATTGAGCTGATTAAGTAAAAAGTTCCAGTTGTTGACTAAGTTTATTATCTTCATTGTAATTTATAGGTGAAGAAATTGGAGATGCTTTCTTGAAATACTGCAAAGACCTTTTTCACTATCTTTTGAGAATTCAAGTGGAAGCGAATTTCACTGTGGATTATTCTATCAAAATGTTTGAGGTGAGACTTAGCACGATTAAAATTTATAATTACTATAATATTACTTTAATTTGCTAACTAGTGTTTTGTATTGGATTTTAAAAATATGACAAAGTTCAAAAAATTTAAAAAATTCAACATGAATAAATTTCTATCCTGTTTGTGCTACAAAAATATTTTCAAAAGGCCACTTAATTAAAAAAAGTTGAACATTCAAATTTAATTATTTGACAATCTTAAACATAATGAAATTTTTGAATTACTATTTTTTCCAGGGATTAAAGAAACAAATAGCTGCTCACACAGATGGTTTACCAAACACTGAACACGTCATCATGGATGTGTCTATCAACAACATTTTGATAACTTCTCAAAATTACTATGAAGAGCTGATGGCAGAAAAAGTATGCACCTTGCTTTGAATCACACATTCCCTTTTGATTTAACTAAGAGAGCCTATTTTTTGAATTGATGAATGCAAATGATTTGTTGTCACCTACATCAATTGTAACATTAAGGCTTAGAGATTGAAAAAAATCCAAATTCTTATCAATAGTTAGCTTCTAAGAACATGGAATTTTATTTGACGAAGTCTATCAAGGGCGCTTTCGGATTCCCTACGCGTTGGGGTAACTGTAGGCCCTACGCGATGCCCATTCGGTAACCATCACGCGTAGGGCGCAATTATTCGAGCAATTACAGTAATTTTACTCTGACACTGCGTCATTTTTGTAAACGAGTGTAAGCAATAGAATAGGTAGTTACCCCTACGCGTACCCGGGGTACTCGTGGTTACCGAACACGAGTACCCTGGCGTTGATCTAAGTATTAGCCTTAGTAACTAATAGCACACACTAAGATTTTAAAGCTACTTTAGCGAAACCATTCGCAGAAAGAATGTTTGAATAACTACCGCTCAACGGCTGTTTTCTCCAATGTACTTTTCTTTTATTATACTAGCAGCTAATCTTTGGTATATAATCTAGTTCTCAAGCTGAATAATAATAATTACTACTTGAAGTTATTGTTACTTTACACCAAAAGAACAAAATATTTATTTCATCATTCATTCAATGTTTCAATTACATTGTTTATATTTTTCTACAACTTGAAATTATTATATGATATTTTAGCCTGGTTAGTAGCTGAATGCCTTGCTATCGTGTACATACTCTAATACAAAGAGAATACAACTTTACATTTAAGTGTTGCAACTCGCCAAAATTCAAATGAAATGCTCACAGGATAGTTAAGGGCGACTTTTTAGCTGCAACTGCCTTGCTGAGGTTGGCATTGTAATCATATAAGAATTCAGTACCAGTAAAATAAAATCTCACCTAATTGTGCTAGACTCAAAATTTAAAAACTATGTTGTAGATCTTTTTTTTCTCCAGTGTAAGTTTTTTGGAAATTTCAATTTTCATTTTTTTTTGCGAAGTTATAGACAAAAAACTGCCGAATTTTGGCCAATTTTGCCTGAAAAGCTGACTTTTCAGTACCAGTAAAATAACTCAGCAGCAAAGCATGATATCTGAATAAAAACTGCACTGCTAGAATCCTGAGATATTTCTCCAGTGTAAGTTTTTTTCTTTTTTCAATAACTCTGCTAGATTGCTCATAAATTGGTGATTTATAAACTGAAAATGCCATATTTTCTCATAAGAAACTAGCAGCGCGCAGCACTTCACGCTTCACTGAGCACGTAGGGATGAGAAGATATTGGCGCCTACATAATAATTACAGGCTAGCTAGCTGGCAGGCTATAATGAATAGCTTGCTTTGTACTTTGTTTATGTAGCACCAATAATGGAATGTTGATAGATAACGCAGCCCTAACGAAGGATGCTGCTTATTGGTTGTAGTTTAATCTTAGGCTAAACAAATGCAAGTAGGCAACACGCATGCCACTCGCAGAGCAATATCATTCAAAAATCTGAACTACATTTTAAGAAAAATTTATGATATTCTTAGTGAAGATGCCCTTAACTATCCTGTGCTTTTCTCATTTATGCATGTGAAGCCTAGAATGCTACTAAACCAATAGAAATAGGTCATTCTATCACTTGATAATAACAATAAAAATACAATTATGGTTACAACAGCGTATTGTAACTACACAATTGGAGTTATATGGCAATATATTGTTATGATTTTTAGAATTAGGGTTGATATGCAATTCAGAGAGTTTAATTACTTGCTAGAGAACTGCACCAGGATAAGTCGAGTGAACGAGTATATATTTTAGACACAATAACACATTACAAAAACGATACAAAAACATTTAATAATTCCACACATCTAGACTATTCAACACTCTAACTTCGACTGACTGACAGCGAGAAAACTACTACTGCTAATTACTATCAAAGCCGTTAATTGGCTGTCATTGTTCCGGGTCAATTACGCGACCCTGCGTATCGTGCTGCTGGTAGCTCCACGAGCCACCACACCGCCCCCACCAGCAGAAAGCCCTCTTTCTGATATAAAAAAATATTTCGTCATTACCCACGTACATCAGTAGACCAAAATGAAAAAGACAATATATATATAAAGATATACAATAACAGACAGAGTCATTATAACAGCAGGCTACATACAATTGGCCAGCTATAGAGAAGGAATACCGGCTAGCTGTAGTATTGGACAAGGAGTCGAACTGTCGAGCAGTCAAGCGTTTACATGATAGTTTTGGGTCTCCTAAGAGGACGAAGCTTGTGGATCATTCCGGGCAACAGAACCAGAGTCAGTGTTGGGCACGTCGATGTTTGGCCTGGCATGTGCGTAACTTCCTTTTAATCCGGCCCACCGAGCCTTTTAGCTGAAAGAGTCCCGTCGTGGTATTAAGCAGATCCGGTGCTAACTGGGTAAACTCAGCCTACAGTCGGAGGAGGCGTTCCTCCACTGTAGCTAAGCGAGCATGGTCTGGGGACGGTGTCTGTCTGCGACGAAGGGAGGGACTTGGAGACCGGGTCCGTCTTTTCGTCGGGGTAGGGGAGACCTCTCCTTCTTCGGGATAGGCAAACTCTTCGGGGGTGTACACAATCTGAGGGCGGTCGGATACCAATAGAGATTGTTGCCTGGCATAGTCTAGTACGCGTTGGAAACCAGAGGTCAGGACGGCCAACAACATCGCCTTCTTCACTAGGGGTCGTATCAGAGTTAAGAATTCTGGATAGAGTTTGGCATCCACCACGTAATTCTCTCCGGAGAAACAGCCCGTCGCCCGATGTCTGGTGACGGGGTAGACATCATTGTATCCACAAGGGCAGAATGTGAGTAAGAGGTGGGCGTTGACATGTGGTGATAGGCGCACTCCTCGTCACAAATCTGGCACCGCGTCCTTCCTTTGGATCCCCAGGCTGTTTCTATCTGCTCCTCTGTTTCCGGCGACACCTACCGCCAACGGCGGCGTGGCGGCTCGGGCCGGTCACCATTGGTATACTCCTCATGCTGCGGAGCAGGAAGTGCTCTATCCCGTACCCTGGTCGTAACGGGTCGAGTGTAACCTGAAAGAGTTTCAACAGTGTTAGTATAATACACTGCAGTGTTGTCAGCTTTGAACAGCCTGGCAACTTCTCGTTCAGTTACACAGGATAGTTAAGGGCAACCTTTTAGCTGCAACTGCCTTGCTGAGGTTTGCATTGTAATCATATAAGAATTCAGTACCATTTGCTCGATACTTTCCCGTACGGTTTTCCCCTAGACTTTCATATGCGCCGCTTTTGATGCAGTCACATACGAAGTCTTTCAAATATGCGGGGGGTTGCCTCGTACGTTGTCCCCGCTCCAGAGGAGATGACGCACTTGTCGGTGTATTAGTAGGGGCGTCTGGTGGCGTCTCTACTTCACCGTTAGTGGTCACTTCTTCTTGTTCTCCGGATGGAGCCCCTCCCTCCGTGGGGGTTTGCACTTCCGGAACCGGCTCGGTTTCCGGAAGTGGTGGAATCAGACTTGGCGGTGGCGGACGCTCTTCTGTTGGTAAAAGCAGTCGCTCATCTCTCACCAATCTTTCCTCCAGCAGTATGACCACTTCATATTCAGGTTCATGCCGCCATTGCCCGCGCGTTGTTGTCTGCCTCCTGGGCTCTAACAACGGGGGGGCTTCTCCCACCGCGTCGGGGCTAGCCCAATACGGCTTCAAGCGAGACTCATTCTGGATAGACACCTGTCCTGAGCGCTCAATCTTGTACGCATGGTTGGGCATAGCCTCGACGATCACGTAGGGTCCCACGAACTTAGGCTGTAACTTAGCCGCTTGTCCGCGACGCCTACGGTAATTGACCATCCACACCATATCCCCCGTTTGGTAGAGGGGTGGTTCCTCGGAATCTTTGTGTCGCACCTTCCATTGCTGTTCGCGCAGTATGTCGTGTGCGGCCTTCATCCGTTCCACTAGTTCACTGGCATACTCGTGGATCGAGCTGTCTAGCTCTGGAACGTGGTAGGTGAGATGGTCAGGGACCCGGGTCTCTCTCCCGAGCATCAAGAGGTTTGGGGTCTCACCAGTACTGGTGTGTGGGGTGCTACGGTATGCACGCATGACTTGCGGCAATACCGTGTCCCATTCCTCTTGACTGCGTCCAAGGAGGAGACTCCGGAGCGCATCACCTAGCATCCGGTTGTTGCGCTCCACCACCCCGTTACTCTGGGGGTGGTAGGGGGTGGTCCTACTCTGATTTACTCCCCAGAGGCGGCAAAGGTCGCTCATCAGTTGAGATTGGAACTGAGCGCCTTGATCAGAGTGTATCTGTTCGGGGAGACCGAAATAACAGAATACATGTTGGTCTAGTACCCTGGCCACTGTTGGGGCTGACGCGTCTGGAATGGCCAGAGCGTCCGCCCACCTTGTGAAGTGGTCGGTCAATACTAAGATCCAACTATTGCCTCTGGGGGTTGGGGGCATAGGTCCGACCAGGTCTACAGCGACTACTTGCCAAGGCCTTCCAGCATATAGCCTCCGCCGTCCCGCTTCACCAGGGAGACGGCCATGCTTGCTGGCAGATTTCGCACTGCTTTACTCTGAGCCGGACATCCCGCCCCATTTTGGGCCAATACCACCGCAGTTGCAATTTGGAGATCACTCTCTTGACCCCTGCGTGGGCCTGGTTGTGAGTGTCCCAGATTAACTCACGGCGTAGGGCACTGGGGCAGACCACCCTCTTCCTCTCCGGGTGTCTGCCGTTGGCAGCTAGAGAGATGGTCAATAGACCATCCTGCCCGATCCTCAGCAAGTCCCAACGCTGGCAGAGTAGCCGGAACTCGGCGCATCCCTGCCGTATGCGTTCCTCGCTGGGTCGTCACCCGTCCCTTTTGGCCCGATATATGTCTGCCACTACCCCAGGCAACTCCTCTTGGAGCTTCTTCAGCTCCTGGACATTATCGGCCAGTACAGGATTGGCGCGGAGGTTCTGTACAACCTCCGAGGACTCGTCAACCGCGTGCCTGAGTTGACCCTGGTCCCAGTCAAACGGTGCTCCGTCTCCAATGTCTCCAACTCGCATCGCGGGGACCTCCGTCCCTCCTCTTGATGTTGAGACACTGTTTGCAACCTCCATTAGGTCTGCGGCTCAAACTATCCGCATTGCTGGGTTTCTTGCCCGGTTGATGTTCGATCCGGTACGAGAATTCAGCTAGGATTTCGAGCCACCGGGCGACCTGACTGGAGGGCTCTGCTCTCTTGCACAACCAGATCAGCGAGGCATGATCCGTACGCAGCCGGAACTTCCTGCCGTATAAGTATGGTCTGAAGTGCTTCACTGACTTGATTACTGCCAGCAGCTCCTTGCGGGTAGTGCAGTAATTTCGTTCAGCGGGTGAGAGAGACTTGCTGTAGTAGGCTACTACTACCTCTCGGCCTTCCTGCACTTGAGACAGCACAGCGCCAACATTTTGGTCACTGGCGTCAGTGTCGAGGATGTACTCGAGAGTGGGGTCTGGGTAGGCCAAGATGGGCGCCGTTAGTAGGCAACCCTTGAGGCGGTCGAACGCTCCTTGTTCGACTGGGGTCCACTGCCACGTCACTCCCTTTGCTGTAGGCCGGTTTAATGGCTGCGCTATGCCCGCAAAGTCTGGTATGTATTGCCTGTAATACCTTTAATACCTGTAATAGTTTTGGGGGGTGACCCAGTCTTCTATCGCCCGTACCTTTTCGGGATCCGTTGCCACGCCGTTTCGACCGACAACGTGCCCCAGGTACTGGACCTCCGACTGCAATAAAGCGCACTTGGAAGGTTTGAGCTTAAGACCGGCACCTCGGAGTCTCTCGAAGACCTCCTGCAGACGACTGACATGTGTCTCGAAGTCTGGAGAGATCACGATGACATCATCGACGTAGATCAGCAGTGTCTTCCAATGGAACCCACTGAGGACTTGCTCCATAGGCCTCTGGAAGGTGGCTGGGGCGGAGGTTAACCCGAAGGGCAACACTTTCCACTTCCACAAACCGTCCCGTGTGATAAACGCCGCTTTCTCTTGGGCGTCGGGACTCAGAGGAACTTGCCAGTAGCCACTCAGCAAGTCTAACGTGCTGAAGTACTTGCTGCCGGCTAGGGCATCCAATGACTCGTCAATACGAGGTAGAGGGTAGGCATCCTGTATGGTTACGCTATTGAGTTTACGGTAATCCACACAGAACTGCCAACTGCCATCTTTCTTCCGGACCAGTACGACCGGCAAGCTCCAGGCACTATGGGCGGGCTCTATGAGGCCGCGGTCCAGAAGATCCTGTACTTGCCGGCTAACCTCCTTCTCTTTTTCTGGCCCCAGCCGGCGTGTGGGTTGCCGAATAGGGACCGTCCCTGCAGTCAGCGGTATTTTGTGTGTGACAACTCCAGTCAGCCCTACGTCATGATCTCCGCTGCTGAGCACATCACCGTAGTTGCGTAGCAACTTCGCCATAGCTTGGCGTTCCTTGTTACTCGCGCAGCCGCCACAGGCTGTTTCATATAACTCCCGGAGATGTGCTGGGACTGTCTCTCGCCCTTGAGTAGGGCACCGAGGGGATGCCTCTGTCGCATCACCCAGCGACGGGCCCACGTCCTCCTCCTGAACGGAGTGAAAACAACCCAGCATAGACCCAGCCGATAGCTTGACAGACTCGGTAAAGGGGTTGACGCACTGCACTAAGATCTCCCCTTGCTCAGTCAGCTGATTCAGACTGCTGGCAAGTTAGATCTTTTCGTGCGCGCCTTCGACTACCCCGAGTCCAGAGATCCGGCTATTGTTCACCCTGAAGTGAATGGTAGCCCGGGAGCGGCTTGGTATGATACGGTTGCGTACCACCTGCACACCTCCCACTAAAGGGCGGATGAACTTGTCGACGCAGGCGAGTTCCCGCCCGGACATCACCATCGCAGATTTACTAAAATCGATGTGACATCCGTGTCGTTTTAGGAATGGCATCCCGAGAATGGCGTCCTTCTTGAGCTGACTGACGATAAACGTCTCTTGGATCGTTTGATCATGGACTCGTCCCGTCAGCTCAATTATACCATAGAAGGAAAGGCATGCCCCGTCAGCTAGGGTGCCATACTCCCCCTCGTATGGTTCCATCTCGCCCCTGACCCTAGTACTGAGGGTGTCGAAGAGTTGGCGGCTTAGGAGGTTCGTGGTACAGCCCGAATCAATGAGAAAAGTAACAGCTTTGCC
Organism: Bugula neritina; assembly: GCA_964035545.1. Lineage (NCBI taxonomy): Eukaryota > Metazoa > Bryozoa > Gymnolaemata > Cheilostomatida > Bugulidae > Bugula > Bugula neritina. Next base: position 2,286,345 of record OZ037770.1, read on the forward strand.
TTCCAATTTACCGGGCAAGAAATAGCTGTTCCCATGGGGCTGCACCTGAACTCTCTCTTCAGGCCTTACTCTCGAAGGGAGTACCTCCCTCGCTTTGGGTCGCGAAGGAGGTCTCTTGGGATGGTGGTAAGTGGGCCTCGGAGGTGCCGAGGCTAGATTTCCGGCTACCTTTGTTGGCTCCCATCTAGATTCTTGGGCTGGTAGCCCGTTAAATCGATTGTGGAGGGGCACGGAAAAGGCAGCGGCGAGGCGGAGCCCCTTGCTGGTCTGTCGCGGCTGTTGCTACTGTTGGTTGCCAGCACGTGGCACCCGTCTGGGTGACCTGCGTTTCTTCTTCCCTGGAGGTTTCATCGTCGGCCCGCAAGAGGTGGGAACATCTGCGGGCCGTGGTAGTTTAACCCCGGAGTTAGGAAGGGACAATACCTGCGAAAATGTCCTTGATTTCCGCATTCCCAGCAAAAACTGACCGTTTCCCCCGGTAGCGGCGACGGTGGCCGCACGGGCTCAGCGGCGGTACCTACTGGGGTTTGGGGTGTCAGTGTTGCTATCAGTTTGGCCAGCATGTCTGTCAGTTGAGTGACTTTCGATGCTGTCGCTAACTGAGCCACGGCAGCCGTTGCGGAGGTTTCCTCCTCTCGTCCCGCTGCCGTGTCCGCGCGGTCTACCTCCACTTGACGGGAGTTTCCGCGACTTTTATGCATCCGATTGGCTAGGAGGTAAGCTTCCCCCTCTGTCAGAGCATCTTCAACGGTGGTGACTCCCCTAGCTAGAAACTGGTGGTTGAGACCCAGATCGTCGACAGATGCTATGAAGGCGTCAAGGGTATACCTCTCGCGGTTGACTGGGGGCAAGTCGCTGTATGCGATCTGTGCCAGCTTCATGACCGCGGCGGCATGTTCCCGTAGCGGGGTGCAGGGATCACGCCACAACCTTTGCAGTCGGGCCCGGGCATCTGTAGCAGAGAGGCCGAAGCGGTCCCGCAGAGAAGCAAAGATATTATCAATGTCCACGCCCAGCCCATAAGGCTTGGCTTTGTCCATCAATGCCATTCTAAGCTTCAGCAGGGCCACCCTAGGGAGCCACTGGGCGACGTCCATTACGTCGCTAAACTCTTGGATGAATTGCTCCACCTCTTCTTCGCCCGTGAAGGTGGGCGCGTTTAACCGGTAGCGGTTTTCAGTTAGTTCCCGCGGAACCCTTCGCTCTTCTACTACATGGTTGACAGGCATTGTCTCTACAGCATTGTCTTTACGCTCACCTTCTACTGCCGGTGGTTGCATTCCAGCATTTTCAGTCTCCATCTTTGATGTGCACTATCCCACTGCTGCCACCACTGTTATGATTTTCAGAATTAGGGTTGACATGCAATCCAGAGAGTCCAATTACTTGCTAGAGAATTGCACCAGGATAAGTCGAGTGAACGAGTATATATTTTAAACACAAAAGCACATTACAAAAACGATACAAATACATTTAATAATTCCACACATCTAGACTGTTCCACACTCTAACTTCGACTAACTAACAGCGGGAAAACTACTACTGCTACTAACTATTAAAGCCGCTAATTAGCTGTCATCGTTCCGGGTCAATTACGCGACCCTGAGTATTGTGCTGCTGGTAGCTCCACGAGCCACCACAATATTACACCATTTGCTAACCTCAGAGCATCCCTGAGTGCATGCAACTTCTGTGTGCTTCTAAACCGGTTGCTTGTAATAGATTATTTAAACTGTTTTTGTTGGCCTTAGAATAGTTCATAGATATATCTTACATTTGCTAACTTTTTAATTCCTGTTGGTGATAATCATTACTTTTATATATATTTTGCAGCTTAACTTTTCAAAGTTTGGCAGTGAAGAGAGTTTGGAGAAAGTTTTGGAGAGTAGAATCAAGTCTACTATCGAGTTGTTTGAAAAAGAATGTGAATTTGGCTCAGACCTTGGCCCAAAATTTCTTTCCGCCAAAACGTAAGTCAATTTCAGTCTTAAGAAAAAATAAACTTTAGCTTCTAAATAAAATGGTTAAGTTTTGCATTTAGTAATTCTATTTAATTTCAAAGACTGACGTTAAAATATTACAATTTCATGCAGCATGATGACTGAGGTGAATCGAAGTTTTTAAGTTTATAGTCAACAATTTGGTTGAAAATATTTTATTATTGTGTTCCGAGGGTTCATAGACAAAATATATTAGTCACTATACCTATCCACATCATCATTTTTGATTGATAGTTTTTTTAACTGTTGGTTAGACAAAATATCTCTTCAAATTGCCAACCAGTAGTTATTTGAGATGTGGAGAATTAATTTGACGGCTCATACAAATTTTTTTTTACTGTAAGAAAATTGCAAAAGTTTCTTGTGTAGTGGTTGTAGTTGGAGATGCATGATTTCTTATAACTGTGTTTATAGACAAACTTGAGGTAGCTGCTGGGGTATCTGCCCCCTTGGTGCAACTTTATTGGTTATATGCTTTGTGTCTATTTTTAGCTGTAAACCATTATTATTTCTTTGTTTAACCTCAAAAAACTTTAGCACTTTAACACAACCAGCGACTTTAACAAAATATATGTAGAAGTCTAAATATTTCAACCTTTCAACATAGTCGTTATAGTAAAAATAGATAACGTTCACAAAAGCAGTAAAAGTATACATAGCAATTGATGCACACATACATGTACATGTATATTGTTCTCACATTATGAGATACAGAGATATATATTATCATTGACTATATATGTATCCCTGTACAAATCATTGTATGAAAAACTACATGCTGTTGACTGTAGCAATAAGTTTTAACTGCATTACTTGTATAAGCATGATGTTAGCATAATATGCCATTACGTTCGCTATATAGCCACAAATATGATGTAAAATGATGCGATACGCTATAGCCATGCACAAGTATGATAAAATTGTCAGCAGAAAGTAAAAATTAAGAATATTTTTATTTTTACAATTGCATTAAAAGATAATGATGGCATACAGATATTACAGACAGTTAATAAAATGATGAAAATTATATGTATATATAATTCTACTGAAAGTTGTGCAGCCAATGTACCACAACTGTCGTGTTGTGTTTTCTTTCTACCAGTATCTCAACTGCATGGTGAATATCCATCTCTTATAGAAGTATTGTGAGATAAAATCAAAGCTTTCTAAGCAGCAGTCCACCATAATCTCCTGAAATGCCAGGTCTATAATTATTGCTTCTATAATTAAGATGTTGACTTTAGACTCGATCTATTTGTAGACCTAGAGTTGTCACCTTATTAGATATGTCACCTTTAAGGTTGCAGATAAGGCTCACAAATCCTCTTTCCTGTGTGATGCTAAACGATGATATGACTACATTAAGTGCTAGTTTTAGAGCTGCGCCGTGTGAGTAATTTTGACTTGTGCAAGTAACTAATTGCAAAAGAAGGTTGACTGTAACGCAGCAATTAAACACCAGCCACTTCTAAAAAATTTCGCCTGAGCTTATTTTAGTTCCTTGAATTGCCTACAAATAATATTGGTTGCATCTCCGTGATACTATAGCTTTTAGCAGTATTTAAATCAGCGTGTGAAAATCTCAGTACTCACAAAACTTGTTAACATAAAAGTTGATAACCAATAATTACTAACATGCTATCATGTGATTCTTTAGTACTGCGCGTATTGAAATTGATTCCTTCAGTTTTTTTACTTAATGTGTAAATGAGAATTATCGTTTTTCATTTTCATTGATGGGGGTGAGTAAAGCTGCTAGCCTTTTTACATTATTTTTAGCGGTTACACTGTCAACTTCATTGGTCTGGTTCAAAAAAGTTAAACTTGCCAAGAAGCTCTATCTTAAATATATACCTTATAGTCAAACTGCAGTGGGTTCACTTTTGACTATCACGAATGTAGATGAAAAGAATCACAGATATCATGTTGCACAGTGCTATAGTTATTTATGCTTTTGCTATGACGACTTTTACCTCATTATAGGAATAGTAATTTACTGTGCTCAGCTTCCTATAATAAAATATACTAAGCAACTCCTGTAGCACACCACGCACCTGTAAGCTTTTTCCAACTACGATTGGCCAACATAACAATTGATGTCTGTGACAAAATGAGTAATTCAGAGCAACTGGTCTAGGAGTTAGAGTATTTGCCTAGCAATCACAATGTCAAGGGTTTAAATTCCAAAAAAAGCTATTGGTGATGTTAGGCTGAGCGTCTTGTCATAATTGCTCCTATGCCTCATTTAACTAATTCCTTAGCTCGCTTTAGCCAAAAACTTTTCAATCAAGGATGGCGACTATAAACTTGCGTGAGTTTTTTTCAAATGAAAAATGCAGCTAGTAATCATACTTAAATGCTGAAGTAAAATAAATTTCAAATGCATGCAAGCACAAAAGCCTATACATCAGGTCAGTTTTGGTCCATATGTAAAAATAGAAAAAGATATTGCATTTGCTGTAGGGTAATCTGTCTGAGTGAGATTTATATGAGCAAATTGAGGGCGCCTTTGCTTGATTTGTGCCGTTGTAGATAAATAAAAAAGCATTTTAAATATGCATAGATACTTACACTTAGAATCTGCATTGTACTTATGATGATGAAAAACAATTGCAATACGTATATGGCTCAATGTTAATTGGGTATTGATATTAGAGCATGACCTGCTAATTGTTGAAAGCTTTAAAAATATAGATTACTTTTTGAACTTAATTTATAAAGCTTACTGCATTTTGTGAAAAAAATAAATGTTTTTTAGACACTACTTAGATCAGCTTGTTGCTTTCTTGGATGTTGAAAAAAATAAACAAGTGAGTGATTATCGAGGGTATATAGCTGAGAAGGAGAAAAGGGAACTAGAAGCAAAAGTTGAGAACGAGCAGCATAAAGCGCAAGAAGCTGAAGTGAAACTCAAAGAATCAGAAGAAGAAAAAGAAGAGCTGAAAGAAAAAAGAAAAGAACTGGAAGAAAAAGTTGTGCAAGAAAAAGAAAGAGCATTAGCAGCTGCTGCAGAAAAACAGGAAGCTGAAGCTAAGTTGCAGAAAACGGAAGCAATGAAAGAAGAACTTGAAGAAGAAAAGAAAATAATAGAGGCAGCAGCTGAACAGGAAAAAGCTAAAGCAGCAGAAGCAGCTGCAAGAGAAAAAGAAACTGCAGATAAACTCCACTTCAAAGAACTGGAAGCAATAGCCGCTAAAACTGAACTGGAAGAAAAGAAAAACAAGGCCAACACACTTGAACAAGAAATTTCTCTGCTTAAAGAAAAAGAAAATGCAAGAAATCAAGAAATTGAAAGAGAGTTGATCACTTTAAGAGAGCAGGTAAATTTGATAAATATGTCTATTTCCCCGTTGTGTGCAAACCACACTGCCTATACCCTATATAACACAGGTGTGCCGCTAAAGCCTATTGCTTTAGGTGATAAGCAATGACCAAAGCAAACATTTAGAAAACTTAATTTCAAAAGTAAAACATCACTGTTTTCATGGTTTTTATGCAAACAGTCTTTTATTGTGCTGATATTTTTATGATGCAACTATATATTATATGCAGTAATTTTTGAATTTTATTGTATCTTTAAAAATGAAATAGCTATAACTTTTAAAACCAAAGTATGATATTTTAGATAAAAGAGAAAGATGCAGAGATTGCTGAAAAGATACAAGAAACTATGTTACTAAAAGAGAAGGTAAAAATCAATCAGTGACTGAATTATAAATGAAAAAAAAGAGAAATTACATATTTTCTATAAATACTTTATTAACCTTTATATTTTGGATAATTTATATAAAATAATTTTTTTAAATGAGTAGGAAAAGATGCTTTGCTATATTAGTTTGAAAATTTTACGCCTACTCAAAAGTTTTTTTTCAATATTTTCATTACCAAAATTTTCAATCAGAGCTTCAACAAAAAATTTTATTGAATTCCTATGGTATTACTATTAAAACTTTCAGGATAGTGGATTTTATACAAAAAACAAACGACTATCTTCTAATTTGATTTAACATAAGGCACGTCATCTCTGTGCATGCAACAAATTCATTGAGTCTAAAATTTGACTAAAAGTTGTACACAACAAGTTGTTGTTACCTAAATGTAAAACACTTTTAGATTAAAAACAAAGAATTAGAAGTAGCAAAGTTTAAAGAAGATGTGGCAAAACTTGAGGCAGGGGTATGTTCACTTTATTAGTTAATACATTTTTAGTTTTGGTATTTAGTGAAAATAGGGTTTTGAAATATTTATAGGTAGTTTGAATTTTGGCTTGTACTCTCAGTCAACTTTTATCACTACCAACTACAGCTAAATTACTTTAAAATTGACACTAAATTTGCTTTTTTGTATTGCTAGCTCGTTTTTAGCTTCTTCTCAGAAAATAGTATAATATATGGAATAAACTTTTGAGCTAAATGCATCAGCTTGCAATTTTTGGGAATTTATTAAACTTTTACATAAAATATATATAATACTTGATTATTTGTTATAGAGCAGCATGTTTATTCTATATGCACTTTCCAAACTAAAGTTTTTTAGAGGTCATTAGCTTATTATTTTGAAAATGAGTTTGTAAGAAAATTGAAAATTGACAAAACATAAGAAATATATGGAGTAATGAGGAACCATTATCATTTTTCTAAAAATATCATGCAGATACTTCTATGAAAAAACTAATATTTCAGATGAAGACAAAGGACCAGGAGGTTGTTGCTAAATCTCATGAAATTGTGTCACTGAAAGAGATGGTAAGGACTGAAGGATAAAACAGAGACTTTTTTAAATAAAATATGTTCAATATATATATATATATATATATATATATATATATATATATATATATATATATATATATATATATATACATATATATATATATATATATATATATATATATATATATATATTTGGTACTAATACAATTTTGGATATAAAAATAAACTTAGATCTTCATTCTATTGTAGTCAATAGAATGAAGATCTAAGTTTATTTTTATATCCAAAATTGTATTAGTACCAAATATAAATACTCTATTTTTCGAAATATTGAGTTCTTTTGATTCATTTTTAATTATAGAAACTATATATATATATATATATATATATATATATATATATATACATATACATATATATATATATATATGTAGGACATTTATAAAAAAAAGGTGTTTTTCCCACTCTACTTCATATGAATGTGCAAATTAATTTTATTTGTTGTGCCTTTGAGAGCTCCAAAAACGTAGCCTGTCCTCCACATTCTGCTCTGGGCTGCCTCTTGTTCAGCTCAGCAATATTTTCATTGGAGATGAGAAACCTTGTCTTTTTGTTCACACTAGAATCCTCCGTGTGAAGCTTAAATAAAGATCTGCTATCTGAATGTAAAATCTCTGTTTAGATTAGAAACAAGGATTCAGTGCTAGGAAAACATGAGACGCAACTTGGAAAGCTAGAAGTTGAGGTAAGATATATTCAGCAGCCATTAAAATGATAAAAATATAGTGTTTTTTAACTTTGAGTTGTGTAGATTCTGTTTTGTGCTCTTGATCAGAATTTTTACACAAAATAACTTCCTTAACTCCTAATTTGGTTTTTAATTTTCAATTTATTCATTATCAAACTGTTTTTGTAATTGTTTTAAAAACATCACCTAACACTTTAAAAACTAAATTTTGCTAATTGTAAGTAGTAAATTTCATTTTTTGGAAAAACACAATAAGCCAACATTTTGCCCATTGTGTTAAAACAATTGAACAATACATAGAAAGTAAGGCAAAGATTTTTGCTACAGTAAAAAAATTCTTTTTCTAGGTATCACACAAGAACTCCAGCACAGAAGATTACAAGAAAAAAATTACACAGCTAGAGAAAGAGGTAATATGATGTTGATACTGAAAACTAAAATAGCAACGCTACAACGGGGTTCCTGCGACACTTGAATATACCGCAAATATTATTGTAATAATATTATTTAACACAATTTAATATAGTGCAGATTTCTTTTTTCTTTCCACTTAGTTATAGTATGTATGTACATGTTTGACATACTATATCTAGGAAGAGAGAAATGAAAACAGGTTTTTAGCAGAGTATTTTGAGAGTTATCTTAATATAGCAATTCGATGATTTTTTCAGTTAGAGAGACAGAGTTTAGAAGCAAAGCACAAAGGAGAGCGACTATTCATTTTAGAAGCAGAGGTAAAAGCTTTGACCTCTTTGTAGACAGCAGAGTCTGCTAGTTGTTCATTAATAATATTATTATTATGTCTACAGTTGGGAGCTAATTGACTCCATAATTACATTAGCTCCCAACTGTTTGCAAATGGCATTCTGGTTCATATTCAATTGTTTGCTTAGTTATGATGTCAGTTATTAAACCTGTGTAGTGCATATATACTCATCATACTACAGTGTCACAAATATACACAACACATTTGTGTTTTTAGATAAAGCACAAGAATCCTGAACTGGCAGCTAGAGAAGAAACGATTTTAGAGCTAGAAGAAAAAGTAATATAATTTTGATAATAATAGTTTTTAATATTCATTTAATGTTTAATACTTTCTATTACATTAGGTACAGGGTGTTTAATACTCTCTATTACATTAGGTACAGGGTGTTTAATAGTAACTGAAGTTAACTGAGATTTTCAAATGTTAGCATATCCATGGGTCTATGGGTTCACGACAAATATGCTTACTACTGTGCAAAAAATATTAATTACAAAGTAGTGCAATTAGTATATACAATAATACATTACATGAATATTTAGTTATTTAATATAAAAATTGTTATAGGTTTATCTCTGAAAGCTGAAACAGTATAATACATGTAGCAAAAGCACAAAATAAAACCTGCATGAAATAAACAGAATATAGAAATTATTTCTATATGTTTTAATCTTTGCGTATGAATGGCGTTTATATGCATATGTTATCAAAACTACTAATTGAGTAATTTATTTAGTCAATTACTATTTTAACCTAACTTTTTCAAAGTACGATGTCCCTCAACGCGGTCTTCAGTTTTTATGGAGTTTGCATTTATTTTATGGCAAATTGACTAATCGAATACAATTTTTTTAAAAAAAAAGAAATTGTGCATAGCAAACAGTTTCCCTGCTTGAGCACAATTACCTAAATATGAGTACTTATGATAACCAAGGTAAACAATGTTTAGTTTGAGCCTTTACATACATTGTATATAAGACGTCTATATAGTGGAATGACAACTCTTGTAATAGTAATATACTACCAGGTATGAAATATCTTATTGCAAAAATTAGCTTTTGAATAAGCTGCTAATAATTTTATGAGTGACTTTGAAAGTAAGCAAGTTGGTAGAATAAAAAAATGACAGATAAAAACTAAAGGTTTGATAATATGCATTCTTATTTGTAGATAAAAGAAGTTACCACCGAGTTTGAGAGTGTAAAGAGGGACTACTCAGTTGTAAAAATTCAGGTAATGTTATTTAAAACAATATGTAAATGCTATTCATTCAATTACATTCAGGTACATTAATTCTAGCATATTTTATTGTCTAATTCCTCTATGCCAGTTTCAATTAATTTGCCGTTTGGATTTAGCTTCATGCTATTGTCAGATACTCCATGTTAAAAATATAATGCAGATGGGAAGAATTTTGTTTCTGTGTAAATTGTAGTCCTACAGGTTTAAAGTAATGTACCCTCAGCATCAAAATTTTATTTTGATTCAGCTAATTCCAGTTTTTATTTCATTTAATGTTTTATATTTCTTTAACAGTCAAAAGGTTTTCTCATTTTTGCTGAAAATTAATAAAGAATTTGCAAGTAACATAAATCAATAAATCAATAAATTTCTCCATTACGTTTGCATTTTACTAGATCAAGCAGTCCTTACATTATACACTTTTAGGTATGGTACAGAACTTAGTTAATGATTTATGTTTTAATTACATTGTTAGCCTGATACCTACGCAGTTGGATGAAAATAACAAATAATGTTTTTATAAAATAGGAAATTGTTAATTCAAATGAAAACCTATGTATTTTAGACGGATTATAAAGATGCAGAGATAACTAGAATGAAATCAGAGGTATGATTGTTTCTTCACACATCTAGTAGTTTTTATCGGTTTATCAAATGCTTTATTTAACACTGACTGTAACTGACAACATTGATAAAGCAACATAATTAAATGAATAACTGCATACTGACAGCATGCCATTGTATTGCAAAAATAATTCAGCAAGGATACTGTGAAGTGAGATTAAATATAACAAGAGCTTGGCCTAATATAATGAATGCAAATACCCATAAATATTCTAAAACAATCAAACTGTAATGATATCTATTTTGTCTGGCTAAATTTGACGATTATCATATAATATACTAGTTATTGTTAGCTTTTATAGCTCGCACAAGTTTCAAGGCTATAATATAATAATTTCACAAAACTAGCTAAAATTTCCGTTGCTGCAGCCAATTAATTAATATTAATAATAATTCAAACTATTACATGCAAAATATTTAGCTCATATCTAATAGGTAGTTACAGTTGAACAACTTGTTTTTTTGAAAAGAGTGCCATTGTCAGCCGTAAATCTAAAACATTGAAAGAAGCATGAAAAACTTTATAATATATGAATTTTAAATGATTGATAAACAAAATATACCAGAAAAAAAAGACAAATATTGTTGAAATACGGAGAGGGAAATAAATACAATACTGAACCGAAATAGTGTAAGTTTAGATTGAACTCAAACAATTACGTATATCGGCATCAATGTGTGATTCCTCAAGCTAGCCAACATGTTTTTCTAAAGTTTAGTATTTGTTATGCTATAGCAACAACACTTTTTTAAGTACTAATATAACAGTAATCCACTTTTTCTGTTACCATTGTTTCTACATAGATTTGTTAGCAGTTTAAATTATAACACTTTATCTGCTCTTTGTCAATAATAAAGGTGATGCAGTGCACAGGTTGAAAAATATGGTGATGCATATGCATAACCAACATGTAATTTTTCAGATCGAACAAAAGAATTATGAAATGGCAACAAAAGAAGAAAAACTTGAAAAGCTAGCGGAAAAGGTAATATACATATATAGATATTTACACAAACATATACACACATGCATGCACACACAGACACACACTCTTGCTTTTCCTACTCTGTTCCATAGCTATTTATTTATTTTTTTCGTACATGGGAAACAGTGCATCTTATAGTTAGGTGAAGTTTGAGGCAATGACAGATGATTCTTGATTTATTAGACAACATCAGGTTTAGGTGGAGGGTGAATGAGTTTGATTGGCTGTTACATGTATTCTGTCTTTTTAATGTTGATTTTGAAGCTAATCTGAGGCATGCACCGCTTTTGTAAAATTCTTTACTGGCACTTGCATATCTGCAGCGTCATGTGCCACTAAAGGTATTGTTGTTTACAAACAACATCTCTCTGACTAGCTGTTTGGTAAAGCGAGTATTGGACTTGAACGGATCACATCAAACGGACCAGCTGCATGTCATATTTGAACATAATTCTCTTCATTTACATCCTTAAATGCCACTTCAAGCATAGCAATCAGGTATAATGGAAATACACATGCCTGCTTGACAACATTGGTTACTGAAAACTCACTTGAAACTTTTCTACCTTGAACTACCTTGGGCCTGCGTAGCTGCAGAAAGAATTTTAATAAAGTTGGTGACTTTCTCAGTTAAACCAAACTTCTTTAGTACAGTCTAGAAATCGTTTCTTGATACTGTATGGAAGGTTTTTGTAAAGTCTATAAATACTGCATATAGCTCCATGTTCTGTTTAGCACATTTCTCTTGAGTTTAGTACAAGCTAATTATCATATCAATAGTGTTCTTGTTGTTCCGAGAACCACACTGTGTCTCTGTAAATATTCCTAAAGTTATTTCATATATTGATTCTGTTGAGGATGATACAGGCTAAAATCTTTGGTCAAGCATTTGAGCGGTTCCCCTGTTCTGTGACCCATACACTTCTTCAAGGCCATTGTAAAATGCAATTTGGCCGATTTGAAATTTCTTTGAGACGTATTGAATTGTAAAAGCAACTCTTAAAATTTTTTTGTATTGTGATGACTTGATCAGCCAATGTCAGTATGATACTCATAAGAAGTAATAACTCCTTGTAGACATTTTTATTTAGTTATGAATTTGGCGATTAAATGACAGACTTATATGTTAATAATTATATCGTCTACGTCTTCTCAATTATTGCTTTTATGCTGTCAACTTCACTAAGTCACAACATTGTCAAAGTGAATCAAATAGGGCTGAGATGAATCAGATTTGACCTTTTAAAAGTAAGCTTCCGCACCGATTTGATTTCAACAAGTTTCAGTTTGACTATAAAAGGGTAACTGGGCAATTAAGCGTCTGTAACTGAAACTCGGAACTTTTTTCAACAGAGTTATAAACGCAACTTGACACAGCCTAATTTTGCAGTTTTTCCATATTCAGTTTGCATGCTGAGTTGTCTCTTGTCTTGCTTCGTCCTTTCCTCAATGCAAATGCTAGCTTGAACGTAATCATGATATGGTCAGTTGGGCAATCAGCACCTCTCATTGCTCTGGTATCTAGCACATCATTCTGGTCTTTTCGTCTTGTAATCACATAAACCAGAAAGTGACAATGCTGAGAACGAGGGTGGCTCCAGGTAACTTAATGATGCTGCCCATACTTGTATGCTGTGTTATTGATAACATACTAGTATTCAAAACAAAATTCCGGTAGCAGCTCTTCATTTGCATACATTCTCCAATTTTTCGATTACCAATTTTGAAATTGACCCCACACTCTAGCATTAAAGTCACCAGCTAAAATCAGTTTGTCCGAGGTGGATATATCATTCTTCCCTGTTACCATTATTTTTACATACATGTACGTTAGCAGATCAAATTATAATTATGTACTGTTTTAGGTCGAACAAAAGATTGTTGAAATGGCAACTAAAGATAGAAAACTCGAAAAACTGGAAGAAACGGTAACATACATGCATTTATACATGTTTACCTATACATATAATTATATCCACACGCATACACTCGCACACACACGCACACACGTGCACGCGCACACACGCGCGTGTGTGCGCGTGCGTGCGTGTGTGTGTGTGTGTGTGTGTGTGTGTGTTACCATTATGTCTACATAGATTTATTAGCAGTTTATTTGCTAATAAATATATTTACTTGCTCTATGCTATTAAGAAAAGGCAGTGCACAGGTTGAAAATATGATGATGATGCATAATCCACGTGTAATTTTTTAGATCAAACAAAAAACTTCTGAAATGATAACTAAAGATAGAAAACTTGAACAACTAGAGAAAACGGTAATATGCATATATTCATGTTTAGACACACATATATGTCTTTGCATAGTATAACATATATAAATATATACATGTATATAGTATGGTATATAGTATGGTATATAGTATGGTATATAGTATGGTATATAGTATGGTATATAGTATGGTATATAGTATGGTATATAGTATGGTATATATATATATATATATATATATATATATATATATATATATATATATATATATATATATATATATATATATATATATAGTATTTCATAGTATATTATATCTAAGAAAGGAATATATATAAAAGCCTCTTATAGCTGTATGTCGTTTCTTTATTATATTTAGTTAGAATTGTTCCCCCTGTTTATAGATAAGTATCACAATTATTTTAGGCACACGCTAGCGTGCTATAATGGCCGTAAACTGTTCAATAACAAAGTACCAGATATGAAAAAATATGTATTTAAAAGTTAGTCTTAAAATTACAACTTCTACATTTAATTCTCAGTCTGTTGTTACCGCTTCATGGTTTTAGTCAACCTACATTAGATTTGATCTATGTTTGCTTTTATTGGCAGTATTGAATTAAATACATAGTTGTTTCAAATCTATGCATTCTTCAAAGTTTTCAAAAGTTATGCAATGTAATCTTATATATTTTATAGGTGGATAAAAACACTTTTCAACTTTCAACGCTCAAGATAGCTGCAGCAGCATTCAGAAAAGAACATGGGGGCGCTGGAATATTTGGAGGCCGCTCGGCAATAGCCGAGAAATATTTTTCTAAATTTGATGAGATTTTCAATAATTTAAAATAGTGACTTATAAGGCCCTCCTTCCGCTGTAAAGAATTAAAGCGAAGTTGTATTTCCTGAGAAGAACTCAAAAACATTTCACTTGCACTGATTGTATTAATGATTAATTTTTATAAATTGTAACGTTTTAAGCGAAGAGCCCTTTTTTATCATAGCACTTTAGCTAATGTCAATTCTTGAATTATTGTAATTAAAGCAATTTCCTTTTATTACTTTAACTTTAGTTTTTCTGTATTTTTATTACTTTGCTTATAAGTTGAATTAGTTTCTTTTTTGTAATAATTATTAGTATGCTTTAAATCATTAGTAGAATTTCAATAATTATAAAATATTGATTTTTACATCATTATCAATAGATCATTGTTCAAAAACAATCTATGTATTCAAGTGGTCCACAAATTAAACTTTGAACAATACTGATACTAGTGATTACATAACTCACAAGCAAAAGAACTTTCATTTATACACCAGGATGCAGTATTAATTTCCTACAGTAAAAAGTTTGTACAAATGTATTGCATTAATTGTGTATTTAGTTCTATATGTGCATAAATAATTGTAACATTATGAGAGGTTTAGGAACAGAAAAAGATCAAAACACAAATACAATTTTATTTGTATCACAAATTGTGATGAGTGCATGTAATATTTGGCAGTTTAAAGTCTAAACTAATAAATTAGGGATCAGTAAACATCATAATAACTGTTTTGTAATAGTTATTTTTATTTCTTAGCTTTTATACATTTCTTCACAAAGTGTACAAAGAGTTCTAAACTTTTCAATCATTTTTTTTCAACAATTGAAAAGAAAGCTCATGCAACTTTATAGTCAACATTCCTTTGCATGAAAAAATATCAGATGGAAAGGGGGGTTCTGTTAAATTGGGCTAAGGACCTATTAAGATGAGGCACAAGAGCAATTATATGACTGGATGCTCTTTCTAACATCGCCAATGAGCCTTGTCAGGGGTCAAACCCATTACCTTGTGCTTATCCTAGGCAATCTCTCAAACCCCTAGACCTCTGCTGCTCCCTGTTCCATACAACAATTGTTTATTGTATAACACCCTCTTCCCTTTCAAGCTATTGAAGGCTTTTTATCAAATATATTATTGTTGTTTTTTATCATTAGTTTAAAATTCCTAAACCAAATATACATACCTGCGAGCACAAACACTAGATTATATAAAATAAACGCTGTTGTTGAAACTGCACGGATGTGTCGTAGAAAATGCAGTTCAGACTCCAAAAATGTCCACTTGTTATATAGTCCCAGATTAATCAAAACAAGCAAGAGCATAATATATAACAGAATAAATCTAGTACCTTCACTTCTCCAGTAACTGAGTGACAGATAATCAAATGTAATATAAAAGGTGCACATTTATAGTGGAAATCAGGCATTCACATGCCGGCTTACATAGCCTGGAGAGGCTACATGACACATCATCAAAATTACCTCACACCGCTACCAATATAGACTCTCAACTATGCACCTGGACAATCATATTCACTACTTAAATAAAAATCATCATTGTTTTGTAACAGGCAACGCACTAATATAGAAAGGGTTAAGCAGATATATAAAGTAGACTATGAGCCGTCGCCTAGTTGTTGGACAGTGGTACTAGCTTAGTATAGATTAGGTTACTAATTAGCTCTTTTATTTATGTCACCCTTTTTGTGATGTAAGTTATATTTGAAAAGATTATTAGAATCAATAAATATTATATTATACTTTCAATTAAAAGTGTATTATTACCTCTCAACTCTTCTCTAACTCTCTCATGCACAAAGAGTACATGTTCAAGCATTAGATCTCATTGCGGTACTTATCAGCTGCATAAATTCACTGCACATTTTAAGTTCGTATGTACTAATATGTTTTATATAAAAAGCCTGTAATAATAACTCACAGCTCAGACAGTAGCAATAACTGTATTGAGGAAAATTTATTAAGCTATATCTAGAAGTTCATTGGTAGATACAAATAATCCAAATATTTGCTAACCCATGACCAATGACAACATTCACACAATGTGTTTACTCTTTAGACGAGAATGCTGATCACTAAATGGGCTGTCAACACAGTTGATTACGTGAGGGCATAGGTTAGACAAAGTAGAGCAAAAATAATCTGGCTAGATCTGTCATCAAGAGATATTTTAGACTATATATAAGCTTTCTGTAAAGAAGCTGGTTGTCAATATATCCTCAATATGTAGCGTTAGTCAAATATACAGGCTTTTCTGCAGGTTTATATACACACAAAACGCAGACAGTGCCAATATGTGTGCGTGCCTAAATATATGTATATTAAAACTGTAGTTCTTATAATTTGTTGTTTAATAATGTCTCCTTTTTGTTTGAACGGAAAAACAAGTATTTTTTCCAAAGGCACAGCTTGAAGCATAAAAAACTAGTTTATTTTACTAAATAGATTTGCTTGTTTCAGAAACATCTGTTTGATTGATTGTGTAACGGTATTTTTAAAGTGATCTATTTTAGACATTATAAAGAAGAACTGGTTAGTCTAATGGAAACTGAGCAAATGGAAAAACTAGCCAGGTATCGAGAATTTGCAGCCAGAGAAGAAATAAAGACATTAAAAGAACTGGTTGAGAAAGAAAAACAAAAAGCAGCAGAAACAGCAATAAAATTGGAAGATGCAGAGTTAGCAAAAATGAGGCTGTCAAAAAAATTGAGAGAACTAGAAACAGCAAGCCAGGCTGAAAAGCGAAAAGCATTGGTGGCAGTAGCAGAGAAACTTGAAGCTGAAATTATACTGAGAATATCAGAGGCAAAAAACGAGCAGATTGAAAAAGAGAAGAAGGAGCTCGAAGAGATTGCTGAACAAGCGAAAAGAAAAGCAGCAGAAGCAGCAGAAAGAGAAAGAGAAACTGCAAATAAAGTTCGTTATCAAGAGCTAAGCAGAATTACAGCAAAAAGTAGATTGGAAGAAATAGAAAGCAGATACAGTAAACTTAAAAAGGAAAAGGTTTTGCTAGAACAAAGATTAGGAACAAGGAATCATACATTTTTACAATCAGATCTGAGAAGTATATGGCAGTTAACTTTCCGTCTTATAGCTTATTTTTTTCTGCTGCTTTTGTTACTTTTTGAATTATTTAAATGTTTGTTTTAAACTTGACTCAATGAATACATGATTGAAAAGTTTTGATTATTTCAAGATCTATCGAAAAATTTCCGACTCATTTTTCACAATCTTTGATCTGCAAGTAATACGTAATAGTATATAATATATATATATATATATATATATATATATATATATATATATATATATATATATATATATATATATATATATATATATATATATATATATATATATATATATATATATATATATATATATATATATATATATATATATATATATATATATATATATATATATATATATATATATATATATATATATATATATATATATATATATATATATATATATATATATATATATATATATATATATATATATATATATATATATATATATATATATATATATATATATATATATATATATATATATTGCACCTAAAAGGTTGCCCTTAACTATTCTGTGCAAATATATTTTTGGTGGGACTTTCAGGCATGTCCTTGGTTATATTGCCAACTAGTCTAGAAGATTCCACAGGTATGTGGCAAATATAATTCTTATATATATATATATATATATATATATATATATATATATATATATATATATATATATATATGTGACTCCCCGCGACAAAACCGGGAACTTGGCGGCATTTGTATAAGACCGTAATTGAATGATGAATTTCATTTTGTCAAATTCAAAATTAAAAAGCTAATTTTAGAAAACTAACTTTTCTAGTACAAAAAAATGCAAGGATTCCAAAAAAGTAGGTTTTGCAGTACCTTGTTATCTCCTTCACCTCTAAAATTGCTATCGAAGTTTGGTAACTAAGAAGATTTATTTTTTCAAGATGGTGGCTTATGGCCGATGTTTTTGCGGAGTTGTTGCCTCTTTAGAGATTATTAGTCATTTATTTTTTAAAACTTTTTTTCAGTCATTGTAACATAAAGTTTGATGTAATATTTGTTTTTAAAACTTTTAAAAATTGTTTGGCTTGAAATTGATTCAATAAAAATAATTTGAAATTTATAGCTTAAAAACTTAAATGCTTGCATAATTACGCGATCGCATCTGTACGCCCATAAACTTTCTTATTTCTTCGGCTATATTATTTCGCGGGTTGATTATCTAACATGGCGGGTAGTAACTTTGCTAGCAAACTTTCGTTTCACGAAGATGATGTAGTAGGATATTTAGATGACTATGAAAGTGATATAAGCGACTCTGATGGTGTACTTCCAGCTTTAGAAGAAGGTAATGATATTGAATATGACATAATATCAAATAACCGGTTGCTATCTTCTCAAAATGAGAAAGAGTTGCTACTCACATCAAATTCACAGTCATTGACTGAGAGTGAGAATAAGTCAACTCAATCAATGCCTCCGGTCTTAGCTAGTGTTTGTAGAACTGATCGTATATTATACATATATATATATATATATATATATGTATATATATATGTATATATATATATATATGTATATATATATGTATATATATATATATATATATATATATGTATATATATATATATATATATATATATATATATATATATATATATATATATATATATATATATATATATATGTATATATATATATGTATATATATATATATATATATATATATATATATATATATATATATGTATATATATATATATATATATATGTATATATATATATATATATATATATATATATATATATATATATATATATATATATATCTTAATCTGTGGACAGCAGCTGTTTCGGGATTTGTCCCCTCATCAGCACAGAACAGAGTACCATGGCCCACACCTTCGCAATAGTAAAACTTATAGTTTTACTAAAGCATATTTAAAAGGTGTGTAAACTCAAGCCAGAGTGCTCAAGTGACTCTATGGGTCACCTAGGAGTCACGAGCATTGCAAAATGCTAGCAGCTTGAGTTTGTGACCATGGTGAGAGTGCTCAATCATTTAATGTCATTGCTGAGCATTAAATGAGAGCGTAATATCTCAATTTAATTGTATATTTCAATGTTGCTTACGTTAAAAACAATACAGTAAATACTGTGTATTAGTCAGACATTATTCTGATTATGCTATTTTACTTATTGCTATAAGTAAAGTGATTTTACTAGAATATGGAAAACTTGAATCTTTGATAATGTATAATTTGATAATTAATGATTTGCATGAGTACTATAAATACAACCATTAGCCTTACCACAATTATTTGGTTTAAAAGCATTTAGCTGACTTAGCAAGTTTATTTGGAGGCATTTAACTCAAGCTTTATGTTCAATTACATATTCAGTTCTGTACTACTATCAGCGTAAATCTCTATTTATTTATTGATTACCCTCAATTGTCAAAACTTTAAGAAAACAAAAAATTAAAAAGATCACATTATATTACATCAGTAAACTATACATTACAAAGTGTTACTTAATTTAAAAAGAAAAAACACTAACTAAATATGCTATATTAGGTCATATTACTGGAAGATGTGCAATTCAAAATTGAGCAAAATAATAAAATTAAAAGAAATAGGAAACCAAATTCATTTATTAAAGAGTCTTCTGATTTTATCACCAAACTGAACACTATACGTTTGACATTTGATATTATATATATCCACTCTGTGTAAGTGCTAATTAGCTAAAGCATGTTCTATTAAGTTCTTTATGTTCTTTTGACATATTGTTTTATATTTTTGCCAAGAAGTATAGTCATAATCGATTATAAAGCTTTTTTTTTGCATCATTGAGTCTGGAGAGCCTCTCATTATAAGTGTATTATTTTCCACTTCAGCAACTATCATCTAAAACATGAAATTTAACAAAATGCTTCAACATGTACATATAGCTATATTGCAATTTTTTTATTTGAATTTTAATAGTGTAGTTTTATTTAATTAAACTTATAGAACTATACAATCCAATAAGCAACGCAACAATCTCAAGTAAAAGAAGGATTGAAGTCTTATATTAAAGTAAAAAAATTCTATTTGATGCATATATATATATATATATATATATATATATATGTGGTCTACGGGTTAGGGGTTAGGGGTCTAGGGGTTAGAGCGTTCGCTTTGTGAACACGAAGTCGTGGGTTCAAACCCCGACAAAGACCATTGGTGATGTTAGGAAGAGCATCCAGTCGTAATTGCTCCTGTGCCTCATTTGAACAAGTCCTTAGCCCGTTCTAACAAAAACCCTTTCTATCAGGGGTTTTCTCACAGGGATAGCGACTTAATACTTGCGTGAGTGAGTATATATATATATATATATATATATATATATATATATATATATATATATATATATATATATATATATATATATATATTGATATATGTATGTATGTGTGTATACTTGCTCTCGAAGTTTAATCAGCTCAAGCTCTTCTGCTTTTAGCTTTTCACGTTCAACTTGAAGCTGGTTTGTAACCTGTGTTGCATATTCCAATTCTTTTTGATTTTCCATATTTTGTTGCTGTATTTCTTCCCGCTTCTCATCACTTTTTTGAGCGTCTTCCTTAGCCTTATTTGCTGTTTCTTGAGCAGCTACTAATTCTTTTTCTACTTCTTTCTTTTTTTTCTCTGTGATGTATCTTTGATATTCTATTTTGATACAGTTTTTGTCAGCTTATATTGCAGACTTTAGAATCTCCTCATAGTTTCTTACATTAAAAAATGTAGCATAATTAAATGGAACATATAGAAAATATAGCAAATATACAAGTATGCTAAATAGTGTATTGTGTTGCATTTCAACAGTTTTTTGCTGACTAATTTCATGCATTATTTTTTAGAAAATTGTTGCCAATTAAAATTAATGGTCAGTCGCAACCATATTTTTTTTAAAAAATTAGCATAATACAAAATACCAGACATTTCCCCTCACTTACTGTGGGATTGAGAAATTTGGCTTTCCATGTTAACTTGAAAGGAAGTTCCTTAATAAAAATTCTTTAAAAAGTAACTAAACACTATTTCATAATTTCAAAAGAAGTTTTTTATCCATTACAGTGCATAAGCTTCATAATTTTCATCCTGCGTAAGCTTGAAACTGCAATACGAATTAAACACTAACCATTTTATAGCACAAAATCAGGGTCCACTTTTTTTTCCAAGGTCATACTCTCTTTCAAACGCATCCAAGGCAGATTTCTCGTGGCTGTTGAGCAGCTAGGTAAGATGTTCCTCAGAAAGAAGAGTTTCAAACTTTTTTTTCTGAAACAAAAAACATTCATATATGTAACTATAAATATATTTTTTAATGACATTTTTTGTAACAAATATAAAGACTTGCTGATATGGTTGTTTCTGCAATTATGTTTTATAATACTTTGCTAGTAGTCAATCTATTAATGTTTTATAACAATATGTTTCTAATAGCTAAACATTTAGTTAGGTACAGTCTGATAAAATTCAAAGAATAATAAAATTTCCAGCTAAAACTTCTTTTAATCTTGACTTTTACCCCCACGCATGTTTTCTATTTTATAGCCAGCCTATACCTGCTCTTTCATTAGGGTTCCATAGTGTTGGTGAGCCGAGATATATATTTTGTTCATAGTCACATCAATTGCAACATCTCTAGTGTTTGGCAAACCATCTTTATGGTTGGCTATCCTCTTTTCAAGTTCCTGAAATTTACCAAATAGGCTACAGTCAAATTGTGGGATTTTCCTACCCAAGTACAAGTTTAAGGTTCTGCCTATCACTTCTTTATGTAGTTGTGAGTTCGGTTTGCTGATCTTTTTCTTTTGTGCCTGTTGCTCGGTAGCATCATTTCATTTGAATTTAACAACTATCCAATTTTTCAATAATCATATATATCTATATTTATCCTTAGGATAAATTCAGAATATTCCATAACAACAAAGGATAGTTATTTTAAACCTGTGTGTTGAAAGATAGATAATCTATCTAAACTCATTTAGGTTGATTGATTAAACAGCCTCGGTTTTTGAAAAAATATTTGTATTAAATAAAAATGTTCCCTTGCTAAAATATAGATACAATCTATGCTAGCTTGAATAACTAAATTATAAATAGTCAGAATATGGGCTGAAATTAAAATATTTAAACACTATAACTTTTAGTGTGCTTTTGATGCTAGCAAATAAAGTAGACAATTTGCTTTTGGGAACCATGCTTTTCTCAAGCATGTTTCTATATGGTCTGAATAGAACTCAATTAAACCACAAGCTGTTGCGTTATTGCACTTACTTCAAACAGTTTGATTGCAAAAGCCACAGTGCATTGCTTTTGACCTTTATGGTTGACCAGATAACGGAAAAGAGTTTTACAGTGCTGCAAGAAACTTTCACCAATGTCTTCAGCTGCAAAAAAAATTAAAATTCAACAACGAAGTACATTTTATCATCTTTTGATCACTCTCAAATAATACCAAGCAATTTCTGGCCCTAAATTACTTTTTAATAGCATTTGTGTAATAACATTTAGTAAACCCAACAAGAGGTTCCACATTATGGGTTGATGGTATATTAAGAAAATAAGAATGCAAAAAATTTTTAAAGAATATATTTTGATTATAATACAATAATACATGGCATAAGATCACATGGATCTATAGAAATATAGTTCTATGACGATTTCTATTATGTATGTTTTGAAGTTGGCAACAATTAAAATATTGAAAAATATTAGCAGCAAGTCTACTAAAAATTATTTCTCACTTTCTATCTGAGAAATTAAATTTGAGCCATCAGACAACTCCTAACAAGTTTTTGGTAGACACTAATGCAGTGAAAACTACCAATTTGCACATCTTTTTTATGTAACTATAAAATTACCATTAAGCAGCAGTGTCCCTTCTCTAGCCTGGTGACTAGCAAGCTTTGATGAAGGAGGAGGCAGGTTGAAGCACGTCACACTTTCAAAACACTTGGAAATTTGATCTAAGGCAGCAATTATTCCATCTTTTGTTGCACTTCCTCCCTGTCATTCAACATAGAACAAATTTCTTTTCAAAAGAGTTTCCTAAAGTTATTTGTAAGTGATCATCCCCCAACACTTAGGCACTTATAGTCAACTACAGTTGCATACAAAACATTTTATGTATTAAAAAATTGCATACATTATCATGGCTTTATATAAAGGAAGCAAATATTAACACATCAACATCTTGACAGCACTCAAAAAGTATCTCTTCTATGTAAGTATTTGTAAAACATTAAAGATCAAAATAACTATTACCTATATAAAACATCATTAGTTAGCCAACATTATTTTATATTGGCAGTTTCTTCATGTTTTGTTGTACTCAAAGGCAATTTAAGTGTAGATTCATGCTGTGTGTTATACATTTATATATATATATATATATATATATATATATATATAAACGGTTTTTAGGGAATAACTCAAAGAGTTTTTGTCTTACTTTAACAACCTACACATCCATGAAATTATAGCTCGTGCATTTTTCTTTCATATATATACTGCTTTATTTTTTGAAAAATTAGTTTCTGTAAAAGTTGTTACATATAAGAGGTAAAATTTTACACCCTCTGTGTTCCAATGATACATCATACATATCGGTATTATTGAATTTAAAGTCAAAACTTGGTATTACTTTATAGGTCTTTTTTCTTAATTCGCTTGTGTTTTAAAATTTTGTTTATGCTCTTAACATTTTGGGGAAAACCTAGAGAATTTTGTAATTTTCATATTATTTGTTCAGTTTTGATTTTTGGTGCATTTGGCTATGCTCTTGTGATCATTTGCCCCTTCCCCACTATACTTCCTGCTATACGCAATGTCACAATAACATATTAGCTCCTTTTCATGCTTATTAGCGGTATGCTGTATTTTTTTCATTATGTTACTTTAGTACTAAAGGCATTCGTTGTTTATCTCAACTTTTAAAAAAAAACTATCAACACAAAATAGTATTGGGTATGTTATAGTCAGTACAGCTAATTTTGACCGAGCTTAACAGATCATGGTTTTTTAGTTAATATTGGGAGGTTTACTAATAGCTTACTACAAATTTGAAAGTTTTAGTAGAGCAAGAACGCACCAAAGTAGTCTTCTGCAATAACTTTCTGTGCCCTAAATAGAAAGCTATAGAACAATCACAAAATTTCTTTTGATTGTACAATGATAAATTCACCATAGAATGCAAGGTATACTTTGCTATCACAAAAATGAAGCTATAATTGCTGTATCTGATGTTTATTCATCATATAAAATTAGGCTTTTAGTTGAAAATTTATTCATCCTCTATTCTAAATAAAACTGTGAAGATGAAACAACTGCAATTTTTTACTGTTAAAATTATTGTTAAGACGAAATACTAATACACATTGAACATGTGTAATGGATTTTCTCAACGCATACAGTGGACATCTTTTCTATTTGCAGTTTAAATTTTCGCATGCAAAAATACGCACAATGTTGTCTAGGCTAACTGTGTGCGACAGTATTGTAATTACTTGATGCGTATCCTTTTGAATGCTGTAATTATAACTATAGTGAGGTACCTTTTCAATGCCTAAGTGTTGTGATTGTTGTTAAAGCTTTCAGCATAATGTAATTGCACTGAATACACATTTGAAGTTATGTAATATTTTTCTTATACTAATGTTCTGCCCGAGATTGGCATTTCAGAATTCTGAAATGCCGAATATCGGTATTTCGAACCTACCCGATTTCGGACAACAAAAGAAGTTTTTTTGTTCCATGTATATTAAAGCAAGCGAGTTCCAGTGCAGTTTAAAATACCACTGGAGCTCGCTTGTGAAGGACCTTTGCTTTTGATCTACGATAAAGATTGCTACTATCTACAACTACATCACCTTTTGTTCTTTCTTACAAAGATATATTTTCTACACTTAAGTTGCATTCAACCCACAAGTTTATCACACATGCCTAAAATGTATGAAGAATTCAAATTATTGAGCTATTACATTGGTTTGAAATAGTGTTGGTTATCTGAGTTTTAATATTTTAAAAAAGTTTTGTTTTTCTTTCCCAGTGCAGATAGAAAATTTGGGCATCGACTTAAGAGTCAGATGCCCGATGAGAAAAATTTTATAATTGGCATTCGGGCACCATATTTCAGGCTAAATTGCAAGGGATAATTCTAGTATTGTTTTAAATGTGTGGGTTTTGTCTACTCTCAGTTAGTTTAAGGTCATGTTTTTTTCAGTTTCTGGCTCTTTGCCAGGTGCTTTACGTCCTATATGAACA
The DNA here is from genome assembly GCA_964035545.1 of Bugula neritina. Classification (NCBI taxonomy): domain Eukaryota; kingdom Metazoa; phylum Bryozoa; class Gymnolaemata; order Cheilostomatida; family Bugulidae; genus Bugula; species Bugula neritina. Next base: position 2,311,852 of record OZ037770.1, read on the forward strand.
ATGTTCCACTGATAGCTCAAACAGGTTGAGTGTTACAGCAATAAAAAATATACGAATAAATAAAGCAACTTATGTTCTCCGATATACTTTTTTTAATTTTTTCGAAAGCCCCTTCAATTTCAAGTTATAGCTTGTTGAAAAATATTGTCCCCCTTTCAAATATTTCCTAACTCATACACTCCTGACTTGTTATTGTATCTCGATATGCCTCGTATTTGAGTGCTCGTTAGTCACGCTTCACTAACTCCGCCTCTACTTATACTATACAAGTGCCAGCCGGCAAATGTACTAGGAAAGTTATAATTAGTCACAGGATCGTAGCTAGGACCACTATATGAAGAATGTAGATAACTGCAATGAAATTTGCAAAATGGTGTATGTTTTGACCAAATTGTGAGGAGCATAAACTGAATTTCGAAAAACAAAGAAAGTATTTCAGAGAAAACATACCAAGGAACGTCAAGTTTAGATTTTAGACTTAATCAAATTAATCCCTTAGCAGTGGAATATGGAGGGTGTAAAATTTTACTTATTGTATAACAACTTTATCCAAAAATTTTACTTTGAAAAAATGAAAAAGTATATGGAAGAGGAGCTATCTCTTCATGTACAATTTGTCAATGTGAGACAAAAACTGTTCGAGCTATCCTCTGGAAACCGTTGATATATAACATAAAGCAGTGCCTGAATTTGGAAAGTTATGACCTTAAACTAACTGTTCTGCTGACAGTGTTAATTGAACATTGAAATCTTTGGGAGTATGAGAAGCTAAAATAGGTAGATGTCAAGTACTTTATTGTAAACCTGCTCAGAAAAGGGGCCAAGGCATAGCCCTTTACAAGTAGAAAATATTGCGGTTGATAAAATAGTTCCAAATAGTCTACAGGAATGTTTCTTCAAAACTGATTCGCAACAGGAAAAACCCTGTTTTTGTATACTAAAGCTTCTTTTGCACAAAGGCCCAATATGTCTCCTTGGTAAGTGTAAATTGATGTCAATTTGAACTTTTGACCTTGTTGTCTAAAAATGGTAGGCGTGGCTGTTTTTTGGCTAACCTCTGAGACCGACTTCTGCACCAGCTTCAATTTAAATTTATTCATATTATATACTCATTAGTCATGCTCATTTTATAAAATTTAATTTAGGCTATTCAATTTAACAAATATATTATCATTAGGTTACACATATGTCTTATCAACATTAATTTTTTGTAATAATTGCATTTTTACTTTCAAACAATAAAGTTATTGTAGTGAAATTAGTGTGAGTTTGCTCAGCTATCTTTGATATATTAAGAACCTACAAAGAAAAGCTTTCTACAGCACAGCCAGTGCTAACTAAAAAACCTCTGGCACTTGGCAATAATTGGTGCTAGTGGACTAGTTGTAATTTTAGGAGAGCAAAAAAATGTTGATGGTGTCACCTAGTGTCCAATAATGCCAATCAGTGTAATGCTAGATTATTACTATTCTAGACAAATGAAGGACATCAGTGAGGATTTATTGCCTGAATCATAGCCTAGTTCACTACAGTTATCAACACACAATCTCAAACTTTCACCTATATACCATAGATGAAAAGTCTAAATAATGTCTATACAACCAAACATTTAAGTAACATTAGCTCACAACCTTTCAGCAACGTTGTCAAACATTTATGCAATGTTATGACAAAATTTGTATTATTCGTTTATGAAACGTTGGTAAAACACTTTGGAACAAACGTTTGGCAAAGCGTTGTATATACCTCGATCGTTGTATCTAAAGCAAAAATTGGGTCTACATTTAAACATAACTTTATTAAAGATTTTTAACGATGTTTATACATTATAGTGACATTTTTTGTTAGTAGGAGTTGTACACTAGTATCTTGGTAAACTTACTGTGTCCTCGAATTGTTGCGGTTGATGTTTAAGCTTTTTTCATCTTCTAAGATAAAATTTCGAGTTAGAAATATCAAAGATCCATTTATGATTTTTGGTTTATCAGACATTCCAGCATATGTAGCACAGCCCTAGATGTTTTAAAAACGAGGTATTATGTTTAAGTAAACTTCAAAAATAATTTTTGACTAATTCACAATCTTAGATATGGAGTACCAAATGGTAAAAAATTAGCTTATTTTTGCATCTCATATGATTATAATAAAGTATCTAACCATTATTCTCTCTCATATGCTCACAAAATGCTCTCATTGGTCTATAATTTGCTCTCATACCCTTATTATTTGTGCTCTTAGGTCTATTATTTGGTCTCACACTGTCATTATTCATTCCCATACCCTTATTTTTCTCTCTCTTATGCTCATTATTCAGTCTCATACTTCCACTATGCACTCTCATACCCCTATAATTTGCTCTGTTATAGACATTATTCACTCTCTTATGCTTATTGTTCTCTCTCATACCCCTATTACTGTCTTGCTTTTGTGTACACGTCATAATAGTTGAGTACATGCCAGTCTATTCCGGTCACACTACTAAGCTCCACTCCATTTATCAAATCTGATTGGATAACTGCAATAATAAATGCTGGGTGGGTGCCTAGGTTTAGTTAGCCATTCTTCATTCATAAATATCAGTCTAGGAGTGCACAACTTAAGTTATACCAGCTAGATTCTTATTTCGATATCAACTTTTAAGCTAAATCACCCTTAGAAAATTTGTTGGTTGGGCTTGCGAGTTCCTATAATATCTATTCAAACAGAATAGCATTTGCTTTAAACTTCTAGTTTGAGATAGAATTGCTCAAATTTGTATAAGTGGTGTTTAAAATGCAGCCTAGCAGTTCACAGATAATTGTAGGTAAAAAATCTTATTAAATAAATAGCTGACAAGCTAAATATGTGCTTTTTAATTCAATGCCAAAATACTAAAATTAGCAGTTGGTTATTTTCACTAACTTCAAATGCGACAAACTATTATTAAATTATGAGCTGCCAGCCAATTTTATCACGTTCATAAGTGTAACTGCCCCCTGCCTGAAGATTCATACAGGTGTATTTTTTAACGTCGTTTATTTTCCACCAAAGTTGTTCACACCATTTCACTCTTTCTAGGAGAAAGTTAATATAAGTAAGAAATATTTTACACCATGTGGTTGTGAGAATAGCTAATATATACGAAAGTAAAATATGTGAATATCTGAATAGAACCCTGCCACCTGAGGGTTCTTACTGTTGTGTCCTGACTAAATGTGTATATTTGTTTTACTCATTATGTGAAAAGTTAATGCATTTATTTTCTTATTCATCATTTTGAGTGCAATATCAGAATGGGCTTGATTGTAAAGCAGTGAGCGAGTTGTCATAGTTAGTGCAGTCAGTGCAAAATAAAACATTTTACTCTTTCACATACACGCAATCCATCTTGTTATACTTACTAGAATAGCCATGACAATAAAATGCAGTAACATTTTAATGTGAAAAGTGACAAAAAAAGTACTAAAGATACAAGAAAAGTTGGTGACCCATCGTTGTTGAAATATGTGACAACACAAAGGCAGCAGTGGATTTATGCTTATAGTGTGGCAATCTCTGTAAAATTTTATAATGGCTTTAGCAAATGATGATTGAGCTAAATCAAATATTATACCAACATGTTGAATTGCTCCAGCTGCGGTTACCTTGTGGCTATCAATACATTGGCAGTAAAGTGTCAGTAAGCTAGCTAACAGAACTAAATTAGTACAGCAAATACAGCAAGTACCGCACAGCAGCCAAAAATTGTTCAAGTAGCAAGTAGCAACAGTTTTATGATTTCAGTCTGGGTTTTTAAATTACAAACAGTTGCTATATGAAATGTACCTATAATATGAAATGGTTGACTAGCTGAATTTGTGGTCCCTGTCACTTTAAAGTGCCTTTAAAATTAGAAAATGCTGAGAAAATTTTGTTAAATAATCTAATAATGGCCGAAAGTCTTTGTAACAAATAAAAAATACAACAAAATTAATGTCAAAAGCTAAAAAAAAATTTTATGATAAACTCCAACAGCTCAAATGTTAGGTGACTTTGAAGTTGATCAAGTAATGTTTTTCTTTGTATTTCTCGCAGCCAGTTTGAGTAACTTATAAAAAATTAGTGTTTTCAGCTGGTCATTTTTTTCAAAAGTCATAAAATACTTTTTTTGAAACTTTCTAGCAAAGTACTTTATACCTGCAGCGCATTTGGAGGTTGCCAGATTATAACTGCTCATTGGGGTAAAACTGCGTATGCCCCAGTAAATCTACAATTATCCTAATGCTTGCATACTGTTCTATTAATAGCCAGGTGCTATTAAGTATAATAACCAGCTATTAATAAACGTCTTTCTACTAATAGCCATTGCTTTCTTACTGATTATGTAAAATTTACTCTGTGGGTATTTCTGATTACACAATTTTTATGAGTTGGGATTTCCCAGTGAAATGTAGGTAACTTGTAGCAAACATAATCCTGCAACACTCACCAGAATGCTTCTGGTGTGAGGCAGCTATAGAGAATTGGTTAATTCAAATATTGCATTTATTATTTCATTATTTTGCATAAAACAGTTACAACTTCTAAACTTCATTCTGTGCAATGCAGCGGTAAGCCTGTAACCAACCATTTTTTAATCATAGCACACAACAATTAAAATAAACTTATATTGAACTGGTTCCAAAAGTATGAACCAGCTATATAGGCCAAATGTATACTTGAGCTTAAGCTTTACTACCATCCAATTTTCATGGGAACCTGGTATCAGCGAAAGAAATTGTAATCCTAACTGTAAACTTGGCTGCAGCCTGTCAAAAGGTTATTGTTGATTAGTTTACAAAATATTACTATTTACTCAAATGAACCAATATTACATAATATTGTTAAGAAAATACTTCTGTTTTCGTTGCTTCAAACATATTGTAGGATAATGCAGCAATAACCTCTGAGGCATAAAACCATTGGACTATAACCTATAGTTAAAACTTTTAAGAATAGCGTACTTAACTGTAGCTTATGTATTTAAAATTACTGATAATTTCTGGAATTGCTTCTCCTGTGATTATCTCCTAAGTATCAAGTGGCACAAACCAAGCCCGTATTGTTTTGCTCATATAGCTAAGTTCTATAAGTTCTATATAGCTAGTTCTGTAAGTATGAATTATTCATTTTATTTACTTTCATAAATATTTGTGTTACATCTATACAGGATTGAGATAAGAATCTTATAGTGCCCACAATATCAAGTAGGTGCAGTAATGGAGATATTGAAAACCACATATAAGAATTTACTATACAACATACAACTATAGAATCATCAAAATATAATAATTCTACGAGGTATTAGGAAATACTAGCTGTTCTTGTCTAACACTGCCAACAATACAAAGCACTAGTCAGTCCTTGTCTAACAGCTGTATATCCTTAGCTTTCTACACTTCTAAATATGTTAATAGTCACTAGGGCTCATCTAACAAAAGCTAAGAGCTTAACTAACAAAATGTTATTAATAAGGATTTTTTTGTTAAAATCTCTATTCCTGCACCTAACTGCACAATATTCTGGTAAAACTTATTTCACTCCTAGACTGACACTTATGAAGGAAGAATGTCTAACTAAACCTAGGCACCCACCCAGTATTTATTATTACTCTTGGTGTCATTGCAGTTATCCAATCAGATTTGATAAATGGGGTGGAGCTTAGTAGTGTGACCCGAATAGACTGGCATATATACTCAACTATTGTGACGTGTGCACAAATACTAGTGAGTCAGAATCAGGCGAAAAAGCAAGACAGTAATAGGGGTATGAGAGAGAATAATAAACATAAGAGAGTGAATAATGTCTATAACAGAGCAAATAATAGGGGTATGAGAGTGCATAGTGGAGGTATGAGACTGAATAATGAGCATAAGAGAGTGAATAATGTCTATAACAGAGCAAATTATAGGGGTATGAGAGTGCATAGTGGAAGTATGAGACTGAATAATGAGCATAAGACAGAGAGAAATAAGGGTATGGGAATGAATAATGACAGTGTGAGACCAAATAATAGACCTAAGAGCACAAATAATAAGGGTATGAGAGCAAATTATAGACCTGTGAGAGCGTTTTGTGAGCATATGAGGGAGAATAATGGTTAGATACTTTATTATAAGCATATGAGATGCAAAAATAAGCTAATTTTTGACCATTTGGCACTCCATATCTAACATTGTGAATTAGTCAAAAATTATTTTTGAAGTTTAATTAAACATAATACCTCGTTTTTGAAACATCTAAAACGGTGAGACTTAAAATATATATGTATGTATGTATGTATGTATGTATGTATATATATGTATATATAACTGTGTGTGTGTGTGTGTGTGTGCGTGCGTGTAAAAACCTTATATACGGCTTTCTTTGCTTAATAAAAACTAATTAGATTTGCGTGGTATTTGTAAATCTTAATCTCAACCCTTGACACATTAACGAAAACCTTCTAACTTGTTATAAGCAAACCAAATGATTTGGTTTTGCAATAATTATAAATTGTTTTATTTAAACTATATTTTATTTTCTATGCTTTGAATACCAGTGATTCTCATCTTATAATATATGATATGTAATCATCATAAATTGGGTAGTGAATAAAAGAATTTGAACTCATTTTTTAGTCTGAAACTCAGCCCTAATTTTGCAGGTGTTTCTGCTCTGTAGAAATAAACATATGGATTTCTGTAAAGTGTATAGACCTCATTGCAGTGGCCAGGTATATCCTAAAATTCAAGTCTCAAAACATGTGCCTAATTCACTTTGAAGCTGTGCGTCAAGTATAAGTATTTGTGTGATATACAGTTCAAGTTATAAACATTTTCAAACAGTTTAGTTTTTGCATCAAGCATTATATATTTAAGCTTCTAAACAACGATCCATTATTGATGATGTCAAAGTCAATTTTTTATTATTATTTGAATCCTGCTCATATTAATGGAAATTATATAAATTATCACAACCAAAAATGCATAATAAGATAAATTGAATTAAACTAAGTTGTATAAGTAAACAGATTTTTTTCTAGAATGATTGTTATAATTATAGCAAGTTGAATTTGGAAACACTTTAACATAATAATTAACAACGGCTCTAAGTTGCTACATTTCACACTAGCAAATGTTTTATAGAAAAGATGATAAAGAGAAAAATCAAAAATAAAATCAAAATTAAACTTTTGCCATGTGTACGTGAAAAATTCAGACTGGTAATAGTAATTAATATAAACTTTCACTTTATTTTTTAGCATTTTGACACAAGATGTTATGAGTTTCTAATCAAAGAGCATCTTCCAATTTTCCAATGTATTTTTTACATAAATCTGAATGACTTATGAAATATCCAGAGATTTCATACTCCAAACTAAAGTCTCTTACAACTCTACTGACTGCAGAGAGTCGTGTATTCAGGTTCGAAATTATTGTCTCTTTGCCATCTATCTAAAAACACACATTTTTATATTCTACACTTTTGAAGAAATAAGTTATGATAAGCATACTATAGTAGTTATCAAATTGGAATGAGTTGACTTGACAAAAAACTAATATATAGTAATTTCAGAAAGCAGCGATTTCAACGATAATGAAATGGTTATAGAAAGTTAAAAAAACAAATAAACATAATAAGTGATGTCCTTGTACATGTTCACTTAGGTTTTATTCAAATTAAAATTAAGCATTAAGGTTGCCTTCAGATTTTTTACACATAGGTTCGTCAATGAGTTAACTCATTTTGCCCGCTCGAGTAGCCTTTGATGACTTTACAAGAGGTTGCACTGTGTTCACTTACAATGCATTTGTAAACTAACAACTATTTATTACTCACAATATGTTTTATATAAACTTTTATCTAAAGTGTCTCCATAAATATTGTCAACTTATTTAATACTCTTGATGTAGCGAGAAACTAGTTTAATAGTTACAATTGTTGCGCCATTCTAAGTTTGTGCAGTAATTACTAAAAATACTTTGCCTTAAAATAAATTCTGAATAATTTATCACCAAAATTCTCACACTCTAGAAATTATTGCAGATAGAGAAATTAGATTTAATTATATTTTTAAGATCTGCTGTTGATTTAAAAAGAGTTTGATGCATCTGCACCACATTTAGTGTAATGAAATATTAAAACAGAGAGCTCCTGAAAAATTCACTTGAAATATCAAAATGTACATTATAAGAATGATTCTTTAACCTTTAATCTATGCTGCATAATATAAAAAAGGAAAACAGAGTCATATTTGATTTAATAAATAAATGAGTTCTGCTCAGAGCTAATTAAGCCATGTTTTCAGAGAAAAAATTGCCCTCAGATGTCGGTCAACTTATTGTGTAAGTTGAGACACAAACTTATCCAACTAGCACTGGCATAGCTAAACAATTATATTTTAATGACGCCAAAAGGCTAACCTAAGACCTGATATGAACCGAGAATAATTTGATGACTACAGAGCTAAATTGAATATGCTTATATGCAGCTACTCTCAAACTCAAATATTAATATAAAATTAAGTGATATATCAAACAATTATCACACTAAATAAAAAAAGCTATCATGGTCAATTCTCCTGTAAAAATGAAGTCTATAGAAGATAACAATTTTACTAAAGAATAGAGCAAAGATCGACTTGATGAGTGAGATCCTTAAGATGCAGACAGATACAAGACACAATACTAATGGTGATAAATACAACAAGAAAAAGTAATTAGATGTCATTTTAAACTTTTATGTTTTCAGCATTATGGTACTAATGTGACTTTCCAACTATTATTATTTGTGAAGTTAACTCTCTATTTGATATTATATAAAATAACATAATATTATTTTTGGTCCAATATACTTGCCATAGTTTAACATGATGAGATATAAATAAGCAAAAATGCCAATAAACTTTTTATGCAAGCTTACTAGTTATAGGCCAAAATGGTTGTATATATAGACACTCAAACACTCGTGATAGTTAATTGAAAGTAATGTTCTAATTGACAAGTTCTATACAACCCTAAGTATGTGATGTGTAGAAACAAATATGCTCCTTTATATACTATTGTAATGATTTGATTATTTGTACAAACTTTTGCTCAAAAATCATTCAGTACAGCCTTTAAACTACTCAGATGTATAAGAAATCCAAAAACTTCGAGTTAAATATTTGCACTTCAATTGCTCTGATTAAAATAAAGTCAAGCCAAGTAATGTGATTACCTTGTGGTTTAGGTTGGCTATTTGTTGATTTTTCTGGAAGACCTATAAAAAAAAGTGTATGGCAATAATTTTTAAAATTTTGGGGGAGGTGTGCTTATAACCATTGCACCACGGAGAATACTGGGTAAACTATAAACACTACATGCTGTCGACATCTAAATGTTGAATTTCAAAAGTGAATATTACTCAAAAATGTTTAATCTATTATTATTATTACTATTATTATTATTAATATTTTATCAAATATTGACTTATTTTTAGTTCAAACATAATTATAAGGAAATTACAATTTACTGACAAAAAGTATGATCAAATGCAAGAAACTAAAATTATGTGAATGAATAGTATAGTTCATTTCTAAAGATAAATTTCTTTAGAATCATGAGACAATAACACACAAAGAAGACATTTGTTGTTTGCGCAAATTGTTATAATCTACTGTATAGTTATATATATATATATATATATATATATATATATATATATATTTCCCAAACCTTTTTTTATAGCGAGATATAAATGTAACAAGAGAAATTTTTGCGATTACCTGTTCTCGTAAGGCAATCAATTCTCTTTCACTTTCTTGAATTCTTGCATCTTCTTTTTCTTTAAGCTTTGTAATTTCTTTTTCGAGTTTGTTGGCTTTGTTTTTTCTTTCTTCCAGTTCATTTTTTGCTGCAATTGCTTCTAGCTCTGTGAAGTGAAGTTTATTTGCAGTTTATTTTTCTCTTGCAGCTGCTTCTGCTGCTTTAGCTTCAAGTTCCTCTTTCATTGCTTCCGTTTTCTGAATTCGATATTCACTCTTTACTTTGTTTTTCTCCATATCCAAGAAAGCAACAAGGTCAGCTAGGTAGCACCTTATATATATACATATATATATATACATATATATATACATATATATATATATATATATGTATATATATATATATATATATATATATATATATATATATATATATATATATATATATATATATATATATATATATATATATATATATATATATATGTATATATATATATATATGTATATATATATATATATATATATATATATGTATATATATATATATATATATATATATATATATATATATGTATATATATATATATATGTATATATATATATAAATATATCTATATATATATAAATATATATATATATATATATATATAAATATATCTATATATATATATATATATATATATATATATATATATATATATATATATATATATATATATATTATTAATAAGTATACGAGAAACATTGTTGATTTATTACTTCATTAAGTAAAGTAATTATATACTGATATTTCGGGTACCACTGTACCCATCTTCAGAGTAGCAATGAATGAAATTCAAAAATTATTACGTTACGTTGGACGTTATGCATGACACAAAGAATAGAGAGTGGCAGTTATTGTAAATTATTAAAACTTAAGTTGCGTTTATACCTTCACGATTTTCGGTCAAAATTTCAATTTGGCCGGGTTGAAATTTCTCCGAGTTTCATTGCATTGTAAAAGCCACCCGTTGAAATTTTTGTACTGTGATAACTTAATCGGCCAATTTTCAAATAGGAGTAATAACTCCTTGTAAACATCGTTATTTCGCTATTACTTTGGTTATTAGACAATGTACTTATACGGTTATAATTATATAGCCTACACCTTCTCAATTATCGCTTTTATGCTTTCCGCTTTACTAATTCACGACGTTTACAAAGGGCATCAAATAGCTATTATGCGAGTCAAATTTCAATTTCGGAAAGTGAGCAACCGCATCAATATGCTTTCAACGAGTTCCAGTTTGACTATAAAGGGGTACCCAGACAAGCATTATTAACTTGAACTCGGTACTTTTTTCAGTAGAGGTATAAACGCAACTTTAGGGAGATAATCTTATTTTATATTACGCAGGTCAAAAATTATACTGATTTTCTTGTATAAAAATAAGTTAGAGTTGACAAAAAAAATATAGATATCCAAATATAAAAACAGCAAGAATTAGTGACACTATGTGAGAGTTGAGTAGTGTGGAGCTATTGATATATGAAATCCACTATCGAAAAGTAGCCGAAGCTCTCTACATTAAACAAATAAAACCGCAACTCAATAAACAAAATTACTCCATACCACTAAAACTATATCAATAGCTCCACACTACTCAACTCTCACATAGTTTCACTAATTCTTGCTGTTTTTATATTTGGTTATCTATATTTTTTTGTCAACTCTAACTTATTTTTATACAAGAAAATCAGTATAATTTTTGACCTGCGTAATATAAAATAAGATTATCTCCCTAAGTTTTAATAATTTACAATAACTGCCACTCTCTATTCTTTGTGTCATGCATAACGTCTAACGTAACGTAATAATTTTTGAATTTCATTCATTGCTACTCTGAAGATGGGTACAGTGGTACCCGAAATATCAGTATATAATTACTTTACCTAATAAAGTAATAAATCAACAATGTTTCTCGTATACTTATTTATAATTAAATTGCTAGCTCGTAAAGATATATTTATATATATATATATATATATATATATATATATATATATATATATATATATATATATATATATATATATATATATATATATATATATATATATATATATATATATATACATATATATATATATATATATACATATATATACATATATATATATATATATACATATATATACATATATATATATATACATATATATATATATATATATATATATATATATATATATATATATATATTATATATATACATATATTAGCTATTCTCACAACCGCAGGGTGTAAAATATTTCTTACTTATATTAACTTTCTCCTAGAAAGGGTGAAAGAGTTTCACAGTGTAAATGGTGTGCACAAGTTTGGTGGAAAATAAACTCCTTTAAAAATACACCTGTATGAAACTTCAGGCAGGCGGGCAGTTACGCTTATGAATCTGATAAAATCAGCTGGCAGCTCATAATTTAAGAATGGTTTGTTGCATTTGAAGTTAGTGAAAATAACCAACTGGTATTGAATTAAAAAGCAAATAATTAGCTTGTCAGCTATATATTTAATAGGATTTTTTTACCTACAATTATCTGTGAACTGCTAAGCTGCATTTTGAACACCACTTATAAAAATTTGAGCAATTCTATCCCAAACTAGAAGTTTAAAGCAAACGCTATTCTGTTTGAATAGTTATTATAGGAACTCGCAAGACCAACCAACAAATTTGCTAGGGATGATTTAGCTTAAAAGTTGATATCAAGATAAAAATCTATCTGGTATAAGTCGTGCACTCTTAGACTGATACTTATAAATGAAAAATGGCTAACTAAACCTAGACACCCACCCAGCATTTATTATTACTCTTGGTGTCGTTGCAGTTATCCAATCAGATTTGATAAATGGGGTGGAGCTTAGTAGTGTGACCCGAATAGACTGGCATATATACTCAACTATTGTGACGTGTGCACAAATACTAGTGAGTCAGAATCAGGCGAAAAAGCAAGACAGTAATAGGGGTATGAGAGAGAATAATAAGCATAAGAGAGTGAATAATGTCTATAACAGAGCAAATAATAAGGGTATGAGAGTGCATAGTGGAGGTATGAGACTGAATAATGAGCATAAGAGAGATAGAAATAAGGGTATGGGAATGAATAATGACAGTGTGAGACCAAATAATAGACCTAAGAGCACAAATAATAAGGGCATGAGAGCAAATTATAGACCAATAAGAGCGTTTTTTTGAGCATATGAGAGAGAATAATGGTTAGATACTTTATTATAAGCATATGAGACAGTGCATCACACGGCTTTTACGACTGTCAGGGTCGATCCTCATTTTGCCATTTCGCGATATTAGCCGCAATAAACAATATATTTTCGTGCGATAACATCGACTGTCTAGGGCGCTACTGTTGACGAATCAGAACAAAGAGAGCACATGAGTGCTGTAAACATGTACGTGTTGTTATGGTTACTAATGATGATCTGCTACGTAATTTTTGTAGTAGACAACTCTCACAGAAATCATTAATTTGTCTTTTTATTATTTAGCTAACAACTTTTGCCTAGAAAAAAGCAAAGGTAAGGTGGCTCAAGCAATCCTGTATTTTTTTAGAATGTTTTAGCTTAAATTCTGTTTGGTTTATCCTACTAGAATGTTACCTGCTGCAGCATCAACACTATCATTGCAAAACTATATCTACTTATAACAAAATCTTGATGCACATAGCAAAATTATCTACTTTATTGTGGCGGATGTGCAAGAGTTTGGAGTCATCTCATCAATTACACATAGCAACAGAAGAACACAATATAGAAATAACAGAAAGCCAAAGACAGTATACCTTTATTTTTAACCAAAAAAGAATTTTGTTAAACATTATATTGTTTAGTTCACCATAAAAAAACTGATTTTACAAGTGGTTACATCTTTTCCGAAAATAAAAGTGCCATGAAGCAGCCGAAAATGAAGTCGTCCGCTCACCAGACACCTAAAAAATAATTATGCAACATGATATTTTTAAAATTAAACACAGATATGCAAAAGTCATCACCTACATAATTTTTTATAAATTTAACAAGCTTGTTTAGTGAAAGTGTATAATACAAACACTAATGTTGATAGCGAAAATGCCATGTTCATGCAAGATAGTAAATCAATATAAATAAGGAGTCATATCATATCTATGTTATATATGTATTCAATTCTGGTTTATGCTTTATGCCTTTAACTATGAGTGCACAACCACTAATCCTATTTCTACCAACACCATCTCTACCACTAACAGTACTAACGTCAGAATCAAAAGCAACTTCACCACTACTACTAATAATGTTATTATTTTATTATTATTACTTCTACTACTATACTACTGCTACTATACTACTACTACTACTACTACTACTACTACTACTACTGCTACTGCTACTACTACTACTGCTACTACTACTACTACTACTACTGCTACTACTACTACTACTACTACTACTGCTGCTACTGCTGCTGCTACTACTTCTACTACTGCTACTACTACTGCTACTGCTGCTGCTACTACTTCTACTACTGCTACTACTACTGCTACTACTACTACTGCTACTACTACTTCTACTACTGCTACTACTACTACTACTGCTGCTACTACTGCTACTGCTGCTGCTGCTGCTGCTGCTACTACTTCTACTACTGCTACTACTACTGCTACTGCTGCTGCTACTACTTCTACTACTGCTACTACTACTGCTACTACTACTACTGCTACTACTACTTCTACTACTGCTACTACTACTGCTGCTACTACTGCTACTGCTGCTGCTGCTACTACTTCTACTACTACTACTACTACTACTAACTAGTACTACTACTGCTACTACTACCAGTACTGCTGCTACTACTACTTTTACCACTACTGCCGCCACCACCACTACTAATATTGTTTCTACTACAAGTACTGTAAATCTTACCAGCAGCAAGTTATATTGGAAACTGTTTGCTCATTTTATCATTGTATTAGTGCAATAACAAAATGTTTATATTTTAATATAGTCAAACCTTTTAAAAAACTAGGCTGCTACTTATGAACTAAGAAGTTGTGCTACCCACCTTGATATGCACTCAGCTCCAACACCAAGCAGGTGGTTATGATGCTTCTCCACAATGGCCAGGCCATCCAGCTGTCCGATTGTATGCATCTACGTAAAAATTATTGGCATATGGTGCAAGAAATGATTAAAAACCAGATAAGTGTGCTAGAATTTATACAGCATAATATAGAGTAAGGTAAAAGAGAACAGACCGTCAAGTGGTACAGCATAGAAACAATTACTAGCTATTATATGCTTTATAGAAGTTGGCAAATTGTAGCCCACTAGATATGAACTTTGGTTAGCATTTTATTTTGGCTTTCAGCAACTGCTTTAATCAATAATCTTGGCAAAACCAATATGTTTACAAATTAACACCTCCACTAGATAGGTATACAGGTCAAAATATTCCAATTGGTGACATACTAAAAGAAAATGTATATTTATTCATCTTTGAAAGATTGCTAATAATTTATAAAACAGCGTCGAAATCACTAAAGTAACAGCGCAAATAAGTTTATTAAACAGCATTATAGGATTGCCTATTACTAGTTTCATGATTTCTATTATTTTACTGGTTTTAAACATAATATAGGCTGAAAAAGCAATATTAGTTCTCTCACTTTTGCTAACTACATTGCTTGGAAGGCCATCATAATTAGATTAGATCAAACAAATGTGTTGACAGGTAGACTGGAACAGGCCTAAAATTTGCAAGGTATAATTTAAATTTATCTGGCCTGAAATTGCTGAAACTGACAATACAATAATATGAGAAACAAGCAGGGTTTTTTAATAAAGCTAGCAAAAATAATTCCTCTACATATAATTAACATACAGTCCATACATATAATATATTACTATGTCCAGGCAGCAGTGCTTGTTCTAGCCAAAAGAAAACTGATTTAATGGCTGATTTTAATGGCCAACAAGAAATTTATGGCGCACAGTGGCATTGTCATATTTTTAATATTCAAAATTACAGTTCTAATCTATCAATCATTTTATCAATACTACTATACTATGATCTACTACTGCTGCTGGTTCTACCACTGCTACCATACTGCTGAGTAATGCAAGCTAAGTAATTTAAATTGCAATTAAAAAAATTATCGGACTTTCTTTTCTATTACCTGTCCAGTTTAGCATTTCTTTCATCATAGCTTGCCATAGTAACTTGAAAATTCACAGGGTTTGAGTTAGACCTATGGAATATACTTACAAGTAGAATGAACCCACAGTTCTGCAATATATCATAAAAACATTCAAAATAAAACTATAGGAAAACCAAGTAAATGCTTCTAAGTATTAGTGCAAGTAAAGATGCTATGCAATCTATCCAACAAGCAGCCAAATGTCTCAAAATAAGCTTCAGAGTTATAAATATAAAATGTTTCCAAATCAAGGCTAGCAACACTTCTGTTGTTGTGATAGCAAATTTTGCTTAATAAAGTAAGGAAACCAGCTTCCCTTGCATGACTCAATTTCTATTAAAGAAAAATTATACTCTCCTATAATCGCTGAAACACAGGCCTGTCACAAGTACATGAATGGTAAATCTAGATGTTTCCCTAAAACCATCATCAAAACAGTAAACACACTGCAAAATATTTATTTTTACTTTTTCTGCTCAAACATTTAAATGGGCTCTGCAGGATATGACAAATACCAAAATAATTCCGCTTTGTGAACTAGCAAATATGGACAAACACCCTAATATTCACGCCAATAGAAAAGTCTACGCATTTTGTGTTCTCAGCATTCTTCCTTGTGGATGAAAAAAATGGGCAACATGTGGACTGCAAGAATCAAAGCTCAGCACTTTTCATACCTGGAGTTTAAAATGCATGTTGAGTAAAATCTGGGAAGATAAAATGGTAAATGAAGATGTATTTGAAATCACAGACCCGGATTCTCCATCGTCAAAACTGAATTTCTTCTGTCTTCACTGGGCTGGTCAACATGCCAAAGTATCTCATCCACCGCACTCGATTGCATGCATTAATATCAAAAGAAACTCATCCAGCTAGAAGAACTTATATCTAAGGTTTGAGGATGTCCTGAAACAAGAGCTTAAGGAATTTTACATAAAATCCAATCAATTTACCACCTCCCAAATGAAGGCAAAGCATTCATGCAGGATGGGCATTCAACACTGAAAACAATATAAAGGGATCCATGGCTAGATGTTCAAGACATGAATGCTAAGGGTGTCATGCATATGATCACTGAGATATTTATGACAATCTCTCAATATACCTTAGCATATTAAATATGCTTGTAGTTATAGCTATTACTATAGTTGTTATATATGCTACTAACTAAAAGCAATAACCGTATTACAAACATAGGTGAATGAGAAAAATAATTCAATAGTGGTGATATCAGTATGGGTATTATAATTTAGCAATTGGCATAAAAATTAAAAATGATGAATGTAATGATGGTTAAAGTTATTAGATACCTAAACTTATACCTATATTAATTAAAACAGTGACTTGTTGAAATATAAATAAATTAATATTCATTAAAACTTCATTGAATTAAAAGATAATTTTGAAGCAAAATGAACAGTTAAAATAAATTTATTCACAATAATTTTAACCCTTTATGATCAACCTTAAAATTAAAACTCAAGTATTTGTAGCAAAGTTTTGAATAAAGTTGGATTTTGCAACGGTTTGAGATACTTTCACTAGCACTATGTGCATAACTGTATAAGTTTCATCATATTGATACAGTTACATACTCATACTCAAATATATAGTAACATTCTCAATAAATCAGGTATTAGTATTGAGATTGCGTTGGTCGAGATAACATCATGGTTACTCACTTATGGTTGTATACTTTAGCTTATACTTCTAGTTAAATGTACTACTGCCCTATTATTAAACTTAATCTTAGTCTGTCATCACTTAGAAAACATAGTTCAGTCTTGAGGCAAATCAGTTTGAGTGTCGTTAGTTTCATTACCAGTAGTCATTAGATTTAGTCAGTGTACTTGAAATTTATTGATCAATATTACCATCAAATTTAAGTGACTATTATTATGAATACTATATCCATCAAATATCAAAAACTGCAAACTTAATAAGTATGATTAAGAAAATCACAGCCAACATGGCGATGATTGAATTGTATGCTCGTGCTATTGAGATTCCTAACATAAAGGTTAACCTCACATAATGATTAGATAACAATCATATTCAATTTTTCATTACTGCCATTTGTTAGGAAAAGCATCCAGTCATAATTGCTCCTATGCTCCAAATAAATAATTCCTTAGCCCCATTTAACAAAAAAACCTTTCCCATCAGGGGTTTCTCACAGGGATGCCAACTATAAACTTGCACAAGTTTTATTTAATAGTAAATTAATTTACTTATATAAAAATTATTACATTCACAGTGATACATTGATGGTCATAATATTTTATATATCAATATCATCATTATGATACAATTATCACTATTACTATTAGTATTACTATATGATAACTTATCAATAAAACTTCATAAAGTTCATGAAAAACATTAAATATAACAATTTAATCAAAACTAAATCAATGCCAAAGGGCAAGGTAGAGTCAAAATTAAATAAGCTATAGGGCGTAGGCTATAAGTATAAGTATAATTATCACTATAAAACTAAGTGACTGATGAGTTGGTACTTGGTAGCATAAACATAAAATGAGCATAAACAAACATAAACTAAAACACCATTACATATATGATTTATGACCCTTAGGTTTCTACTTTTAATTTTAGCTTTACCTTGTCTTTTGGCATTGGTTATTGTATTAGTTTAGGTTACACCACTATCAATTACTATGACTATGAATATGAGTGAGTAGCCTTGCCCGTAGAACTAGGAGTAGGAGTAGATCACTAGTAGTAGAAGTATGGGTATCGGGGTATGACTATAAGTATAACTCATAGTCACAGTATGAGTATCTTACTGAAAGTGATACTCATAAACCTAAAGTGATAATCATAATGATACTCAGCATGACATGTAAGGTGTATGATACTCAGTCTCAGTTATACAGAGTAGAATATCAAACTTTAAGTTTAACTGCTACTTTAAAGTAGGACTTAGACATCACCATTTATGGGTATGTCATACCGTCATAGACTATAGACATAGTATAAGGTTCTAATACTATAAGCATAACTATTACTATTAGTATTACTACTATAAGTATAAGTCTTTAAGTTTAAGTATAACTATATTTACTATTGATCAATTTCGATTTGATACTATCACTATTAGTATTAGTATTACACTTTACAGTATTACTATTAGTATTAGTTGGTCCCATACTGATAGTGATACTCATATCACTACCATTATGATTATCATAATCATTATGATTATGATTAAGAGTACTACAGTGATAGTTATACCCACATTTATGCTGATTACTAATTTAATATCACTCTAATCAGTAACTGTTATCACTATGACTATCAGTGAATTATTTATCATTTTATGATTTTATCATAGTCATAATGAAACTGATTGAGTGATACTTATAGTAATAGTTATAGCTATACTGGCAGTGATACTGATAGTGATACTGATAGACTTAGACTTAGAGTGAGAGTCAGAGAGAGAGTGATATTCATATTTATAAATATGATTATTATTATTATAAGTATAACATTAACTAAGAGTAAGAGCAAATGTAATGTCTAATCGTGACATTATAACTATTACCATTAGTGCATTCGTATTAGTATTACTATTAGTAGTAGTATTACTAATAATTATTAATCTATTTTTCAATAATAACCATGCATATGCCCTAGCCTATAAGTTTGAGTACGCCTATGGTATTCCTAATTTAAATTGGATCTTTGGGTCATTTGATCAAAGGAGCAGCGGACTCCGATTAGGCATTGGACCTTGGGGCGAGGTTCAAGTAAAACCGATATTCGGTCAAAACAGGTCTAGTCTATCATAGTGGCCAGTAATTTATCTGCGCAAGCTTACTCGCCTCTTGTGTTCATAATAAATTCGGCCTAACTGCTCCGCAAATGGGGCGATAATCATAAGTTTCATAATAATATATTATTAGAGACTAATTTAGTATGTACAGTATACACATGTTAGTAATTACAATCTAGTTCCATTCTTCAAGAAAACCCATTACGAATCAGGTTGGTACTATTGCTATTAGGTTGATAATATTATTAGTAAAACAATGTGCTCATTTTTGATATAAATTATTATTACTACTAGTACAGTAGACGTAGTAGTACTAGTAGTAGTAGTAGTAGTACAGTAGTACTAGTAGTAGTAGTAGTACTCTAGTTACTAGTAGTAGTACTAGTAGACCTACTAGTAGTTCTGATGTCTAATACCTTAATAGTTAGTTATTACTATTACTGATTACTCAATTAGTATTACCAGTAGGTAGTAAGAGTAAGTCTAATCTAATGCTGTAATAGATAATTTTTATGACTATCACTACGCCCTATGACTATGAGTTGGTATCAAGTTATATTTCATTATTAATTGATTATGCGTTTGTTTACTAAGAAAAATCTAATGGTAGTCTCAGTCCGTTAACTTATATTTAGTTATAATCCCCAAATTCTACCATCATATCGACTAGGGGGAGAAACATTGCCCTACGTAGATGAGATTACCTACCTTGGAGTTACACTACAATCTAACCTCAAGTTTCACAGCCACATAACTAAGAAAATAAACAAAGCATACAAGGTTCTTGGCATGCTAAAGCTATCCCTCTATGGAGCTCCCAAGAAAGCAAAGCTGCTGGCATATATGACTCTCTGCAGACCTATACTAGAATACGCTGCAACCACTTGGGATCCTGTAACAAGGCAACTTGTGAAAGAAATTGAGTTAGTCCAGAACCGAGCTATTAGATTCATCTGCTGTCTCAAAGGCCGGGAGGCTAGCATCAGTGATGCAAGAGAACAACTCAACATATCATCACTGGAAGATCGTCGCAAAAGCCTACGAATAACCCTCCTTTTGAAGATCCTGTCCAAAGAAGAATGTCATCAGGCATTATCTTCCAGCTACACTGAACTGACAAGGGACAAATCAACCGCTACCGTTACCACGAGGGCTGCCTCTAACGGAATACCAACTGCGATATCTGCCATGTGCACAGCATATCATAACAGCTTCCTACCGCGCACTATTAGAGACCTAAGAATTGGAACTCCCCAAATACTTGATAAATGATAACCTGAAAGGTACTACAATTGCCAAATTTAAAATGCATAATGTATGCAAATACAGTTATAATTCTATGTCAAATGTATTGTAACAAGCTGCTGAGGCACGCCTCTTGCGCCTTATGGTGATCTAGCGTGTGCTAAAGTCGAAGTATCGAAGTATCGAAGTATCACTTACAGTACTGATTCTTTCTCTTTCAATTTGGAACTTCGTTGTTTTCTGTTCCAATAATTATAATCATAATGCAATAAATTTAAAAGTTACCCAGTGTGAGTGACTAACTAACTACAATTTAGGTTCATTCTTGATGAAAACACTATGAGTATAACTATAAGTATTTACTCACTTATAATCGACGCAATAGTAATAAAAAGAAGTTTTGCAATGAATTGGGATCCTAGCCTGGAGCTGGTGAAATTGCATATAGCTAATTAACACGGGGTATATTATGTTTCTGAATATTATTATATGTATTTAACTGTTAAGAATGTAGTGAACAATATTGGTGTATAGATAATTAGGGTTCACTATTACTATGAGTGTCCTAGTCATAGTTGAAAATAAGATGTTCATAATGGTCATTCTCAAAATATAAAAATATATGCATAACCATTAACAAGTTGAAAATATTTGTTTAAAATGATTTATAGACCATGGATAACGATGAATAAAGCTATTCAGTCTGTTTATCCCAACTTGAGGCTTTGGCAGAAAAAGGTATCGAGGAAGATAAAATCAAAAATGGTACTGAAACAATTTGCAACTTGAAAAACGATGATTGAAAAGGCGTCAAGAAAGTAAGTGCATGTTATACTAACTATGATGAGTTTTGTAGCTTGGTTTTTAATCAGTTTTCTCCATACACAATATTGAATTTGTTCAATCTTTTAGAATTGTCACAAACCTGTTAGACCAAGCTGAAAATATAAGTGATGAGTTGAAAAAAGCTGCCTCAGAGCAATTGACAGGTTATTTTTACATCTATTCTAAAGAAAAGTTCTGGTGAATACATAAATGTTGTTTTTGTACTGGCACAATTTTTGCTGCACAATTTTGATATGTTCATTTTAGATTTTGATAAACATAACCATCACACAATGATCCTAAATGTTGTAGTACTGTAAATGGCGAAAATGAAAAATTATTGCGTGAACGTAAAGTTTCCTACCTAATTTTGTATTTTAGCCACCTAATCAACTTGTAAAAACACGAATAAATAATATTAAGTCCAAATTAGGCTTTTTACAGCCAATAAGCACCTGATAATATTCATGTATTTATGGCTCATAGAATGTAATGAATTGTACATACAACTTCTTTATCTCACTTTCAAAATACTGTCAGACACCTATATATATGCTAACTTTTTTACTACAATTTAAGGCTGTTTATGTTTTCAGATGTTCAACAATTGTTAGAACTCCTTGAGCAGTATGCCCGACAGCCTCAAAGAGCACCAATGTATATAGAGGCTACCTCAGTTAAATGGGACAAAATCCGATCAATTCTTCATAGGAATACAATTACTGGCATGGGAACTAGGAAACTCTTGATTAGTAGGTAATTTTTAGTAACTTTTATTTTAATTAACCAGCCATCACCAATTTTAGGTGTTGTTACTATTATTTTGCATTTTTTATACCCAACAATTTATAATGTGTTGTTTTAAGCTAAAACACTGTTTTAGCTTGTAATCTATGTTTTAGGTGAAAGGCTGTCTCTACTCCCATCAACTTGCCAATTGTGTAACAATACAATGGTTAAAAAATTTGTAGCTTACACCCTCAAAGTCATCTCTATAATCAATGGTAAATTATTCAAATTGTCCAATCAAATTCTAAAAAATATTTGGGTCATTTGTGTTTCAAATAATCGCTAGTATTTTATATTATATTTAAGTGAAGTGAAATTATTGGTCATCTATGTTTATTCAATCAGTTGTCAATTATGCATTTATCTGTTACATGATAACTTCTAGAGTATACATATAATTTCTTAACATTTTTGCCTTATTTAGCTATTGTTATAATTTGCTTCTCACAATTTCATATATTGACACTATCTTTTTTCTAGGGCGCACTGAAACGGTGATTCTCCTTATTGTGAGCTATGCTCATGGACACGTGTTCAAGTGAGTGAAAATTTTCCTAAACTCAGGCTGTGGCCACCAGGGTTGGGGTAATTGTAATTTGTAATTGTAATTGGTTGTAATTAATTACATTTTTTCAAGTAATTGAATGTAATTTGTAATTGATGTATAAAAATGTAATTGTAATTGTAATTGTAATTAATTACATTGCTAATGTAATTGAATTTTACAATTACTTTATAATTACATGTCAATTACTTCAAACTTTTAAATCTTGAAAAAATCATTCTTTTCCTACCATATCTACTGTTAAATAACAAGTTCAGATTAAGTCAATATAGTATAGGGTCATTCCATGCTAACTCACCACATGGCCGGTGCCTTTGTGTCTCAGAGTTTGTTCATATTTACACCAAATAGGCCTACATATGTCCTGAGTACTCTTCTTAAATATTTTTGGCCTGACAGAAAACTTTTTGAAAAATGACTACATTTGTGGACAAAGGTTGGGAAAAATTTTAAGGAAAGTTGGTGATTTCTACTTTTAGAGCAATTTATAAATGTCTATATCTCAACCATTTTTCTAGACTAAGTCTTAAAATTTGCTGTGCGATTTGATAATACCTATCAACTTGCACTAGTAGCAACACATACTACAGAACAATTTGTGTGCATATATGCTAAACCATTAAATATGGGCAAATTTTTGTAAATTTTGAAAAATTTTTAAATATCCCCTACATCAATTTTTAAGGCTCAGTCTAAAAAAATGGTTGAGATATAGACATTTATAAGTTGGTCTAAGAGTAGAAATCACAAATTTTCCTCAAAAGTTTTCCCAACCTTTGTCTACAAATGTAGTCATTTCTCAAAAAGCTTTTGTGTCATGTCAGAAATATTAACGAATAGTACACCGGACATGTGTAAATATAAGCAAAATCTGAGAAGCAAAGGCGTGGGACCCCTTAAAATTTGGTTGATTTGGCATAGATTGACCCTATAGTATCACTATTGGGAACAAAGGAAGTTCACCACTGTCAACATTGCCCCTGGTAGTTGGACCCTAGAAGTGACATTGTATAACTTCTATTTGTCCTTTGTGAGAACAAAAGTAATTGTAATTGTAATTAATTACATTACCTTTTAACTGTAATTATAATTGTAATTGTAATTGACAAATCTTCATGTAATTGTAATTGTAATTAATTACATTTACATGTAATTGACCCCAACCCTGGTGGCCACTAACTCCCCAAGGAAAAGTATTCGTGACCTTCAGTTATTTGTTACACATCAGCACCTTACAGCATCATTCTCCAACTTTAAGCATGAAACGCTTGTTCTCTAGTCTAAAGTTCTTGGCAGTATTGGATGGCAGGGTTAATTTTATTAGTTTTTAATGCTTTCGAACACATTTGTTCATTTACTATTTGTTCACTGTTAAAATGTAGCATTCATTTATAAGCTTTTTATAATCGTAAATTTGCATGCTAAAAGAAGTTAGCATAATTTATTACTCCCCTGCACAGTTTTACTGGATGTGGATGCTTAACATCAAAGATGGCTTTTACTGGGCAGTGAACCCATGACTACTGGCTTACTAAACCAGATTTCTAAACCCTAGGCCACAGCTGCTCCTTGTAATGAAATTTATATCTATTTGTATTATATTTTAGACCATTGGAAATGAAGATCATTTCTTTTTAGTCTGTTTGCTAACCACTAATAGACTATCAAAAGAACTATGAAACTAGAGGAAAACAAAATAATGTTGTACAAATTTGAAGCTCAGAAAGTGTGGGTAGGTGTTAAATGCTATGAAAAACCTAAAATCTCCAGTATCTACTTGAGCAGATGTCTAATCTGTAGTGAGCACCATTGTAGTACGTAATCTATTGTTTTGTGTTCACTAAGTTTAAATTCCGATTAACTATTCCAGAGGCTATCGCAAAATGCTGCTCTCTGATGTAATGCTGAAGAGGCAACCATGCATTAAAACCAGCTGAACATATGTAGGAATAGACACATATTTTCATGTGATGTTAGTTGAACAATTATTCAGTGTAGGTTTTGAATTATTTGAGTTCAATGCTGTAAATGTATCATGTTATGTTTCATGTATTATTTTTAGTCACTTGTTAATTTTGCATCAAATAACTTTACAAAAATAGTAGTAAATTATTATAATGGTACGCAATATCGTTAAAATGCTACAGTAGCAAGTGGCAGAGACTCGGCATGTATAGCTAATTTTGATATTGCTAGGTCTCTCTCTGCCTCCCCCCCCCTCTCTCTAGGCCTCCCCTATTTCTTTCTTCATCTTTCAATTGAGAGTAAAGCAGCTGTCTTGGTCACCAACTATTTCCCATTCTGTACACTTGGCCTAACCATCTCAGACTCTGCAAAACTTGTTGGTCATATTGCCAGAAACTTAAAAATCTGTTTCAATGTAGAAAGCAGACCTGGCAGCCATTGGTTCATTGTTTATAGTTTGATAAAGGGCTTCATAGCTTGTTGATAATTGTTTTGACCCTAAAGGTGGCTAATTCATATTTAATGTTGGCTGATCTTGTTTGTATTTTCCCAAAACTTCATAATTCATATTTGGTATTTTTGATTGTCATTTTAATGGTTAGTGTATAATATTCTCATGTACTATTATTTCTTTTTAGTGTTGAAGGAAAGTTGCCCGATCCATCTTTCACCAGGAAAACTAAGAGCTCCGATATTTGAATTATAGCATAGAAGAGGTTAGCACAAGGGTTTTCTACACCAGTTCAGGTAAACTGGCTACATGATAATGGTGCAAGGTTTTAAACTTACTATCATTCCATTTTGATTTTGCATTATGGGAATGGATGCTCATACATATGGACTTGTGCTTGTGGTTTGCATTTACTTATGGTTGGGGTCTCATCTTTCCAAACATATTTTAATGAAAAATCAATTTGGAAATGCAATGCTTGGTAACTTAGTGTATAACATCAATCATATTTAGTGAAAATACTTAGTTTTTTCACATCTGCTCCAGTTTAACAATATGCTGCTGTGATAGACTTTTTAGTACAGGTCTGAAATCACCTATATAACCCCATTGAAAATGTAAATTAGCATTTGGAAATGAATTATTCTTTTAATAATGTGTCACAAGCAGCCAATTATATACATTATTTTCGCTTTCTGTAAGCGTTTTATTAGGTGTTGCATTTTTGGTGTTTTAGGATTTGAGATTGACTTCAAAACTCCAATTTGCAACATTTTAGGAATGTCATGTCTAAATATTTATTTGTTAGGTTTACCAGGAACGTACCAGATCATTTCTAGGGGTTATTTAGTGCAATTCTGCATTTAGATCATGTAAACATCCACTCAAGTTAGTGCATTGACAAATTCACAATAGTGGTAAAAACCAGGTTCATATTACGTTGTCATTATGTTGCAGCAAGTAACCTCTGATGTAAATTTATGTTTACAACCTATCAATATGCTCTGACCTACAGTCTTTATTGCCATTCAAGGTGTTCCTCACTGCTGGTCAACCCCATTAACCCCCAACTTACTGCCTACATAGAAGACTGTCTACTCTCCCTTCATTGTACATAGCTCATACAATAATTTGGATATTTGCTTTTGCAGATTCATTACATAAAATACCAGCCATTGTGCTAAAAAGTAAAGTTTTGTTGTAGTCTCATCTACTAGTACTCATAGTTCTACCACAAGTGTTATGTTTTTTATGAAATTTTTGTTTTGAGGTTTTTCAGTTTCACTAATTACTGCTTTAATGGTCATTGTCAATCGATTTCTGGTATAGAAACAAGTTGTTTCAGAAAAGCTGTACATATAAATTCTTAATTCCCCATGTTATTTTTATTATTGTAGATATCTTGGTCTGCCTCCCAGTTTGCTCCTGATAAGTGGTGAAGAAATCGGCTGATATGTAGATGCATTAGTGGAGAAATTGAGATAGACTAAGGTCTTTAATTTTCCTAATTATCGCAATAACATAACTTTTCTTGCTAAGTTTATAACCTGTATAATACATGTTTTTCTCAATTTTCATATCACTTCACTTGCCTCAGGAAATGACACTAACTTTGAACCTAAGCATTCTAAGTGCTTGAATCTTTCACAGCAAATAATTATTATACAAATTATTCTCAGTCACTGAATAAAGGATTTGTGAGATTCATGCTGATTGTCTTATTTAATACTTCTCTATTGCTCTTATAAAAATTACAGCTTTTAATTGTTGAAATATTTACAGTTAATAATTAAAGGGGTGAGCCCATCATCCGTTGTTTAGCCTCAGCATCATAACTCTATAGAGGCTGCTAATTCACTGAATACCAGGTTATTCTAGTTTATGTTTACATAACTGGTATGACCATATCTTAGTTTAATATATGCAGCTTGAATTTTTTAAAGTCGAAGAGCTATAATAAAGTTCTAGCTAAGATTTTATAGTTCAAAGCATAATGAATATACTGATATTATAAACTGCTGGCTCAGCCACTTGCCCAGTTTACATGTTGGTAACCCACTGCAGCATGAACTCTGACGCTAATGTGCTTTGACATTTTAGTTTATAAAACATTGATTTGTGATGTACATTTTGATGTGCACTTGCAGAAATTGAGGAGCTGTTGATAAAGGTTGATCAATGCTTGGCCAGCCATAATATAATTGCTGTATGAAGATATACTAGTTCTCCCAGTTATAGCATGT
Organism: Bugula neritina; assembly: GCA_964035545.1. NCBI lineage: Eukaryota > Metazoa > Bryozoa > Gymnolaemata > Cheilostomatida > Bugulidae > Bugula > Bugula neritina. The sequence goes on from OZ037770.1 coordinate 2,339,689, forward strand.
ACATACTTACTAGTAATAAGTGAATTTCCAGACAACCTATTTAATGAAGCAACCGCAAATGATAATAGCAGCAACAAGTGTTGGTAATAAAATCTGAATAGGAATTGCACATAGCTGTTAATTAGTTCACACAATGCTCTTATCACTTGAGTAACACAAACAAGTAGCCCATGCCAGCAACTGCTAGTAGGTTTCAGAACATAAATTTGCTATAGTGGATGGCTTTGGAATGATGAAAGTCATGAATACTCGAAGTGCTACAGTGATCAGCTTACAATTATGAAAGTTTGCACATAATATGATATCTAATTCCTATTTTAATGATGAAATTCAAACTTGACATTCCTTGATATGTTTTCTCTAATATCTTTCTTTGTTTTTCGAAATTATGTTTATGCTCTTCACAATTTGGTCAAAACGTACACCATTTTTCAAGTTTCACTGCAATTATCTAAATTCTTCATATAGTGGTTCTAGTTACGCTCCTGTGACTAATTATAACGTTCCTAGTACGTTTGCTGCTCTGTGCGCTATCACAATAACATATAGTACCCTCTCGCACAAATTGGCAATATATTGGATATCTGCCAATGTAATGTACCCTATTTTACATTAGCAGTTAGTTGCATCTTCTCACCATGTTACAATCTGTTGAAAATGCCTCAGCAAAACATAGTTCTTCGTTTGTTTGGCAGAGTTAATTTCAGCTAAATCACCTCACTTCACTTTGCAGTCTTGTCAGTAAAGGTCTGTCTATAGTGCAGCAGGTGCACTTTCAGTTTCTCTAACTCACATATAATTCATTTATGTACATTGTATTCCATAAAATCAATTTAAGGTTTAGCCCATGCAGTGTTCAGTAACTAATTAGTATGCATGTATGTTGTCCTCCTGTTGAATAATAATATTTCAAAATAGCCATATTTATTATGCATGAGTAGGATTTGCATAAGTTGACAAAAAAATTTGCCACAGAGTAGGGTTGAACCACCACCAACAAACACATCACTGGCGCCTTTAACCTCTGGACCACACAGCCATCATGAATAGTATGAGCACTATATTAGAAACTATCATTACATAAATATTTGGAGCCTCAAAATATGGGTTTTAATTATTAGGCTGTCAATTAATGTTGACTATAGCAGTGGCTAGCTATTTTCATAAACTGTTGCAATAGTCTCGGGTTACTAGCAAAGCTAATGGTTTTGAACAAATAACCCAAAAGTTAAAAAATAAGTATAGCTTGCATATTACTAGCTACAAAAACAGGTCTGAAATAGACTGGTAAAGCATGCTCTTGCCTATTATTGTAGAGTTTGCAGATGTGCTCCAAAATAAAACTTGAACTGTATGTTATTACATAAGTATTTGTATGCAAAAGAGTGATGGACAAAACTGAGTTTTTGGAAAACAACATACTTGAAGTAAACTTTGACAATGGTGTGTTTTTTCTTCATAGACTAGCACAGTTATAGGGCCTATAGCATAACTCTCTAATCATATGAATGTTTATGAAGCCCACAGCTCCTGTAAGGGTGGCATTGTAATTTGAAACTAAAAATTATGTTGCTGCATTGTGTTTAAGGTATATTATGGAGCAAAATTTGGTGTTGGTAGCCTACCCCAACTGGCAGTTGTATATAATAAGTACTGATAATAGCAAGGTTAGTATGACCACGTGCTGGCTCTCTGCAGTGTGTATATAACTAACCTCTTGAATAATTGCGCCAATTTTAAACTCTTGGAAGTTGGCCAAGTTAACAGATCACAGCCAGCCACAGGAGACAAAGCATTACAGCTAGCCATATATTATATACTGATGCACTTGGTAGCAGAGTGGCTAATCTAATATAGTTCATATTTCAACACCCTTTACTTTGGGAATACAGCCTCTTTTTTTAGGTTTACCTAACAAACTATGAAAATATTTAAACTAATATTCTGATAATTTAGAGGTACATTTTAAAAACTAGGTTAATTGCACTTGTTTGCGCAACAACAATAATAAAATATATATTATGCGCAATATGATAAAAAACACATGATACTATATTATAATATATTATAATGATAATAATATATTATTATAGGTACCATTACTGTATTTAATAACTCTGATGGTTGCCAAAAAAATGTATCACACCAATTCTGTAATTACATCAAAGATTATGATAAGAAAATAGAACTAGCTAGGCAGCAGGTTGGAATATAGAGTATCAGTGGAACATTGTTCATATAGAACGTAAAGCACCTGGCAAACAGCCAGAAACTGAAAAGCACGACCTCAAACTAACTGTGAATTAAATTGATCAACATAAGCTTTGAGCTAGAATGCTGTTAAAATTCATATACAAACTGCAATAAAAAGGATTGAATGGCCAGTTGAGATAATTTCATGCTTTGAATATATATTATATTCTAATTGTCACCATTTAGGTGCATGCAGTAACTATATAAATAATAAAACTGAGCTTGCCTAATAAGTTCTAGTTTACGTTGCTCATATAAATTCTTGTGAAAACATAAACTCTTTTGCTACGTTTCAACATGAACATAATATGTTCATGTATATGTTCTAGTATATTATACTAGAACACTAGAATACTCGAACATGCTTTATCTGTTAACTTTGAAATTGCAGTAACCATCAGTCAAAAAATGCATCTATAGCAGTTCAAGGAAAAAAGTTTTAAAAATAATAAATCATGCTTATATTGTATTAGATTATTTATTAATATATTATATATATGTATATAGACGTGTGTGTGCGCGTGTATCTATAAGGACCTATAACAATAATAAACATATAGAAAACACAAAGCCAAAATTGTCTTCTTTCAATGATATATTTTTAATGATGCTGAGGAAGAAGTTGATAATGCAACTCCTAAAAGCATATGTTGCTCAATGTTTTTTTTTGTATCTGCCAATACTTGTATGTGGTTGCCAACATGTATTTTAAGTTAAATCTTTGCAAATGTTGTTTAGCCTCAGCATATTACAACTCTATTATAGGGGCAGCTAATTCTCTAAATGGTATTTAGTGAATTAGCAGCCTTTATAGAGTTGTGATGCTGAGGCTAAACAACAGATGGTGGGCTCGCCCCTTTAATTATTAACTGTAAATATTTCAACAATTGAATAAGCTGTAATTTTTATAAGAGCAATAGAGAAGTATAATATATGCTTGCTCATGTTTATGTTCACGCATGCGTGTGGATGTCTGTGCAAGAACACAACATGGCACATACTGAGATCGATATGTGCCATGAATTGTGTTAGTTTATATGCATGGCGTATGGCATGGCGACATAGTCACAAGAGTTTGTTATGCAAGTGCAGGCTAAAAAATAATATTCTATATAATAAAAAAGTGTTATAAGTTATTTTATTGCAAATAAATGGTATGTGATAATAAATTGCATAGCATAGCAAAAAATGCTGCACATGTATAGTTACCACTAATCAAAAATATTAAATTATATTCATATATTTTAAATAGCATGCATGAATGCAAGATTTTAACTCAAATGTGAAACAAATTTTACTATAGTGTTGTATTTCAATGGGTTACAGATATTTACTAAAATGTCAAAAATTATAGGTCGACTCAATTTTCATCTGTGCCATTTGCTCATTTTCTAAATTCTACGTAATAATTTATATGTGCATCTATAGGTGTGAAATAGAATGGTTACATGTGCCTGTACAACTGGTAAAAGTATAGTAAAACAAGAAAAGAATTAATGTTTACAAGCAAATAAATTACTATTGAAATTCAATTTTGGGCATTATAAAGCTTTCCATATGCAATATTGTTTTACATTTATTCATATGCCAAAAATTATTTATATATATATATTTCTTAAAATTATATTTTCTCTCATCAGCTTGAAAATTGTTTTTTTATATAAAAGAGTTTGAGAGTTTATATTAATAAACCAAAAACTGTTATAACATTTTAATTTTTTACAAGAGTGTATGAATTATGGTGGCATTCAGTCTGCAAAACTATTATTTAATGAGAAGACAATTATGTTTTAATCATGCAGATAGATTCAAGGAGTTATAAACATATATGAATTGAAATAGAGTGAGAAGACAATTATGCTTCAAGTAAAACTATAAGACCAAGTTCCTATCCAATAGATACAGTGATATGAGCCTTTCTCTAGAACAAAGTCTAAAAGGAGTGGATTTATATCAAAAAGTCAGACCTGCATCTATTAAGATTTTTCATTCAAAAGTGATAAATTTTGTTAATTTTTATTCATAACTCATAGCTTTTGAAATATTTTGGAAGAAAATATTTTTTCAAAATACAGTTACTGCTAAGAATATCTGTATTGATATCACCCCTAACTTTATCCACCACTTGTTCTAATTGCTATAATCATCACCTAGCCAATGAAATTAAACTGGCTGTAGCTACAGCCAATCAATTACTCATAACGATTGCGCCTCGTTAGGCGAACATTGATGACCATTTCTATATAACTCAATACAAAGCCCATTACCACTGATTGACCCGAAGTTCTCTACGACTTCTATAGTGGTATAGGATAATAGATATACTGGAGATGAAATAATAAGGGAATTTTTGACCATTTGGCACTCCATATAATTATATATATATATATATATATATATATATATATATATATATCCAAAATATAAATCCAAACATGCATTTTTGAGATGAAGTCATTACAACTTGCAAAGACATGTCATATCAAAATTCAAATGCTGCTGTCATCTGTTTATGCCAATTTATTTATAATGTTTTATATGCTTTTTATTGTTAACTTTTAGTAAAAAGGTTTTAGCTTGAAAAAATATAGGTAAACGGAGTTCTAAATTTTTATGGGATGAATAGCACTATTTCAACTTGCCCCTATATACTGGATCTCATTAGGCCAAAAAACTTGCAGGCAAAAAATGGCTCTCTCTTCAAGAGGACAAAAATTCTAATGGAATTAGTTTTAATGGACAAAGACAGCAACATGTGACTAAATGTCATGGTGCTGACTCCCAGACTGCTAATAACTTTCTTCAAAACATAATATGCTTAAAAATGCTATTCTTTTAAATAACTCCCACCCTCCTTTATAATAATGCAACATAATATAATATGTAACTAAATATGTGGAAGTGTTTATGCTATGTTTGCTTTATAGATTCAGAGACCGGTCGAAGAGTTTAAGATAGTTTATTGCTCAAGATATTAAAGGTTCACCCTGGATAGATCTAAAAGCACAAACTGACTATTATTAATAACACGAATAACATAGTGTAAATTATAAACCTTTACAAACAAAGACAAAGCTTATTCAGCATATATCATCAACAGCTAGGAAGAATATATATATATATATATGATAATATACCATATTAGATGATATATCATATAATTTAACAGAAAAACTTACCTCAGATGCCATAGCTTATTGGAAGTAGGCGTGACTTCAGAGCTGATGCTTGTCATTCAGTGCCGGCCAAACTATAGATATGAATTGGTTACTATAATATTCAGTTAACCATGTTGACCAAACTTTTACATCATGGTGTGCAAACATAATAAAAATTTGTTTGTTTTAAATACAGCTAACTTACCAGCTTGGTGGTTTCACCAGATTATTAAATAAATAAAGAAAGGAGACATTATAATTAAACATTGACTCTTAAACCGATTCCCTGGTACAGAGATCAATAAAATAGAGGAAAATTCAAATGATATCACTATTCTATGGCAATTATAATACATAATATCAGAAGAAATGATATTATAATTCAGATTATCTAGTGACATACTTGAGATTATTGGCTACTGACTGCACGTTGGGTGCTTCATATTTTGTTGAATAAAAATTGATTTGATCTTTTGGATAAATTATTATGAAAATAAATTTGTCTTTTTTAAAATAAGTCATTTATTATAGTCCAGTTAGACACGAGTTTAACTCCTCATTCACACTTATACCGTACCGTAGGCTGTAACATGAAATATCAGCCATTTTTAATGTGTCCCGGCTAAAGTTTTCAAGGTCCCCTATTAGGTAGGATCTATGGCACTTCATTGGACAATTATATCCAATAAAGTAATGCAACATTTTTTTTGTCCAATAGGAGTCTGCCACAACATTTTTGAATGAAGTAGTGCTTCATCCTAACGTACCGCAACACCGTACAGGAAGGTCAGACATTTGTAAAAATGGCCGATATTTGCTGTTACTCCTATTGGCCATAAAAAATTTTACGTTACTTTATTGGATATAATTGTCCAATGAAGTGTCATAGATTGTATGTAATAGCTGACTTTGAAAGCTTCAGCTCGGACACATTAAAAATGGGTGATATTTGCTGTTACGGCCTACGATACGGTAAGTGTGAATGAGGGGTAACAGAACAGCTTATCCTATATTATAGGTGCTATGATTTGTCGGAGGAGGGTTTGAATTGAAAGCTAATGTTTGTCATCCAGCGTTGGCCCAAGTAAACATGGCTATGTATTGGTTTAATATTGTGAGACTATTTTATTTCAATATATTTCCATCAAGTTGAGATAACAGCTGCAGCGAGCTTACCAAACTGCACTTAGATACACCTACAGTCAAGTATTATAGTTGTAAAAATGTTTACAAACGAAAGAAATAGATAAGATCAAAATTTATTCTGCTAAAACAGCTGCCATTACACACATTGTGAGTATGCACATATTAGAATAAGTCTATTACAATTTACACATACCTTTAAAATTTGTGTTCTTTCTATGAGAGGCCGTGAAATATGACATGCTCTTTTCTATGCTGAAGAATAAACAAAACTGGAAATATAGCTGTTATATTCATTTAGATAGGAGGGAGGTGGTGGTAGTAATGGTTGTTGTGGTGGCGGCTGTGGTAGCGGCAGTGGCAGCGAAGTGGTAATGGTAAAAGAAAATATTTTACATTGCAACTAATAATTATGAGATGATGGTAAAAAAGAAATGAAAAAAAAGTTTTATTAGATTTAGGTGTGTTCTAAATACCACCCAATGAATTAAACTTGTTAAATAATAGTTATATTGTGATGGTCCTGGGACATGCTATGTTACCCCTTTCTGTAGAACCACGTCCATACTAAGTATTAATGTAATATGGTTATAAATGTATCCTATGGCATTCTTTCGTTCCTCATGAGCTACTCTGCAATAAATTAATACCACACTCTTTGGGGAACCTTGCAGCCGCCCAGATTCACTTGGCTCTTGGACTTACTACTAAGCTCACTAGTGTACCAATCTCTATCTTGTATTACTTTCTACCTTGATGTAGTTTCACTTTTACAGTTTAGCACTAAAATTATAATCGTTTAACTACAACAATCGTTCGGTTCTCTCTCAGACTTATATATAGAGTTATGTTCTAGCGTTGCAGACACAAACTGTAGTATGCCCGCAAAACTACAATAAAAATTCACATTCCTCTATTATTATTGTTCGCTGCAGACACAGATCAAAGTCCAACGCCAATTTCAGCAGACCAACCAATCAAAACCGATCATGTTGTTTACGCATGATTATACATGTGCTTGGAGTCACGCTCAAGTACAATGAATGAGTGCTTAGTTGCGGCTTCTTGCATTCAGTCATTATCATAGAGATAAACCTATTACTCCTCTTTGCCCAGTGAGAGTGAGTGTTGTTGAAGCTCATAAATTTCTATTAATACAAACATCTGATATTTTGAAATTTAGCTGCAGCAATTTATCATTGAGTCTCGAATGTCGCAATTTCTTCTACTTCTAGTAGCCGTTTAAGCTTTTTCAACTTGCAACTCAAACTGAAATTGAACCCGTTAGACCTAGTCACTAAGTTGATGTTACTGTTACTGTTAGAATGTTACTGTTAGTGTTATTGTGGGTGTTGCAAATACCAACAGTTTTCATATTTATATTGTAATTGTTTATTATTAATATAACCATATTCAATTGAATGTGAAGCCCAATTGCAAATTGTTCGCTCTCAGAGTGAGAGTCAGACTCTCAGTTTGATTTTAATTTTCATTCTGACTTTTATTTTGTAATTAATTAATACTATTAGAAGTAGTAATAATAATACTAATAGTAATTCATTTGATTTTTTTATAATCATGACCTGGTAATGATAATGAACATGATAAATTATTAAAATGATAATTATTGTTATGAGATCGTAATCACTAGAAACCATGTAATGTTATCATTATAACAATCACAATGATGAATGAATACAATCAATAAAATATTTATGCTTACTATAACTATACTATTAGTGTAACTTAGAGTATAAGTGCTACTCTAACTATTAGTATTAACAAACAATACTCACATTGATATATTATTGCTTATATAGTTATAAGTTATAGTTACACCTACAGTAACAGTTATAGTGATAGTATTATTAAATTCACCACCATCACATTGATGATTGATGACTAATACTCTCTGATTATTATTATCATTGTGATTAGGTTTAAAAACTAGTATCACTTAATTTTATGTCAAATGGTGATAGTTATAATCTTAGTAGTTAGTAATGATATCGGCGATACCAATGATACTGATTTTAGTAATACCGATGCAATCACTAGTCATTTTATAGTAATAGTACTACAGTAAATGTAATAATAATATTAATACTAATAATAATAGTCCAAGTTGCAGATTTAAAGTTACTCTAGTAGTAGTTAATGTTGTTAGTAAATTTGAATATCTGATACTAAGTAACACAAAATGTAAGATTTAAGTGCTATTAAATGTGACTCTAGGTCTATTGGTTGCATTGTAGTCTATTTGCATTATGTTGGCCGGTAAAGTTAACAAATAAACATAAGGTAATGGGATCTAATTATTCATTTATAATATGAATTAATAAGCTTGTTTGTCTACACCTATTCACTAATATTAAATTTTGTGTAGGTAGCTCAACTAAAACTAATGTGAAAAATTTGTGTAATAGTCAAATTTAAATATCAACATTTAACTCATGTACCTTTACCTCAAAACAGATTTTTCGCTGATTTATGTTTCATATATCAATGTGCATCAGTATGATAGTTCTCTTTGATTTGGATTATGATGGTTGTGATGCCTTAGTTCACTCATCACTAGCGATGTACTGATTAACTCATCACTAGGACACAATTTGGCTCAGTCAAAGTGAAAAACAGTACATTACTCACTCCCAGTCAGTGAATGAGCATTGCATAAATTTCATTGCACCTGTACCCAGTTTTGTTAGGAAAGTGGTATTCTGCTTGTAATATTTTTTAAAATTTTAATGATTGTCACCCTTGACATTGACGTTTAAATTGAACTATGTGAAATTTTGTGATATTGTTTTAAAGTACTGCTTGCATAAAGTTACTTTTTTCCTATCACAGCTTAGTAGATAGCTTGGATATTTCACTCAACAGTCAACGTAATATTAAAATACTGCTAAACTAGCATTTATCAAATTGATATTCACATACTGAGGTGTTCACTTGGCTCATTCAATCATCTCTCACCAACTTATGAATCTGTTGTGAGATTCCTCCATATCTGTTGTAGGCTCTTTTGAAGAATTTTTGTATCGTCTATCAGAGCTTGATGCAGTTTAAAGATGGCCGCTGCAGCAGACACCTCGGAGAGAAGCAAATCTCCCGAGAGTCTGCTAAATGGAATAGAACTCAATGAACAGGGACTGCCCAAGTCTCAAGGGTTGTACAACCCTGACAATGAAAAAGATGCTTGCGGTGTGGGGTTTGTGGTGAACATAGATGGCGTAGCCACCCGCAAGGTACGTAGTAAATGAGCTAAGGCTACCTGGTTTCTCCATGCACTAGAAAGCCTAAGTTCATTACTTTGTTGTCATAAGTGTTAGGGCAGTTACTAGTTTCAGCTGAGCAGCTTTGAATTATTTAATCTCCTTCTAAATATTGTACTTTAGGAAATGGGTTAAAGTCAGCATTTATGTCAATATATATTCTGACTGCTAACTACTAGTTCATGCTGCCTCACTGCCTGCGCTGCTGCCTTAATTACTTTTGTCAGCTCTGGACTAATTAGTAACGTCTAGCTAATAATCTCATTAATTGGATAATTCCGACAGTATTTCTCTGAACCTCCTAGTTTATTGATGACTTTCTGCACTTACATGTCTAAATATAATCATCTTGTCTTATGTGTTTATTCGAATGCACAGTTTTTCAAATAGTAGGCTTCAAATTTGCTCAATCAGCAGACACAATGGAAAAGTATATTATAGAACAGAGTGTCCAACCTTTTTCAGACAGAGGTCCACTTGAATGGGATATTTCATGGTGAGGGCCACATCGTGAAATTAGGTTTGATCTGGGGGCCACAGCATCAGTATTTGTCAAATAACTTTATTCCAAACTCCTATGAGTTATTACACAATAAAATCTGAATAATTCCTGCAGGCTGCATGTTTTAGCATATATATAAGCGAGACATCTAAAAGATGGTTTTCCCAATTTAATTCATATACATGTGCTAAATTATTTTATTTGTTATGCTATTGAGGGCTACATAAATGCTGTCTGAGGGCCACATCCTGTCCTGGGGCCGCCTGTTGGACAGCCCTAATCTAGAATATCGGAAGACAGGAATACCCGTAAAGTTATTCCTTAATCTCACATAATTTATTCAAATGCTGCTCTAACTGAGTTTGTAGGTGCTCTGATCTCTTTAGATTCAGTGAATATTTTCTAAATTCTGATAACATAAGAAATGCTGGCTGGGAATATGTAGATCATGCAGCTGCAATGTACCAGACTTTACCCATCAACTTAACCTTTGACCCACCATACTCAACCTAACTAGAAGTAGCAAATCATCATGTAATTGACCTTTAGGACACTGTCCATTAGGACACTGTCCATTAGGACACTGTCCACCATGGGGGGTAATTACCCTATGTGGATAGTGGACATGGTCAATTAATGTCTATTCAAAGGGTAGACTGATTTATCTCAACATCGCCTCTCCTGTTTTTTCTCAAATTCTGATAAACTCAAAGCATAGCCTAAGAATCTATTAACCTTAGTCACCAAGGGCAAGTCCTGTTCCACCCGGTTTTTGCTATATAATTCTCAGTTTAAACGTTGCTCTCTCAGGTACTGGAAGACTCGAGGTTGATGCTGGAGAGAATGATGCACAGAGGTGCCTGTAGCTGTGACAATGTGACAGGTGACGGTGCGGGGCTCATGGTAGCCACCCCTCACACGTTCTACCAAAGAATTGTTAAGTAGGTTTCAGGCTATACATTCATTCCTTTCTTCCGGTGTAAACTTGGGAATTCAAACTGCGATAAGTTGTTGTTTGTAGAAGTCAATTTTGTATTAGTATTCATGAATCTTTTGCTCTATAAGTTAAAATTTGCACATAAAATTGAACACCAGCCTGTAGGTTATTTTATATATTGTATTTCTTTCAACTCTCATCATAAACTATTGAATGCCTGCAGCCGTAGCGGTCTGTCATCATATGATGTAACTGTATATAGATTATAGTTACATGTTTGACAGAATCTATCACTTTGTGTAACTCAACACTCTGATATTATAAACTACCCATCTCTCACGTTTTACACTCATGCCCCTTGCAGTGGTATTTTCCAACCTGCCCTGGCTAAACGAAAGTGTGGCATGAGGGTTATTGACTGGCATCTTGCCAAGTTGTAATATCACAAACTCAACGAGTGATTACACAATGTAACAGATAAAGTGCATTTAATAGGAGTAGAATATATGCAAGTTATCTATATATAGCCTTGCTAATACCAATATTCAAAATGCTTTCGGCATGGCATATAGTTTGTATTGACGATTGTTTTAAAATGATAATAATCTGAACTGTGAATGAAGAATGATTTTATCAATAAGAACTAGATTGAAAATAGTTTGTATGGTTGGCTAAAAATGAAATATCAGCCCGATTTCGAAAGATTTAAGGTACACTTTTATCCTTCTGCATCATATAATCAGGAGCAGTAGTGGAGAAATTGAGATAGCCTAAGTTCTTTTATTTTAATAATAAATTGTGGATCGGCGAACCAGAATACCTTTACTACTGTACTTCAATATATGTATGAATAATATAGACATTTGTGATCTCATGATAATCACATGCTTTGTATCAGTATATAAATACAGTAGTTGTGACACCTGTGATCACCTGTCAATATATAAATACAATAGTTGTGACACCTGTTTGTCTGTATATAAACGCAGTAGTTGTGACACCGGTGACCACCTGTCAGTATATAAACACAGTAGTTGTGACATCTGCAATCACCTGTCAGTATATAAACACAGTATTTGTGACACCTGCAATCACCTGTCAGTATATAAACACAGTAGTTGTGACACTTGTGATCACCTGCCAGTGTCAACCTGTTTAGACTAGTCGTTACCTGTGCAGTAGAGCTACACTAAAATAGACACTTTATCTTACCAGCCGGAGATAAGCTGTAGGAAAAAAACAACAGCAAACTTTCTTAAAATTCCACTAAGTAAGGTTCAAAGTTTTACAACACACACTTTTCAAGGCCACATATAGCCTGTGTACTCTCAGATGGTCACCACAGTCCCTGGTGTTTTTAGTTGTCAGCCTATTTCAAATGTTCCACTTTCAGGAGGGCAGGCTATGATTGAGTTATATATGCAAAGTTGCTAGCATCTCCATTAGTGGTAGTTTTAGCACAAGCTCTGAAATAAACAGCAAAATAAAAGCCAAAGCTAATTGAAAATTTGTGTCTCAACAAACATTTTCAAGGCATTCTGGGAAATTATCTTCTTCCTTCTGCAAACTCTGCTTGTCTGGTGACTAGAGAATATTGCGGAATATTAAGTAGAAACTGTGAGCTCATTGTGTAATATACTAGCTCTTTGATGCTGTAGAGAGGAGAGTGGAATAGAGTTACCTCCCCTGGGACAGTATGCTACTGGAATACTATTCTTAGATACAGCTACCAGACAGAAGGCAGAAATGACCTTCACAGACTTGGCCCAAGAATGTGGCGTGCAGGTAAATAGGGTGAAGGTCATACGCATAGCTAATGGAAACCTTCACCTTGATTATGAAGTGTTTCTTTACATTTACTGTAAACATTGGTTACTACTCTTGATATGTAAACACTATCGGTATAGATAAATACCCACTGCTGTGATATCTACACCTCAGGAACATTTAAATTATCATCTTGGTGAATCAGTAAGAGGGTTTATCCTCTCTAAAGTGTTTAATTGAGTCTTTGCACTGGCTTTCTTACTAGCTTTGATCTCTCCATCGTAACCTTCTCTTACAATGATGTCTTTCCTCTGATTATTGTGTTATCTATAGTATACACTCTTATTTCTACGTATAATGAAATAAATATCTACACCATTAGAAGCAGTAGTGGAGAAATTTAGATAGCTTAAGTTCTTTAATTTTATCATTAAATTTTGGTGTGGGACGCTGTTGAAATTCTTGCAAGAACATAATTTCTTATGCTATATTCTAACCTTGAAATACAGCCTTTATCAATTTCTCTATCACTGCACCTAGCCCATCTACAGATATCATCTTCCATTTTTCTATTTTAGGTCATCAAATGGAGAACTATCCCAGTTCTTAACGAAGCTATTGGTGACATCGCGTCCACCAGAGAGCCCCTTCTTCGTCAGGTGAGTAGCTGAAAGAACTCTGGCTATATAAGACAAGTAGTTGTATGTCTATCAATACATTAGGTCTCCCATTAGTGTAGTAATTACGTCTCACAGTGAGTAGCACTCTTGGGATGAGCTCTACAGCTAATCAATATTCAGTAATCCACTTAGCAAGTCAATGACATTGTTTATATCAATGATGTCTTCTAACGGTTTCTTTCAACTCTCTTTGTAGGTGTTTGTAACCTGTACTAACACAGAAGAGCTCAATAAGAAGGTAATGTTTTGAGATTCTTATAAGCTTGAAGCTCTTCCCGTCCTTTAATATATTTTGTACCACAGGCCCTGGAAAGGGATATTGTTCTGGGGGCCATAACATCAGAATTTTTCAAATTTATTCCAAATTCCTATGAATCATTACATAATAAACTTATCAATAACTGCAGGCTTCGAGTCTTTAGCATGTACATTTAAAAGATGGTTTTTGTTCACTCTAATTCATAATTGTGTGCAAAATAGTTTTATTTTTTAATGCCTTTGAGGGCCACATAAATGTAGTCTGGGGGTCATATTTTTAGCATTTCTTGAAAAGCATTTGACCTCTTGACCTGTATTGTGTATTCTAGGTATATTTACTGAGGAAGAAAGCCACCCACACCTTAGGTGGGCGTGGCTTCAGATTCTACATCTGCAGCTTGTCAGCTGACACTGTTGTTTACAAGGTATGGTGTTCATTTGTCTTCTCGCTTTTCATTTGCTAATATATTATCAATCAACCAATCCGCTCACTTTTTGATTAATAAGCCAGAGATAAATTTCTAAAAAATAGTTACACTTCCTTAATGGTACTTCTTCAAGTAATTGAAATCTATCTATAATCTATAAATTATGATGTTGCTGTGTGAGTTTAGCCCTTTATTCTTGTAATTATAAATAAAACTTTAGCTAAAAGTATGATATCTTCATTTTATAATTCTGAATATTTTAAGGGTGGGTGGGAAAGGCTTCTTCTATATAGGAAACAGTCAGTTGACTTGGGCTTATTTTCTGTAATCGAGTGTTTTGTTCAATAAAAATAACCTAATGGTTCAACCTCTACCACTGAGACCGAATATGGTTTACCATGTTCCCATGGATACCACATATAGCTTATCAAGCTTCTGTGATGGTTTTACAATGTTCGTTATTTACGCCATATGTGGTCTATTGTGTTACCATGGAAACCAAAGCTGTCTTACAATCAACATGATGATTGACTAAGTCCACATTAACCTCTAATAATATTGCTAATGCAGGGTCTGTTTACTCCTGACCAACTGTTCACCTACTTCTGGGACCTCCAGCAGCCAGACTTCACCACCAAGATGGCCATGGTGCACAGTAGGTTCTCCACCAACACCTTTCCTAGCTGGGAGAGAGCCCACCCTCAGAGGTAAGTAATTTTCTAGCTGGGAGAGAGCCCACCCTCAGAGGTAAGTACGTTTGCTAGCAGGGAGAGAGCCCACCCTCAGAGGTAAGTACCTTCCCTAGCTGGGCGAGAGCCCACCCTCAAAGGTAAGTATTTTGTTGATGCATTTTGTTTTCTTCATTATAAATTTGAAAATTCATCTAAGTAAAATCAGCAATCGTTTGCAAGATTTAAGGAATTTAGAGTCTTCTAAGTGCATTATCAGGCTTTTTATGGCAAAAAGTCGAAAACCGCTTCTGTTTTTAGTTGATATTGATAATGGATGTTTGGTGGCGTTGCTTTTGTAATGCTTCAGATTTTCCAAACTAATTTTAAACACTCACACACAAGTTTATAGTCACCATCCTTGCGAGAAACCCCTGATGGGAAGGTTTTTTGGTTAAATTGGGCTAAAGACTTATTCAGATGTGGTTGCGTATGAGAAATTATTACTGGATGCTTTTCCTAACATCACCAATGGCCTTTGTCGGGTTTGAACCCATGACTTCGTATTTACTAATAATGTTCTACAAAACTGTTGTAAAATGGAAAAGTATGTCTTTCCTTCAGGTATTTGTGTCACAACGGGGAAATCAACACGCTACGTGGCAACGTCAACCTGATGAAAGCCAGAGAGGGAGTAATGAAGTCTAAAGTGTACGGTGAACAGCTAGCAGACCTGTACCCTGTGGTAGAAGCTGGTATGTCTGACTCTGGTAGTCTCGACAATGTGCTGGAGTTCCTCATGCATGCCGGGGAGAGGTCCTTGCCCGAGGTGTGTTTATAACAGCATTGATGTCTAATGTGTTTGCAGCTAGATATCACTGAGCATTACAAACAATAAAACATTACGTGATATTTTAAAACAAATACGCGTTAAGCAATTAAATGTTACTTGATAAATAGAAATTAAGAAAAAAACTAAATAATTGTAAACTACGGTTAATACTTTTGTTGAATTCTTGCATAGCGTAGTATCACATTTTGGGGTATTTACAGTGACGTGTGACTATCACTACGTTTCCATTGATTCGCAATATGCGATGCTTGTACTGATGCCTTTGTGCTTGCTGTTTCATTGGATGTAACTGTTTCCGAACATCTAATATAATTTCCACTCGCATATATTGTGATGCTTGGAAATGCTTAGACGTGTTTATGTGATATAGACTAACTAGTTATGGCTTAACTAGTTTTACTAGTTCAGTTTTACTCCTTCCAACACCGAGCTCTAGAGTAGAAACCTTTTCTCTGTAAAAAGGTTAGTTTGTTTGGCTGTTGATTATTAAAAGAATATTTACTCATCTCTAAGATTTTGCTTCTTGTTTCTGCAGGCAATCCTCACAATGGTGCCCGAAGCCTGGCAGAATGACAACATCATGGACGCGGACAAGAAAGCCTTCTACAGGTACAACTCCTTTGCTATGGAGCCGTGGGATGGTCCCGCCCTACTGGCCTTCTCAGATGGCAGGTACACAGGCGCCGTGCTGGACAGGAACGGCCTTAGGCCCAGCAGATACTATCTGACCAGCCAGAACTACCTGTACATGGCTAGTGAAGTCGGGGTGTGCACTGCTAGACCTGAGGATATAGTGCAGAAGGTACTCTTCTACTCAGTAACTAGTGTAGTATATCAGTCGTATAGTAGTATACTGGAAGCTTTGAGTTGCGTTTAAACCTATACCGAAAAAGTTCTGAGTTTCAGTAATAACAATTGTCCAGGTACCCTTTTATAGTCAACCTGAAACTCAGTAAAATCATATTGATGCGGAAGCTTACTTTCTAAAAGTGAAATTTGACTCGTCTAATTGCTATTTGATGCCTTTTGAAACGCCTTGAATTAGTGAAGTTGGCAGCATAAAAGCAATAATTGAAAAGGCGTAGGCGATATAATTATTAACATATAAGTACGTCATCTAATCGCCAAAGTCATAACTAAGTAACGATATTTACAAGGAGTTATTTCTCCTCTTGAGTATTATTCTGAATTCAGCCGATTAAGTTATCACAGTGCAAAAAATTTTACGACTGGCTTTTACAATGCAATGCAACTCGGAGAAATTTTAACTCGGCCAAATTGAATTTCTGACTGAAAATCGGGAAGGTTTAAACACAACTTTACTGTAGCAGAGTTGGAATTATGGCACCATGAAGTAGTTATTCCTCAACTGTTTAGCAACTAAAAGCTACATACATATGTTTACAAGATAGAATAGCAGGCATTTTCTGGGCTCATAACATATGTGTTGTTTTGTTTGTTCTATTGTAATTGTATCAAGAAATTTCGACCTAAACTGCATGCCAATATTTCATTTTAATTTCATCAATAAGTTTCATGAAAGTAGAAAATTTATGGTGTGTCACCCAAAAGAATATAATGATGGGACCCATAAATTGGCCAATAGGAAAGCTAGAGTAGACTCAAAATGTTCAGTTTCAAGAATTAGTCTTACATTTTCACTAATATGTATATATTGTGTACAAATAATGCTCCAGTTGTAAATGTAGACTTCACACTGCCTATCTAGTTGTTTGACCATTACAGGGGCGACTAAAACCTGGCCGAATGCTTCTAGTGGATACAGAACTGAAGCTATTTAAGACAGATGTTGAAGTAAAGAAGGAGATAGTGTCCTTACGTCCCGTACAGCAGTGGGTACAGAATCAGGTACACAGCTATCTCCTCAGAATGCTGCATTGTAGCTTTCGTGTTTTCTTTTTAAATTGACAAATCATTAGATAGTTTTACGGGTAATCACATATCTAACTTATGAGCAATAATCTCACGTTTGGGACAGAATTTCACACATTGCATACCTATTCAGTCATGGTGGTGTTTGAGTAACCAAGTAAGCTCTGGAACAGTGATCTTCTTTTCTCCCTTCATGTATTTTAATCCAATAGTCATTGGAGACTTTACAGTTCCTGATCTGACCCGATATATCCCTTCTCACATGTATATTGTCAGTCACAGCCGTGTACTATGTTTTCCTTTGTTAAGGAACAAGTGTTGGCAAAAATCAACTTATATATTCTAACTACCTCTAATACACTCTATTTATCCTGATTTATCTATCCTATTGTCTCACCACCATATAACCTGCCCTGTGCTATGTGATTATTCAGTGCCTGAAAACCAACTAGTCAAATATTCTAGTTGGTTCTCTTTCCCGGGCTGCATCCTTGCTGTTGTGTGTATGATGAACAGATGTAGTCCTTTTATGAAACAGACTAATATCTATTCTATTAGAGAGCAGCCATGGTCTAGGGATTAGAGCTTTTGCCTAGTAAACATGAGGTCATGGATTTGAACCCCAGTAAAAACCATTAGTGATGTTAGGAAGAGCATCCAGACATAATTGCTCCTGTGCCTCATCTGAATAAGTGCTTAGGCCTATTTAACCGTAACCCCTTTCCATCAGGGGCTTCTCACAGGGATGGTGACTATGTACTTTTGGGAGTTTTATCTTCTATTCTATCAACTCATGTGCAGATAACTCTGGAAGACTTGTACGCTAACCACGACTCGGTGACCTCTACTGAGTTGAACCCCAACACTCTGTCTAAGACCGCTGTGGATACTAAGGCTACGGGTATCATGGAGTGGGACAGACGACTCCCGTGTTTTGGCTGGACTGTGGAGACCATAAACCTGCTGATTGCCCCTATGATCAAGACTAAGTGAGTGTTTCCTGTTGAATCTTTAACTCACAGCTTGACTATTATCATTAGTGAGACATAATTCTTTCTACTGGGCAGTGTAAAGTTATACCCCTTTGTCTTGTGGGCAACACAGATATGTGCCATTTTGTCTACCAGATGCTAAGAAGACGGGATGTTTGTTAAACACATTTAGGCTCATCTGCAGTTTATGTTTCCTTGATTGTTTAGAAGCTGGTAAAACTGTGTAATAAATATTTATACAGCCAGTTCTATTTACCATCAGCATTTAGTAAAGTTGTGGGTAAATGAAAGAGTACTCTGTACTCAGTAGCAGCTAAACTCTAAGCTGATATGTTTCTCAATGACTTTGTATTTCATGTTAATAGGAAGGAAGCCTTAGGCTCTATGGGCAATGACGCTCCCCTAGCCTGTCTGTCTCGCTTTACGCCCCTCATCTATGACTACTTCAAGCAACTCTTCGCTCAGGTTACGAATCCTCCCATCGACCCTTTCAGAGAGAAGATTGTCATGTCCCTGGTGAGACATCTTTGTATACTTTAGACATCACTGTGTACTGTAGATATCACTGTGTGCTAACGTTTTATTGGCTATTTGGTGTAAAATAATTTGTTAATGGTTACATGTTCTACATAAAGGCATGTCCCATTGGTCCAGCTGGTAATATGTTGGAGCCGAATGCTGATTGGACAAAAAGATTGATATTGGACCAACCAATTCTCTCCTTGAGTGACATGGAGGTGATCAAAGCCACACAGTACAAGGGATGGAAAGCCAAGGTACGGATAGTATTGCTCTAAAGATTTGTGTTATTTTTGGTGGGTAACTTCTCTCCCCATTCCCAGTGCCACATGGCAGTTCACGGGCTAATCAGTTTTATAGCCTTAATTCCTCACCATATTCTACCTTCTGTTAGGTGATAGACATAACCTTCCCCCGATCTGCAGGTGTCTCAGGACTCGTGACTAGGCTGGATGCCGTCTGTCTGGAGGCAGCGAAGGCCGTGAGAAATGGCTTCTCTTTCATCATACTATCTGACCGGAATGTCAACTCCAACAGAGTACCCATCAGGTGATCTCATCATGCTAACTCGCTAACTCGCTGTGCTAACTCACTAACTCACTATGCTAACTTTCTAACTCACTAACTCGCTTAGCTAACTCGCTGTGCTAACTCGTTGTGCTAGCAGGCTAACTCACATACCCTCCTGTAATAAGGGCTTATGGAGCTAGATTGTAGTATTTTCTAGCTATGCTATAGACTATCTTTTCCAAAAATATAAATGTATACTAACGTTTCATAAGACCGGCATTTTGGACAAATTGAATTTTTTCTCAAATGTTGTCATGTAGTACACACATCTAGGGGTTGGACTCAGTGTGGTTGATCTCCAGTAAAGGGAAATTTATTTGCTACATCAAAACCAACTTTACTAAAACATTTTACCTGTTGACTTTTCTAAAACCCAAGAAAAGACTGTGCTGTAGGACAAGCTTGTCTGCAAACATAAATACCAACAAGCTTTATGCTACTTGTCACATGTCACCTGCAGGCTATGTTAGCTTTTTAGAGCACCTGTTTATGATATCACCACATCTTATGACTTATAGTATCTGTATATCAGTCATTCTGATGTTTATAATGTTGCAGTGCGGCCCTAGCCCAAGGCAGTGTTCATCATCATCTCATTAATGAGAAGCTGCGGATGAGCACCGCCCTTGTTGTAGAGACCGGAGAAGTCAGGTATGTAGAACTTAGGCTATAGTATGGAGGGGGGTCTTTAATTGTATCAATTTGAATACTTTAGGAAGAACTTAATAGTCCCTTATTTTGGTACAGTACGGACATTTGGTGACGTAAGTTTTTAACTAGTCCTTTTATTGTAAATAATCTGCTAAAATATTAAATATAAATATACCTAGATAAAATGAATAATTCTCTATTCAATATGCATAGAGCAGCCGTAGTCTGAGGGTTAGAGCGTTTGCCTAGTAAGCACAAAGGTCAGGGGTTCAATCTCCAGTAAAGGCCATTGGTAATGTTAGGAAGAGCAGCCAGTCATAATTGCTCCTATGTAAATAAATCAGATTTACCAAACACCTTTCCATCAGGTGTTCTCAAAGGGATAGCGACTATAAACTTGCTTGATTTTTTATATTAAATATATCTGCATTTGGAATTATGTAATTTATTGTAGAGAGGTTCACCAGCTGTGCGTGCTGTTGGGTTACGGGGCGGATGCCATATGCCCCTACCTGGTGTACGAGTCGGTGGGTCTGGTAATCAGTCTAGGATTGCTAGACACTCCCATGACAGAGGGGGAGATATTTGAAAACTACAGGTCGGCCTGTGCTCGAGGAATCAGTAAAGTGATGGCTAAGATGGGCATATCAACACTGCAGAGTTACAAGGTGTTTGTTGGAACTTAGGCTGAAAACATAAGATAGTTAATCAATAAATCTATACACATATCCCAGAATTACTCCACAGATTGAGAGAGGAATAATTTTGTTTACAATCCTAGAAAACATCTTCTGAGATTGTAGAAATTTAATTATCATTAGTAGTTACAGAGTATATGTGATAGTTGTGAGAGATATAAACAGTATTGGCAGTTTAGTTGATATACCGGATGGAGTGAATAGTTTAGTTCATTCAATGGCAAATTCTTATCTTTTAGTAAACAAATCTAATGGAACTTAAGGCGTATTCTTATCTATCATTACTAGCAATTTGTGTTTTCTTATCGATTACCTAAAGGCCTTGTTGAAAGAAGGTTTGTAATTATATTTACTTAAGATTTATTCCGAAAACTGTCTATGTATTTGTGCTATGGCAGTGATATAATTTTTAAAGCCCTGATTCGCATATGTATATATTTAAATCATGGGTGCTGATTGGTCCAAATATTCTCTTTGACTACCTCATTTATATGTTCACAGGGAGCTCAAATTTTTGAGGCTGTCGGCTTGGGACAGGAAGTAATAGATAAATGTTTTACTGGAACAGCTTCTCGTTTGGGAGGAACCAACTTTGAGGTCCTTGGCTACGAGGTGAGTCACCATGTGAAATAGAGGCTGACGTCTGCTAGAAAGGAAGTGATTACATCATCTCCTCTTATTACTTTGATGACGTAGTTAAACAAAAACTGAAAGTTATAAAATTCAAAATTAGAAAAATAAGCAAAATGTGAAGCATAAATTCACTGAATATCTATTTACTTTGATCAGCCATTAACCTCTCTACAATTCAAACATACGAGGCAATGTGACACCATCGTAGCTGTACACTGCGTATTGGTTAGTCTTTTAACTGAAGTTGTGATTGGTGAACATTGAGCTGTGACTTTTAATGTCGGGGTAACTCCCAGTTGTTGTGAGTCTAGTACGATTTTATTAGTATCAGATGAAATGCACGTCGCTTTCTTTGAACTTGTCCTGTATCGGTCGTGGTTATGGTGTGAGATTCGTCTGCTAAGTTTTCTAACTCAGATTGTGTGGATGTTTCAGGCGTTTGTGAGACAGAGTCTGGCCTATGAGTCAAGTGGAGGCGACTTCTACATAGCCAATAATCCTGGCTCGTTCTACTGGCGGAGTGGGGGCGAGCAGCACGTCAACGACCCCAACGCTATTGCCGACTTGCAAGACGCCAGCAAGATGAACAGCAAACATGCATACACCAAGTACAGTGACGGGACGGATAGGAATACTCGGGCTTGCACTCTCAGGTACTGTGTCTGTCTGTATGTCCACATTATCTCAGGTCTGTCTGTGTGTCCACATTATATTCAGTCTGTCTACACACACCTAGTAAGCATCACATTGTGACTTGTATTTCAGAGGGCAACTGGAGTTTGTCTTTTCCAAGGAGCCGGTGACCTTGGAGGAAGTGGAAGATGCTGCCAGCATTGTCAAGAGATTTGCTACAGGTCAGCATGTCAGCTGGTTGAGTCATCTCTTACTGCTGCTAATAATTGCTTACTGAAAACTAGTTACTAAATAGAATCATAGCTCTTGAGTTCAAGTTGTCGTTTCGATTCATTTTTGTTCCTTCTTGGTGGATTGATTTTGGAATTTGATAAATTCTGGCTCGGTTTTCAGGTTCCCATCAGTTTTCTGGTTGCTGCAGTTCTCTCTCTGATTAGCCTGTGTTCTCTTCCTGTAGGTGCCATGAGTTTTGGTAGCCTCAGTTATGAATCCCACAGCACCCTGGCTCAGGCTATGAACAAGATTGGAGCCAAGTCTAACTCCGGGGAGGGAGGGGAGAGTCCGGAGAGATACACAGACAAGGAAATCTGCTCTTCAATCAAACAGGTGAATCTCACATGGAACAGAATACGGCCTTGACCTTATAAATACTGTCTGATTTTCTTTATCCACCAACTCGTGAATATAGAATGTCATAATCTGTCTTTTTTGTTCCTTTTCTTTAGGAAGTGTTTGATTTTTGGTGAATATAAAATATCATATTCTGCTTTTCCTCACTTTTTTGTGTTTGTATTTTGAGAAAACTAATACAAGGTTGCTCCTTCTGCAGATTGCCTCTGGTCGGTTCGGCGTGACCAGCTCCTACATAGCGCACTGCGATGATCTGCAGATAAAGATGGCGCAGGGTGCCAAACCCGGAGAGGGAGGTGAACTTCCTGGCTACAAGGTCACCAAGGACATTGCTGAGAACAGACATTCTATAATTGGGGTCGGGCTGATCAGTCCCCCACCCCACCACGACATCTACTCTATTGAGGACCTCGCTCAGGTATCTCTACTGACTGTCACTCTCCTTCCAACTGGTTGTTTGTTTGTTGAAGATTTTCAAATCAATAAAACCTGTAGTGTTGCTATCCTCTATTGGGAAGAACAAAGGAGGGATTGATTTTGATTAAACAGCTGTTTAGATATTTCATAGTTTGAATATATCTTCACGGGCTAGCAATGTATTTAAAAATAGATTGTCGAGGGACACTTTATTTCTTGACTATTTTTTATTAATCAAAGTAAACTGATCCTTGCGACACCACTGTGTTTATCTTCTCGGCAGTGCTACTCCGAAAATGGACCCGAAATATCATTTTACTTTGATTAATAAAGTAATTAACAAATAAGATGTTTCTTGTTTACCTATTTTTAATACTTTAAAATATAGTATTACTACTATTAGTAATAGTAGTAATAAGAGAGAGCATTGGATCAAACACTTCCCTCCTGATGTATGTCTGTGAATATGAAATGAAGTGTTATTATAACACATACTTACAGTTAATCTATGACCTGAAATCAGCCAATCCGAAGGCTAGAATCAGCGTGAAGTTAGTATCAGAAGTTGGGGTGGGTGTCGTAGCAGCCGGAGTGGCTAAGGTATGTTCAGGATCTAAGGCAATATTAGTTGGAAGTTAAGCTATCCTGTCTTTTAACACATTATTTATCAGCATTTCATCAGTGTGATTGTAAGATAAGATAACTCCGCAGTATACAAGGACGTCTCTTTATTTTATTTATTACACACTGAATAAAATCAATTTTACCTATTTATGACAGTCTAGCTCCTAACTCTAAACTAACGAAGTGTTGGCGAGTAAATTCAAAAATATTCAAAATAACAAACTTTCATAATTTTGTGTCCTTTAACTTGTTAGTGTGTGGTAAATAAAGTAAAGTTGCCAAAGCTCCATGAATATTTATTATATCTCTATATATTTCAATATGTGACAGGGCAAGACAACTCTTCACCAGTATATATATATAGTATGTATATATAATATCATGAGTATACTCTGACAGGGAAAGTCGGAGCACATCACGATATCCGGACATGACGGAGGTACGGGTGCCAGCAGCTGGACTGGTGTCAAACACGCCGGGCTTCCCTGGGAACTCGGAGTTGCAGAAACCCACCAAACTCTTGTTTTGAACGACTTGAGGTCTAGAGTTGTTATTCAGGTGATTGTTTGACAGAATTTACTGTAGACATCTTTGCTTCTGTTTTATTCTAAGAGAATTTATCTGCACGGATACCAAAGATATAATTTTTGCTTATAAAATTTAGATTATAAAAAACCTCTCACTGCGCTGAGTCTGTAGCAGTTTGAGTTCGTGCTTTCACTGTATAAAGTTAATTTTGTAGGCAAGTAGCATTATGTGAGAGGAATATTTAACTGCTGCAATAGAGGATTTTTACCTCAGTATATATAGATAGAATAGGGTAGGGTGACAGGGATATATTATGTATAAGACACTGCAGGCTGGAACAGAATAGAAAATAACTAGGATAAAGTTCCGTAGAATTGAGTAAACTAGGATAAGATAAGAATGGTTAAGGTAGGCTAGGGTGGCTTACGACACGGTAACACATGTAGGGCAAGGTAGGAGAGCACAGGCTATGATAAGGTTCAGGAACACAGTATATAAGACAGACAACTCCCTATTGCAGGCTGATGGTCAACTAAGGAACGGGAAGGACGTTGTAATAGCAGCTCTACTCGGTGCAGACGAGTTTGCCTTCTCCACTGCACCTCTAATTGCCCTCGGGTGTACCATGATGAGAAAGTGTCATCTGAATACATGCCCTGTGGGCGTGGCTACTCAGGTAGTGTGTTTAGTACATGTCCTGGGGGCGTGGCTACTCAGGTAATGTGTCTCAGTACATGCCCTGTGGGCGTGGCTACTCTGGTAGAGTGTTTAGTACATGCCCTGTGGGCGTGGCTACTCAGGTGGTGTCTTTAGTACATGCCCTGTGGGCGTGGCTACTCAGGTAGAGTGTATCAGTACATGCCCTGTGGGCGTGGCTACTCAGGTAGTGTGTTTATTATATGTGATTGTGGTTTTGTTAATTCATTATTAGTTTTTTTGTAAAAATTGTTTTTCATCGAAATCCCGTGCCTATCTTTATTTCATTCTTATCTGGTTCTTTCCCTTTTTATACTCTGAGCCATCTCTTTTAATATTCTTGTCATATTTTGTAGGATCCTGTTCTACGCAAGAAGTTTGCCGGAAAACCTGAATATGTTGTCAACTTCTTCTTCCTATTGGCTGAGGAGATCCGGGAGATCATGGCTAAACTTGGCTTCAAAAACTTCCAGGATATGGTAAGGCCACGCCTTCTGGTAGGCGGAGTTACTGTACGTCTGCTTATCAGTAGGCGGTACTTTACTGTTCTCGCAGTCATGTAGATAGGTAGTTAATATGAATCTCAATTACAGTTGGTTTGTGGAACTCTGATGTATTTTAGCACCTCCCACTTAATAGGGCAGGGTAATCTTCTCATACACTATAGCCTAAGTTCCAATGTATTCCTTTCTGTATAGATCGGGAGGTCTGACAAGTTGACGGCTACCGTCCCTCTACACGACAAAGCTGCTCTCCTGGAATACGAGCCTATCCTGACCTGCGCTAATAAACTCAGACCTGGAATCAACATTGTTGGTGGCTCAGTGCCACAGGATTTCAACCTGGAAGGGCGAATCGTAAGTCTACAGTTTCTGATTGGTGCGTTTTCTATGCCTGGTTTCTTGAAACTACAAAACTCTGTTTGTCAAAGTTGTTGTTATGCTGTGAGAAATAGTCATCATGCTTTAGGTTGAGATTATGATCAAAAACTTTCGATTTGTTCTAAGAAATAGGTAACATTTTTTGGTTGTGAAACTCTTGACAGAGGTAGGAATTTACAATCCAAAAATTTTCTTACTGCAAGTTCTCTACCCTGTGACAGTGTATACTGAAATTGGAATTTCCCTGTTAGTGTTTTAAACTGATGAGATATTTATGCCAATAAATTAACTATCTCTATATATTTACCCAGTATTGTTGCAGCCTTTGGGCTGAAAGCTTAAGAAAACTGTTATAATTTTACTTTTGATCTGAGTAAATATTTCAGTCTCAGCTTTCAGTGGTGGTTTAAATATCAGTGTGAATATTTGATCACTTGAATGACTAGATGTTTTAACCACAGAGTTTCATCTTCCTAACGACTTTGCAATAAAGTTATACACAGAATGTATTTTCTATTCCTCAGGATAATGACGTGATAAAGAAGGCCCACTCAGTGATTGAAGGTCACAGTAAGGAGTGTCACATTGAGATGTCTATCACAAACATTGACAGAACATTTGGTGCTACTCTCAGCTATGAGATATCAATGTGAGTGAGAGATTCTGTATTCATATTGACTTACTTAAATATGTGATACTGGAATGAAAATGGTCTTGCTTGTATGACTAAAACATGGTTATGATCACTTTAGTTATAATCAGTTTGATAATAGAAATAACTAGGTCAAAGTATTTAATGAACAAAATGAAAATCGTAGAAAACTATTTCAAGACCTCTCTGTTAGTTTTATTTTCTTCTCATTGAGCTTTAATATGACACTCACACTTTGATAGAACTCAATAACTGGACTTAAACAGACGTTTTTGTTCTTTCTCAAATCACAGTAACTTATTTTGTCACTCATTTAGTGTAAATCTTGGCTGTGTGTCCAAAACTAAACTTTCCACAACTTTACTTCTCCCAGCAATCATTACACACTTTCTTTAGCATAGTTGAGTATTCTTAACTCTTCTCCTACAGGAAGTACGGGGAGCGTGGTCTTCCACCCGGCTCCAGTATCAACATAAAGCTGGTAGGATCAGCGGGCCAGGCCTTCTGTGCCTTCCTGGCTCAGGGTGTGCATGTGGAGCTGGAAGGAGATGCTAATGACTATGTTGGCAAGGGGCTGTCAGGTCAGTGCAATTCTCATTGGTTGATTTCCTCTAAAAACTGTTTCCATTAGTCATTGCTATGTGGCTCATTTTATTTAATGTAAATCGACACTCGATATCTCTATTTAATAGTGATTTTTATCACAATTTACTTGCTAATATATATATATTTTTACACTATACTAATAAAATATTTTAAAATTGCAACTAAATGATCAAGTTTTCTTTCTAAGTTGGCTTGATTTCCTGTTTTTTTCCTAAATCTTTAGATCACTATGGAAAAACTTTCATGGTCCATATATATATATGTTTTAATGTTGCAGAACCCTATCCCAGTTTTTTTGCTATGGATAGTTAGAATAAGCACATAAAAGTATCCCATGTAATGAATTTTCATGTATTTTGAGTAAACTTTAACTTTTGGTTCTAACTTGCTGTGTACTAATTAAAGTAAAGTGACCCATTTTTATCTTGATAGTCATTTTAGAAACTAATCAAAAGTGAACACTCAATTTTTTTAATGCTGGAGATTTGCTTCTCATATCTTTTTGGGTGTAAAGGAAGTATTTTTTAGTCAATACCTGTATGTAGTTGAACGTAGACTGTGATCTGTCCGGTTTGATAAACAAAAGGTGGTGAGATAGTGGTCTACCCCCCTAAGAACTCTAGACCTGGCTACGACACTGAGAAGAATATCATTGTCGGCAATGTCTGTCTGTATGGAGCCACTTCAGGGAAAGCTTTCTTCCGAGGTCAAACGGCCGAGAGATTCTGCGTCAGGAACTCTGGTGCTACTGCCATCAGTGAGGTGAATGAATGCTTCCATATGATTGGCTCGTTAATGGGCAAACAATCTTGTGTGTTTGAAAACCTGTAAGCATTTCTTCTAAAGGTGGAAAACTTTTAGCTGAGTAAAGACTGCTTAGATTTAGAAATGATTGTTCACTGTTGACTGTGATAGCCTCCTGCGTAGAAGTATAGTCACCCTGATAGGGTATTCAGTTTTCCAGGACATTTAATCTGCCACGATATTCATTGGAAGACTACATAATTTTGTTTCTCGGTTTCAAAGAATTTAAAAGTATTTTTATGATTTCCTGCAGACTATTTTTTAAATTTATACAATTGCCTCTGCTCCCACTTATAGTGTATGATATTATGTTCACTGGAAAATTCTTATTGTAACACGTCTCTGCTTATAACATGTAATGGTCATCAACCATAGCCTTCTGTTCCTTGGCGTAGGGTTGTGGGGATCACGGGTGCGAGTATATGACGGGTGGAATAGCTGTGGTACTCAGTCTAACAGGTAGAAACTTTGCAGCTGGGATGTCTGGAGGCCTGGCCTTTGTCTATGATATGTAAGTTGATGTAGGAATCGTGTGCTCTTGTAAGGGATATGCTGTAGTTATGTTGTTTATCAAAACTGAGTCACACTTCGTTATTAATATACTTTGTATACGACTGACTGTGTTTATTTTACAAAGAGGAGTTTTATTTTTTATGTTGAAACTAGTAATTGTGTGTTTTACTGCCTTCAGAGCCAAAGAGTTTGAGCCCAAGTGTAACGTGGAAACTGTGGATCTGGAATCTGTGACGGAAGAGGAAGACATGACCTTGTTGTTTGACCTACTTACTGAGTTCAAGGCCAAAACGGGCTCG
This sequence comes from Bugula neritina, assembly GCA_964035545.1. Lineage (NCBI taxonomy): Eukaryota > Metazoa > Bryozoa > Gymnolaemata > Cheilostomatida > Bugulidae > Bugula > Bugula neritina. The sequence continues at coordinate 2,368,850 of OZ037770.1, forward strand.
GAGGTTGCCGAAAAGATTCTTAGCCAATGGCCTGCAAGTCTTACTAACTTTGTCAAGGTAGAGTTGCTGGTTGCATACATATGTCTTTTCTTGGGGTTTCATACTAACAGAGTATAGAAAAAGACTAATAACACTAATGTATCTATTGTATGCATGTCACTGTTTACTATCACTATGAGTAGAATGTATTGCTAATATTAAATACCACTCTACTTGTTCTATGTATAAAAACATGTAGTGCATGGTGTTTACTTGTAGTTAGCACTCAGTTTTTTTCTCACCCATCTCCTCTTTGTCCTGTTCAGGTAGCGGGTGTAGTTAGTACTCAGCGTCTGAGATAAATAGTAAATGTATTATTATTTACACACAATACATTAACATAGCTAAATGACAATGTTGAGAGTTGTGTTACCACTGCATGATGACTAGTATTTTGCTATACATGAGCAAATCATTTCATCTGTCGCAATATTTATTTGTTCAAGACATATTTTCTCTGGAAATAGCAATAGTTGTGACCAGACAACTTTCATCAGCTCATATACCAAGATTACTATTCTATTATCGGTTTTAAAAATATCAGCATTTCTCTCGTGATTTCAGGTGTTCCCCCGAGAGTATCGTCGCGCACTCGACGACCAGAAGAAAGAGGCGGAGCAATTGAAAGAGTTGGAGGCCACAACTCCCACTTTCACCATCGAAGGAGTCACGGGAGATGATGAAGACAATGTAGAGGACAAAAGTGTGTAGTCTCAGTCCATATCCATAATTGATTCTTTGTTTTTAATATCTTATATATAGTCTATGAACTACTAGATGATAACAATTGGTAATTTTTCTTCTCTCTCAACAACTTTTGAAGTCGTGTGATTTGAGGTTGTGCTTCATTTTAATTGGGTGTTGATCAGTCTAATATTGTGATTGTCTGCTCGTGTTATAACTTGCTGAACTTTGGAATGATTTAGAAAAAACAATAGTTAACCAATAAGTTGAATAACTAACAGCCATGTCTGGTATAACCTGGTAAATATGACATTGCAGATGCACATCTAGCCGTGGAGAGTCACGAGGTTCACGAGGACATCGTCAATGTGTCGGACATTTCTCAGAAACCTCTCAAACTGGAGGTGAGTTCTGATGTCATCACGTGTTCTTCTGATGTCATCACATGTTCTTCTTATGTCATCATGTGTTCTTCGCATGTTATCACGTGTTCTTGTGATGTCATCACGTATTGTTGTGATGTCATCACGTATTCTTCTCATGTCACCACGTGTTCGTGTGATATCATCATATTATGTTTACTGTTTATCTTGGTGTATTTTGCTGCCAAGAAGTTCTAGAAGCTTCTTCTGTTTTCTGCAGCAGATATATTGGCTGAGTTGCCAGCTGTGAGATACTTTAGTGCTACTAAATGGCAATTATATTCGCTACAAGTAAAGTACTTAGCATTTTTCCTTGTGATCACAACTTAATGTTATTGTTTTATATTTTCAGTCTCACTTGGTAGGTATCCTCTGTTGTACTAAGTATGAATGGAGATTGAATCTTCTAGCATATCATAATGTCGCTGCCGCTCTTGCTGTCAGCTCTTTATTTTGTTGGAATTTGCTCTTCTGCCAGCAAATTTATTGTGAATGATGCTTAGAGAAATGTTATTGAATATTGTTTTTGGATTGTTTGGAGTTGTTTGCTTGTAAACATGGTTTTGATGGGTAGTTATAAGCTGTGTGTTTGCGTGATGTGACTCATACAGTAAACATGGCTGCTGCCGCTGCCTCTCCTTATGCACTTCCTGTTTCTAAAAATAGATTGATTTGATGAGTTATCAGTTCTAAGAATAGACTACATGTAGATGAGTCATAGCTTCCGGAACTTGGTTGCACTGGTCATAGTTTCTAAAAATACATAATTGTATTAGTCTTAGCATATCATTAAAGCTTGCACTGCGCGCCATAATTCAGCTATAAATAATGTACTCCTTTGAGTTTGATAGTGTCTTAAGTTTGTCTTTAAAAGATAGATCTGTGAAAATTTTAAGGTCTAATGACTACTTGTGATTTTATTCTAACAAAGATTTGTTGCTTCTTTGCAGTAGAGTTATTTTTTAACATTTTATATTATCAGAAATCTTGCAATTGACCAACTTTTCCAGATCCAGTATTCTGTACCACTCGGGTAAACAAAGAGCATGTACATTGGTGTATTGTTTGTCATTAGAAAATTAATTTACTGGAAACATCATCATAGAATTAGTTCTCTCATACCAAGACCTGTAGCTATATAAGCACATGTTCATTGATCTCTATACTAGAATCGCACACTCAGCACTGGGTCACTGAACATCGAGGATCTAGAGGATGTTGTGAAGGACCAATTACACGGCAGACGGGAAAGCGTCAACCTAATTACTTCCGACAAAGTAGATAAAGTCAGGTGAGAATATCTACCTGTTATCTTATTGTCAGCGTGATGCCGATTGCCAGCGTGGGGCCGCTTTAGGTGTTTCTGGTTTAGCATACCGGTGTCTAACTCTACTACCCATACTCTTGTTTAAACTGAGCAGGCATGTAAAATGTTGAGATAATCTGTAGAATAATATAAACAATGTTGTGTTTTCTACATATAGTCTATAAATATATGTACATCTTATATACTGACAATGTTTTGTATTCTACATGCGCGTCAGAATTAAGGGAAAATAATATTATGTCCTGATAATGTTGTGTATTTTATGTATACTTTTTGTGTATTGATATTGCAGTGTGTATGCAGGGGTTTGTAAAATACAGTGGTGTATATGTAGGGGTTTGTAAGATACAGTGGTGTATATGTAGGGGGTTTGTAAGATACAGTGGTGTATGTGTAGGGGGTTTGTAAAATACAGTGGTGTATATGTAGGGGGTTTGTAAGATACAGTGGTGTATATGTAGGGGGTTTGTAAGATACAGTGGTGTATATGTAGGGGGTTTGTAAGATACAGTAGTGTATATGTAGGGGGTTTGTAAGATACAGTGGTGTATATGTAGGGGGTTTGTAAGATACAGTGGTGTATATGTAGGGGGTTTGTAAGATACAGTGGTGTATATGTAGGGGGTTTGTAAGATACAGTGGTGTATATGTAGGGGGTTTGTAAGATACAGTGGTGTATATGTAGGGGGTTTGTAAGATACAGTGGTGTATATGTAGGGGGTTTGTAAAATACAGTGGTGTATATGTAGGGGGTTTGTAAGATACAGTGGTGTATATGTAGGGGTTTGTAAGATACAGTGGTGTATATGTAGGGGGTTTGTAAGATACAGTGGTGTATATGTAGGGGGTTTGTAACATACAGTAGTGTATATGTAGGGGGTTTGTAAGATACAGTGGTGTATATGTAGGGGGTTTGTAAGATACAGTGGTGTATATGTAGGGGGTTTGTAAAATACAGTGGTGTATATGTAGGGGGTTTGTAAGATACAGTGGTGTATATGTAGGGGGTTTGTAAGATACAGTGGTGTATATGTAGGGGGTTTGTAAGATACAGTGGTGTATATGTAGGGGGTTTGTAAGATACAGAAGAAGTATGTTTAGGGGTGTTTGTAAGATACAGTGGTGTATGTAGGGGGTTTGTAAGATACAGTGGTGTATGCAGGGGGTTTGTAAGATACAGTGGTGTATATGTAGGGGGTTCGTAAGATACAGAAGAAGTAAAAATGCGTACAGAAAAGCTGAAAACAGATCTAAAGACTGGAAGGAGATCTTCGATCACAAGGCTATACGTCGTGGTTTGCAGGTAAGTTAGAGCTCAATGGTGAATCATTAGCTTTACTTTGGTTTTCTTACTCTGAAATATTCTTAGCCAATTAAAACCGACATAACATCAAATCTGGAATAGTTGAAGTTGCTCCTTCCGCTATTGTGACAGTTAAACTGTGTTGTACTTCATCTGAGAATAAAATGAAACTCGGATTTGTCATTCCAATGTAGCATGTGTAAAAATTGTCAGACACGGGCTATGACCCCCCCCCCCGCCTCTCATTACGTTAATGACATAGCCTGATGACCCATGAGGAATAATTACTACATTACACTATCATTACCACACGTTCTGGTGGGACTCCAACCTAGTTTAGTTTCCTCATGCACCATTTATTGTAACAACAATATTAATAGGCTACAGTATTTAGACTGTGTTCTCATGTCCATCTCGCATTGTGGTGCGGGGGGGTGGGTACCACTGCCCGCTGTGCTAGTAGAACATGTACTAAGAACAGAGGCTACAGTATTTAGACTGTGTTCTAGGTTCAAGCTGCAAGGTGTATGGACTGCGGAGTTCCCTTCTGTCAGAGTAACAATGGCTGCCCTCTGGGAAACATCATCCCCAAGTGGAATGACCTCGTCTTCCACGTAACTAATCTCCTAATTTATATCTCAGTGAAAAGTTCGACTTGTGATTGTTCAGTTTTTGTCATTAACTTAGCCTCCAATTCTCACTTGAACTTGGATTTCTTTAATAGTCATCAGTGCATCTGCCAAATTATTTTCACAATTGAATATAAGTTCTAAGGCTAAGACCATGAAATGCAAAGGTTATTGTTAGTCAGGGTTTAGAGATAGCTAATTTGTCTTTTCAGCAAACAGTTGTCATCTCTTTGGTTTCAATTAAAACTAAACTCTTACTGTATACCAGTGAAAACGTCCCCTGATGATGTAATAATTTTAGGGAAACTGGAAAGAGGCTCTTTACCAGCTTCTACAGACTAATAACTTCCCAGAATTCACTGGCCGAGTTTGTCCCGCCCCTTGTGAGGTGAGTTATGCCCCGCCCCTTATCATATTATAAGTCATCCCTGTATGGAGGAGTTATGATCTTTGCTTTAGCTTTGTTTTCTAAAAACAGTTTATTTCTAGAGAGATTTTAGGGACTGTTTAATTGTCGAAAGGTCTTAATTCATAGAAGTTGATGAACCGCATTCGATTTTCATTTCAATGAAGAATATTCTAATTTTTACTTATTTAATGCCCAAACTGTGTAAATGTAGTCACGATAGGCTATTTCTAATCAATTTTATAAATTTTTACAAGCCATTAGACGTGATGGTCGTATAAACTTGATTCTAAAAAAAAGGTAAGACGCCATAAGTTTAGGTTAGTTTAGTTTTATCCTCTCTATACAACTCATCAGGGAGCCTGTGTTCTCGGGATAAACAACGACCCGGTGACCATCAAGAACATAGAGAACAACATCATAGAGCACGCCTGGAACCAGGGCTGGATCAAACCCGAGCCGCCGTCTCATCGCACCGGGAAGAGAGTGGCCATCGTTGGATCCGGGCCTGCTGGACTCGCTGCCGCTGCTCAGCTCAACAAAGCCGGTCACCTGGTAAGTGCTGCCTGGATTGCAAACAGGAGATAACTCCTAAAGTTACGATGGTGTAGTAAGAGAAATTAATTCAATTTCATTTATAGAAAGTTATGAGTATAATGATTAGAAGCAGCTGTGGTGTAGGGGTTTAAGCGTTTGCTTAGTAAACACAGAGTCATGGGTTTGAACCCCCATTAAAGGCCATTGGTGATGTTAGGAAAAGCATCCAGTCATAATTTCTCCTTTACCCCTTTTGCATGCTTTAAAAAACCTCTTTCCATCAGGGGTTCTCACAGGGATGGCGACTATAAACTTACAGTTGAAATTTTATTCAAATAAAGAATGTTTTCTGTATAAATTTCACGCTTTGCATTACTTTATGAAAATATACACAGCACATTTAGAAAACTAAAATGTCATTACATTTTTACATCCTCCCCACCACAATTTACTTAGTTAATACATCAAAATATCCTTCACCACCAAATAGTTGTGTTTAGGATTTGGGGTTTCGGTTCATATCATTTGCAGAGAGACAATTGAGTTTGTGTGCAAAAATAAGGGTTTTAAAGTGATTCCCTTCTTTTGTAGTGATTCCATTTATGCCACTTCCTGTATGTGGTAGTATAGATAATTTACTCGTTTGATTTGATGTGAACATTGCGACTTGATTCTAATTCTCACAATACGGTAGACATGTTAAATATTTGGTCCTACGTGAGTGGCTAGTTAACTATGTCTTGCTTATTGTGGTTCGTGTGTTGTCTGTTGCCTAGGTTACTGTATATGAAAGAGCCGACAGGATTGGTGGGTTACTGCGATACGGAATACCCAGTATGAAGTTGGAGAGAGAAATTCTTGACAGGTGTGAATATTTGTTGGTTTTGTTTCTGTGAGCAAATATACTTTAAACGATTATTAAACTTATCAGTAAATTTGTTGACTCTTTTACAATCTTATACAATTTGTTGCTATGAAGTTTTTAGTGTGCAAACATTTGTGGGAATGTAGTTTGTTGTCTATATGCTGCCTAATCCACAACATAACTACTCTTTTTCCATCATCACTGCTTAGCCAATCATCCATTGATTTATAAATGCCGCTGTGGTTGGCTGTGATGGCTCTGCTGTGACTGCCATATATGGAAAGACAGCTATGATGTGTACTCTCACTTGCCTAATTTAGCTGTGTTCACCTGTCAACAACCTGCTCACACCTGACTCATTCATTACTCAGCTAGTATTCACCTGTCAACCACCTGCTCACACTTGACTCATCTTATACTCAGCTAGTATTCACCTGTCAACCACCTGCTCACACTTGTTGAACTGAATCTTGCAGACGTTTGAAGCTGATGGAGGAAGAAGGCATTACATTCAAGGCAGGAGTTGAAGTTGGAGTTACCCTCCCGGCCACTGATCTAATCAATGAGTACGGCGCTGTCCTGTTAACCTGTGGCGCCACCTGGCCACGTGACCTGCCTATCCCAGGTATATAACCTGCTGGCATGTGTCATCTGTCAGCACTACAGAGTCAGCTAATCATTTGCATAACTAAGAAATAAATTGAGAATATCTCACCCGATGTTGAGCTGTTGGTTATTTTAAGCCAGCTGAAATTCTAGTATTTTATTCTGCTTACATTCTGGTTAGTATTTTTTGTTATCAACTCATAAAAGTTGGTTTGGGATGAGTCATTCAAGGCATGCAAGGTCAGGTCAAAGTTGACAGCTTAGATCTGAGTTTATATCTGGCAGCTAGAGTCTATGTTGGTCAGATTTTTTTTGCTAGGCCTTCCGTTTGTGGCGCACTTCAGTTTTAATATCTTCGAAATGCACTCTTGCTTTTTATGAACACAAGTAGGCAGTTGTTGGGGAAAGTAAAATTCGCTGAAAGTTATATTTTACCAGGTTCTGCTAGTGTTATTTCTCGTTTATCTTCCTTGTAATATTAATTGATAACATTTGAACAGGACGTAACCTCAACGGGATACATTTTGCGATGAACTTCCTGCGCACCTGGCAGTCGAAGCAGATGACCCTGAACGGGAAGGACAAACAGACAGAGTTTGACGAGGCTCTGATGCAGTCAATGGCAAAAGGAAAAGACGTTGTTGTGATTGGTGGAGGTGACACAGGAAATGATTGCATCGGCACTTCGCTCCGCCAGGTGGGAATAGTTTGAGTCATCAAGTCTGCTTAAAGTTGACTCTTTTTAGTTTTGTTACTTTTTGAGTTTGAAATATTTACTTACATGTTAGGTGTACTAGTTTAGCATAAAATATTGAATGCAGATACAAAAGGTTAACTTTTCTAAGCAGGATAAGGTATGACATAACTTATTCCTAAGTTTCGTAAAATAAACAGCTGTTTCTATTTTAAAATAAAAATTGGTGAATATTTTTGACGATTTTGATACATGATTTTTTATTTTTAGGAATTAAATTAGGTTGTTTAAATAAGTTAGTAAGATGTTTATATTGATATTCACGCATCTCAGCTTGATTAGTCACTGGAGTTTTCTCTTTGTGATAATTTGTACTGTGTGATTGGCAGGGTGCCAAGTCTATTACGTCATTCGAGATTCTCCCCGAGTCACCCCCAGGGAGAGCCGATGATAACCCTTGGCCCACTTGGCCTAAGATCATGAGAGTAGATTATGGGCACGAAGAGGTAACACCCCTTACTTTTCTCCTAATCAAACAACTGGTTGATTCTAGTTAATGAATTTTTTATCATAATAATTTTAACTTGTAAATTTTTATCAAAGCTTGAGTAAAAGTCTTTCTGCTTGTTGATACACTATAACAATGTAATGAAATTTCTATACTTGAGAAATCTAACTTGTTTTAAATGGTTTTTTTCCAAGTCTTTGAATAGTGTTAGATTTTGATATTTGTTGGTGTTTAGAGATTCAGCTGCCACCTTCATCCTGCTGTCAAAAAGATATTTACCAACATTACATTTTGCACTGTAAGATAAGATCTAGTGTATAGAGCTTGAACAACCATATGATTTTAGCCTTGGAACAAATCTAAATGACATATATTTGCCTTCCTATGCTATAGAATTTATTTTTCTATTGTACATATCTCTTAACAAGTGGTAGGTACAGTGAAGGCAACCTTAAGAAAAGCCTGTGTTCTAGATTAGAAGCTATTTTCCTGCCAGAAATTCAACCAGTGTTATAAACCAAAATTTCTCAAGAAAAGTTAGGCTATTACAGCTATCCCAATTTCTCCCCTACTGCATCTAAATGTCCACCAAGCGATTATGAAACATAAAAAATGTATTGGAATAAAGTCGGAGAAACAGACTAAATGTTGCTATCAACCAATCATATCGTGAGTTTCACATTAGCCCTAAATCTGTGCAGGTAGCAGTGAAGATGGGCAAGGACCCCAGACACTACTGTATCATGAGTAAAGAGTTTGTGGACGACGGCAATGGCAACGTCTGCGGCGTTAAGACGGTGAAAGTTGATTGGAAGAAAGATGAGACTGGCCGATGGAACATGAAAGTGTTACCAGGTAGTGCTACTTCTATTAGTTGATGTTACCAAGTAATGCTATTTCTATTAGTTGATGTTACCAGGTAATATTGTCAGTTGATCCAGAAATAAATTTTGGAATTACCTTGGAATATTACTTAGTAGAAAGACAACTCCTATATAAAGCGTTTATTGTTTCCTGCAGAATCTGGTATATGCCATATACTACTCTGTTAACTACAAAGGTTACCAAGCTCTACTCTGGATGTTTTAAGTCCTACTCTGGGTGTTTCAAGTATTACTTGACATGTTTGCAGACACTGATGAGCTGTACAAGTGTGACTTGGTGCTGCTGGCCATGGGATTCCTCGGACCGGAGAAGTCTGTGGTCAAAGAACTCAGTCTAGACTGTGATCCCAGGTCCAACATGAAGACCCCGCCCAACAAGTACAACACCTCCGTACCCAAGGTCTATGCAGCTGGGGACTGCAGGTTAGGGTTTCACTGCGCGTCATGTGACCTTATTCTAGGTCATGTGACCTTATTCTAAGTCATGTGACCTTATTCTAGGTCATGTGGTCAGTTTACAATATGTCATGTGACTGCCTCCTGCTCCGTATTAAGCTGATGTCAGGGCATATGACACCTGGGCATGTGACACCTGGGTATGTGACACCTGGGTATGTGACACCTGGGTATGTGACACTTGGGCGGAAGACACTGTAAAACGCTGATCTTGTTTCTATTTTAGAATTCATTTGTTTCATTGAAAGATATATAAAACATATATTACTATGTTTTGTAGTATAGGCCTACATAGTAATATATCACTGTACATATAATATAATGCTGTTTTAAGAGGAATGTCAACTTGGAGTTTCACTTTCTATAAATCAAGTCATTAAAAAGATTTTTTCTCAAATAAAAGTCAAGGAATCTCCATAAACTGTATTATTACAACCTATAAAATCAATTCTATTTTGAAGTTGTCTCCTCTTCAGCACACTCGGTTTCATGAGTGTGTTGCAATGTTTGCTGTGTAACTCGTTAGTCTTTAGTTTATTTAATAATTATTTATATTGTACAGGAGAGGACAATCCCTGGTAGTGTGGGCCATCACCGAAGGCAGACAGGCTGCCAGACAAATAGACTTAGATCTTACAGGCTCTACATCATTGGCGGGCCCTGGTGGCATACGTCTCGCTCCAAAGTACATGAGGCACTACGGGCAACAAGATGCTAAAATAGAAGAGTAACTCCAAATTTTCGTAATTTCAACTTTTTGGGTTTATAGTTGGCGGTTTCAGTTTGAAATTATCAAATTCTTTGCGTGTTTAGCTGCCAGTTTTCACTGCCAATTCAATGCAATGGTGTTGGTAAGACAATTCCACAAATAATAATCTTACAATTATTTTTGTTATTTAGCATTTAATCAGAAGGTTGGAGGCGTTTGTTTCAAGGGTTGATTTAGTGCTATAATTATTACTTGATTGATGATAGTCGTTGAATGATATTTAATCAATAAGTTATCTATATCTGGTATTTGTTGGTAACACTTAGTGTTGGTGTTCTATGAGTTTTGTGATTCTAATATTTTGTGGGTTTTTGTTGACTATGATTGTTATAAATATGTGCAATGCTGTTGTTATTGATAAACAAGTAATAAAATGTTTATAAGCTTTAAAACTGTTTTATTTTTCCCTTCACTTTACACACTTTTACCAGCTTTTCGTAATACTCCGAAACTTGACAGAAGTATCTCAGATAATATAGAACAATTGTATGTCACCAATAAAATGGTCCTCCTAAAAACTTGATATAAAGTGAAAATCATTATAGGGTTTTTTTATAACCCATCATTGTGCACTAAATATGGAAAATAATGACAATAGTGCTCTTTTGATGCTTGCAAATCAATCTACAACCTTGTACTAAACCCTTTTCTTCATAATGGTTTATATTTATACTGATCGCCATAACCCAAGAAATACTTGTTCCTTTGAAGGTAAATCCTATTGGATTTAAACGCACGTGTAGGTCTTACAAAATTAATTACATTTCACGAATGATTGAAGCTGCTAAACATACTGTGGTTACAGCTGAGCTTGAGTTCTCAATTGTCACGCTATAATACGGGCACCTGTCAGCCACGCCTTCTGTTTCAACTAGCTCATCATAAACTAACCTAACTCAGTGTCGCACGGTGCCTTTGCAATCCAATTCATTGATTCTAAACAATACAAGGCGCAAAATCAAAACAGTAAACACTGAATTCTCTCTGCTCGTTTCAAGCACGTCTGTGACCATGAATTCAAAGGAATTCAAATTATAACTCATTGCTCCTGTACTTTTGTTATACACTACCACTACGGACTATAGGCATAGAAACTAAATTAAACTCAAAAAGTTGGTAAGTTGAATTGATAAAGTTATCATTATGATTATTAATTAATTGAAAATAAATTAAACTACCTAATTAATAATTTAAACATAAATAAATTTAATTTTGAACAATCATCTCTTAAACTTTCAAACTTTGTTTCATATCTATTAGTATTAGTATTGGTTTATCATTTTAACATTCAGAGATGAAAGAAAGCCCCAAAGTGAAACTAAACTTAAGCCAACCTGAAAAACTTTAATCGTTCTCGACGTGTAGGTGCATCACATTTAAGTTTGTAGATATATGCATTTATATGGCAATAATTAATATTTAATTTGAAGCAATTACTCAGGCAAGCCAATGAATGGGTTAAAATGATTTACCAGTTTACAAAGAAATGTCGTACAATGTGTTCTGTGCATTGATCTGCCATGCAGCTGTCACTGTGAATTTAATGTTTACATTGACCTCTGTGCTTTGATGCTAACATGTGATTATATAAAACCTGATTGTCCCAGATCCAACTACTTTATTTTCTTGGAAATGTTTTTACAAACAGTTTTCTTTTGGAAATGGATTTTTATATTAAAAGAGATAAAAACGAAATTACATAAATTCTGGTTGTTTTGAACGTCTGCCGAAACACTTGTGTATAACTTTTACAGTTCTATCTAAACTGATCATATTGGAGTTTTGTGCTTTGGTTTAGGTTGCTGCAGTGAAAACTATGACACTTGAAAACTACTGCTAAAGAGTGTTAGCATAACTGGAATACAGGTAATGTAAAGAAATGCGTAAAATGTGATGAAAAAGCATGCATTTGTTGTTCCGCGCCTACCATTTGCTTTTGACAATCATTCGTAGCAGTTTTGACTAATGCAAATAATTAAAAGCTGTCTGTATAGCTCAGTTTCCATAAATTTTTATGAATCCAGCAACCTAATAGAGCATTGTATACCAAGCTTCACTCTTAATACTATTTTCCGGACTGCCTAGTAAGGGTCATGTTTACTCCGCCCCATAGACTAATTAACTAACACAAAAGATCATAGCCTATTCAAAAGCCTATTCATCGAAAGAATAGGAGCAAACATTAATCTATTAATGCTTTCAATAAAGCAAATTTAGTATTAAGAAAGACTTTGAGTAAATTAGTAAGTGCGCATAGGTAATGAGGGAACAAGTGAACGCTACTGAGATAACTGACTGACTGCTCATTGCTGCTGCCGCTGCGTTGTGTGCTAGTCAAGTTGAGATGACTAAAGACCCCAGGATATAGCAGTACTGTAGAGTGGAGAGCTGATCAATATAGAAACTTATTTCGTCTTGTAGTTTAGTGAATGTACTCTGTTGGAGCTAATTAACTCAAGTGATTGAAACTTATAGAGCAGAGATCTCTTCATCAGGTATTAATGTTATTCTAATCAAATCTAACAGCACATATCATAGAGATAAATAGTGGACCACATTTGTGTTGTGTCTTTGGTTGGAGTCTCACCAGATTTCATGGCAAACTAGGGAAAGATGTAGGCTAAATGAAGGTATTGTAAAGGACCAAGGAGCTAGATCTGGTATCCGTTAAATTTGATAATGATGATAATGATAACGAAATACAGTCTGTTTAAAAATAATTTTCTGTGCAATTGAAATTGCTGCTACTAAATACTGCAGGGTTGTTCTGTAATTCTTTCTTGACCATCATTTGCAGGCTTTTGGCTTTTTGGTCTGTTATATATTCAGAGCTCTGTGGTCTCTTTACAACATATCTGTATGTCAGCAGTAACTGCTTACTACCTGCTGAAAGGAAATGACATCAGAGTTGATGTTTTCACTTACACAGTTTTTAGTTACCAGAGAATATTTTTGAGAGTCAGTTCATTATTTTCTGGTTATCAAATATGAGTCCGTCATCCACAATAACTATCAATTTGTCATTAAACATCAATGTTTACAGAAGCCATGACATGAAGAAATTTCCCACAATTTTTTAATAAATTATTGCATTCAGAATAACAAGTTCTTTGAATTACATAATTGAACACATAACTTCCTATGAAATTTGACTTTTATTATGCATGTTTTTTATTGACAGCATTCGAGAATTACTAGTGAATTACAACACGAATTGCGTTAAAAATCAATATTATATTCCCTCTTTAAATACTAGCTTCATATTACAGCACGTCATAATAATTCATGTGACAATTGAAGTTGACAGCTTTCAAAATATATGATTAGCAAATATGTTTAGCATCAAAAATATGAAAAGAAAATAACATGGGCATCATTATTTCACCTGCTAAAAGCACGATACTCAAACAGCACATTCTAGCTGTTACCTTATTGACATACTTATAACGTGGCAGCAAATTACTTCGATTTAACCTTTCTAAATAATTTTATTATAGAGGTTATTGCCAGTGTTGAACAATAATTTGCTGAAGCCAAAGACAAACCAAAACTATTTGAGATGATTGTTGTCATAGTTTGAGAAATAATTGTAAGGTGTCTAGGTATATCACTTGTGCATGACAAAAGGTGTTACGAGCTCTAACTTAAAATAGTATAAAGTACTTTATTCTTAATTATAGATATTCCCTCTAACTAAAATCATTCTCCTAAAACATCAGTTTTGTAAGAATCCAACTGTTTTCTCTTCCTTCAATAATCGTATAATAAGTATTTACTTTTAGTTTAATACGAAATGTTATACTTTTAACTTGCAAATTTCACATTTTACCGACTTTTGACATCTGCAAGCTAATGGCACCTCTTGAAGAGTTTTTTTATCCTGTATCTAAAGCTTTATGTTTTTAAATCTCACAATTGTTGAAAGTTGAAGCTTCTGTGGGAACTGCAGCCCATATTTTGATTGTATAGATTGTAATGGACTGCAGCGTCACCATGCTAAAACAGGTTGAATAGCTATAATAGCTTTGCTACAAAACAAATTCAAAATTTAATCTAAAAACGAAAGCTGCCTATAAATGGTACAACTGCCGACTGGCCAACTTTACTCCAAAACCAAACACAAAGTCAATGGGAAAGTGACATTTACTATAATTTGTGTTATCAACAAAGGATTTCTGAATCAATATGATATCAACAACTTTCAGTGACACTGGCACTTTTAGAAAAGCTATAAACACACCTCTAGGCGTTCATGTGTGTTTTTTCAGCCTTGCCAATTGAGAAACTTCGGCTGTTTATTTAGTGACTTCGAGCAAATAATTGATTGGTGTTTATACAGTTCCCGATAGTCTCAGTTGCTATAGAAAAAGTGTATACTTATCTAATAGATGGCCAGTAAACTGCTTATCATGCCAATAAACATCTATTTTTAAAGAAAATCAATTTAATTACAGATAAGAACTGATTTCAGTGTTTGTATTACTTTCAACTCATCTTTGCTTAAGGAGATAACCGTCTTCATTCTAAAGTGTAGATTGAATCTTGACAACAAGGAAAATCTCATCAGTTTTAATAACCCTTTCAGTGATAGGTGTTATTGTTTAGATAATGATAGCAGATGTGTTATATTTTAGTTTACTACACCCGAACATAATTGAAATTTTGTTCAATGTAGTTCATACACATGACTTAGTAATTTGCATTACAATCTTCAGCTCTTCAGCGCATATGATATGAAGTGGTTTTTCATTCGATCCATTTTCACCAGTTTCTGTTTATGCATTTATTAAATATGCAAAGTTCTTAGCTATAGTTTGAAATCCCAACAGCTCATCAATTTGTGTAGCACAAATTGATAACAAAACTAACTTTTCTTATAGCTATTAAATATAAATCCATTAAACTATTATAGCATTGTATTTGCAGTAGATTCAATGGATGGAAGGTAATGTGTGTTGAAACTACGGAAAAATGGTGATATCGTGCAATCATCTACAATTTAACATGATCTTAATAAACTACACCATAATATTTTACAAGAGACTATGGAATATAATACTATACCTATATAAAAGGTTCATGTAAATAATTGCAATAATTGAATAGCTCTGAATTGAACCTATTTCCTGACCCTAATTTTCTTCAGGAACCTGTACCAACATTTTAAGAGAAAATTTTGTTCCTTCAACAAAATAAAACAAAGTCAACAAATGTGAAAATTTTCATGTCACTATTTTTATAGATCTACCATTTAGTTTGGCCTATCACTGCAGTGTTTACTATTAGCTGTATAAATTTAGCCAATTTCTATTTGGCAGGATATTAATGAGAAAGGATGAAATTTGAGCTGTTTCCTCCGGGTGTCTTACCACCGACTGAGTCTCCCAAGGTCATGCAGACGGAAAAGCAACCTGACCAAGTCTCTAGGTGAATATTTATATCATTTAATAGCATCATGTAATATATAGGATAACATAATACGATATAGCACGATAAATTGTAACTCAAGATAATTTTTAATGGCTATATAAGCATTGAAATTGAGCTTTCATTTATAGACTAAGAAGCTATAACTTTGATACTCAAGCTGAAAACTTAAAAAAAGCTAATTTAAAAGTTCTCACATTATACCAGCTTTTTGTCTATATTACCAGAATGGTGAGAATATAATTAGTGACTTGATAACATTAAGGAATTGTTTTATTGAAATATCTTCTTTCAATTAGAAAGTATATAGTATATCGTTATTGGTACTAGAACAATAACACTTGAATATACTAATTCTCTTTAAATCTACCCCTTTGAAAATTCCAATTTATCCACTCCTGCGCTCATTCGCCCTCCTATCCACTCATTCTCTGACATCATAACTTGCTTTTAGACTAATTTATATTGTAAAGTGATTGAATGCCCTTCAACTGAAACTGAGCAATATCACTATCATTATCATTATTTAAATGGATTGTTTTAGCTGACAATTTCAAATCAATAAAACTCACTTGAAACTGAAATGGGTTCATTGAACTGCATCAGGTTTCATTATTACTCCTGCAGCATTATTTCAGCTTTAGTTTCATCAATACCGAGTATTATGAAAATATATAATCATCCTTGCAAGATATTTTAGTTGAACTCTGAAGGCAAACATGTTATAGTACATAACATAACAGCTTGTATAATATTATTTTATTCTCAATTCTATACATATATGCGTCTGCTTTAAGCAATGCTCTAACAACTTTTAAACTGAAAAAAATGCACCATTACAAAAGTGTTACTAGCAATATTTTACAAAAAAGATTATATAAAATTGATACAAACAAAATTGTAATACAATATTACACCTTGCCATGTTATGTTTAGTTATATAAGCTTAGGTTTATTCCTGTTACTTTGTAATGAATAACAAATACTCATTTTACTCATTCATTTCATTCAGCTGTTTCACATGGCAATTAACAGTGTATAGAATAACAGTTATGCAACATTTAAAGATGAGTTCAAATTACAAGCATTTTAAACTTGAGCTTTTGAAGTTTAAAAACAATATGTTATAAAAGCCACTAGTATAAGAATGAAATATAAGAGTTACATTGTGTAAGTTTCGCGTAGCAACTAAAAACAGGTCAAGGTTGGCAAACTACACGGTTCAAAGGTCAGGAGTAATGGCTGCCGAGCTAGTTTTAGAAGTTATCTTCACTGTAAGAGGAAAACCCTCAGCAGATTGTGAGGTCGTGCTCACCACCGGTTTAGGCTGAGGTAGTGACAACGAATTAGTTGGGGTCAAGGTCTTCTTCAACTGCTCCCTCTCTGGTTTCAAAATTTTTCGATTTAATATTTTCTGTAAAGGCCTCGAATGTTTCGGTTGAACGTTGACTGGGGGTGAAATGTTCACTTCTGTTACGTTTATGCGTTCAGGGTTTGTTGAGTTTGTGACGTGAGCATTGGGCCTCACGAGTTTGGTGAATCTAAACTCAACTGAACCGGTCTTAGAAATCTTCAGCTCGGGATTGCAACTTCTCTCCGTGATTGGCTTGTAGGTTATTCGTTCTGAGGTCAAAGGTCGTTTGACTGGCACTTCACTGTCCACTCGTATCTCTTCTTGTTTTAATGCCTAAAATATTTGCAAGTACCAATTACTTATTATATAAACTCTAAAAAATAATGTTTGACATGCGCCGGCAGTTGCCCGCCATTAAATTGAGTTTTGTCTTATACAAAAGTGTTTCATAGACTTGCTAAGATACAGAATGGAAAGTTTATCCTTTCAGTACATTTGTACTTCAAACAGCAGAAGTTTACTGATCCACATTTAGCCTGTACCAAATAGATTCAATATATATTTAGAAGTTTCAGGTAGAAGAAAGGCTTTTTATAGCCTACGACTCACCTGTTTGATGCTTTCATTCAGCTGTATGTAGAAGTGAGGTAGTACCAAGGGTAGGTGTTTGTCATTTCTCCCTCTCCTTCTATACACATGCAACTTGCTTAACTAAAACAGGTCAGGGAAGGCATTCAACTCCTTAACAATCAGGCAATTCACCTCCATCTTATAGTAAACAACCATTGTGAACTTTACAACAGTCTACCATGTTGACTCACTCATTCCTATCTCTTATTAATATAATTATGTTGTTTTTCACTAAATACAGTTGATTTTCTCTACTTCACATGTTAACTGTTGTAAAACAAGATTTTATCCCCCACATAAACTTGAAGACCAAAGGTAGATGCACTCAATTAAAGCAGCACAATTATAGTTAAATATTTAGCATTTGATCTTAACATTACTATAGTACTTGATGAGAGCACAGGCTATGCAATGACCTCTCTTGAATCACCGTTGTGTAGCATGTTGTATATTCTGGAGATGTATTTGCTTGAACCCCATTTCTTAGCCTCGAATCCAAGCTTTAGGCTGTCTAGGGTTGAAGTTGGGCTGCAGTTTTCATTTAGCTCAGGTAGTTCTGTGCTCAAGTAGAGTTTACTGGGGGATGTAGTACCGTCTCCATATGTGTTCCTGTGATACAAAGAAATTCAAGCTACATTAGAATTACAGCATAATTTTGGTTACTATGGTAACGGCGACATTGCTGAAAAGTTTCCATACTGTATTTCTAACTCGGCTCAAATCAAAGATGAAATTGATTTCTATTAATTTGCAACTGATTCGTTTCTTATGATGAACTCCCGAACATGCTGTATAAAATCAATCAATTCATGTGACAATTTGAGTTCTTTGTCATTCATCAATCAAATCAATAATCGTGTTTATTAGATCATAGACTCATTCACAGTTCAATTGGAATAAACAGTAAATTTAATCGCGTAACAATGTTGGAATAACACACGTTTTGTGTTCTGTTATGTGCATAACTGTCACGTTTTTTCTTACAAAAGAGTTTTATCTATAGCTTGCTATCAGCTTTATTCTATACAGTGTTTTATTAAAAATATAAATGTTGTTTATTCTGTTTGAAATATACTTAGAAATTTGCATGAATTTTATTTAGAATATAGACAAGTTTCGCTTAATAACTGTCAATCATTACATTTTGCTTTTAGTATCAAGTATGGTAACCAGTTACTCTTTTATTGCTAAACATTAATATTATGTTCACAGATATAGGATATTATATCTATTCCTATCATATTTACTTATAAATCATTATCATTCATATATCAATCAATTTGAATTTGTTGCTCTCTATCTAATAAACACTATAGTGATCATAGTAATAAATTATCACAGTGTTAGATAATATAATATCATACAATATAATACCATAATAATATTATATATAATGAAAACATACATCCTGTATGCAACAAAAATTTCAATTTACGAAATGTTCGTAATAGCAAACAGATTATTTTATGCAATGATGTGTTTTAGCCATATCGATTGTATATAGTAGTCGTACCTCCAA
The DNA here is from genome assembly GCA_964035545.1 of Bugula neritina. Lineage (NCBI taxonomy): Eukaryota > Metazoa > Bryozoa > Gymnolaemata > Cheilostomatida > Bugulidae > Bugula > Bugula neritina. Next base: position 2,387,909 of record OZ037770.1, read on the forward strand.
AGGTTTTACCTGCAGATACTAAATGTATAGTAAATGTTACCTATATGGCCGGTCTGTGGCTTGTATCTTAGGTTCAAGGTCTTCAGTTCTTGTCCAATGATATGCTTGCTTCTTACCGGCTACTTTGGGGAGCTCCGTGCCTGGGTGACTGCTAGTAATTAGTGATGATCTCTAGAAATATATTATATACTAGTTAGTGATATATTATATAATACTAGTGATATATTATATAATACTAATGATATATTATATAATACTAGTTATATATTGTATACTACTAGTGATATATTATATAATACTAGTGATATATTATATAATACTAGTGATATATTCTATAGTACTAGTGATATATTATATAATATCACCGTTGAAAAAATATGCCCAAAAATATAATATCAATTTTGTTGACTTCCTTACCAACACTACTAATTAGATAAATATTATCATATATAACGGTAGCTATACTATATTGCAATTATTTGCTTTTCTGTGTTGCCATAGCAACATCTGATATATGAGCACACAACTCCAATGTGGTTGTACAAATGTTATAGTAACTCACCAGAGTAGAACTGTGTCCACTGAAATGTCTGATTTCAGTCACAGATGCTTCTTTAAGCATTTTGCTCCAGGGCATCCCACTCATAGCCACCATGTCTCGGTAACTCATTCTCACAATAGTTAGGATCCTAAGCTATAAGCTGACTTTTCCAGTTTCCCACCTGTAGAATATATAATAAGTTGACAGTCTATAGAAATGCAAACAAAGTATTATAACTTTAAACAGTTGCAAGCAGTGTTTTAGTGAAAACTTTCCCAACGGATTTATTTACTTTAAAATATGCATCTTTTTAAATACTATAAGCTATAATAATAAAAGTTATAATAATATAGTAAATAATATTTGGGTAATTTAAGCAACTTTAGTGACATGTTATTATTGTTAACAAACATCCAGTAATTATCCCAAATTAAAAGAAAACTAAATATATTTAACTTATCGATTTAAAACTAACTACCAACTTCAGATGGTATTTTGATATAATGATTTGAGTTTGGGTAAAAGCCAACATTTATATTCTGAGGAAGAGTAAATTTAAACTATAAATATTCAAACTTCCTTAAGCAAAGGGTATAGTAAAGTTAAGAACTGAGGCTTGTGAATTAACAGCTGGAAAAGTAATTACTTTTGGAATATAATTTTCCTGTATCAATATGACATTTCCTACTGTAAGCTATCAAATCCGCTATTATATAGCTGATTGACAGCTACTACAGGTGCTTGACATCGTATGGTTAGAGTTATAGTATTTTAAAAACATGAATAAAGTTTCCAGCCAATTAACTGTGTTTTGACAGTGAAAGTTTCTGCTGTTTCAAATTTTAAGTTGTTCATAGGCCAACATAATTTGTCATAGCCTTTGGTCGTATAAACTATACCAGCCAATTCAAACTATCACTCTATTCAAATATAATATAAATATAAATAAATATATTTATCAATCAAAGGATATCTAATTAGATTAGCATTAGCGAAACAGCATTAGGCTTAAACTGAGGAATAAATAGCTATAACTATACAATGAAACATATAATTGCATTAAATAACTTAACATAATTTCAACTTCAATTACTGATGACTACATTAATAATTGAAAACATAATAATTTGGCAATATAATTGGTAATCACTTTGATATATCTTCATATAACATTGTATGTACTGCATGTACTGTATGTATGGTAATTAGGTATAAAATAGTAATATACAGTGCACCCTCTATAATATCTCGTTTTGTGTGTATATAAGGACAAAATGTCCGAATTTAACTGATCCGTGAGTCAAGTCTGAAATTCTATGCTAAGTCACAAATTGAAGTTTCCAACCATAGCTTAGTGAGACTATATCAGCTAGTATAATAAGAATTTACAATTTACCTGGTTGTTTTATCAGTTCATTTGCTCTGGCAGCACTTCTCGCTGCCGATGGAGCAACTGCGAGCTACAGAGCTACTGAAAAGTTACTTTTCATTACACTCACTGCTAATCTATCCATACAATTACACTTCAGTTCAACTTTTTATGTTTACAAATATTGACATAAAGCTTAGTCTATGTGAAGCTAACGACCTAAGAAAATTGCTTGCAGTTCAATAGTCTATCAGTTGATCATCTAACTGAATGTTCAACTCTCTATGGTCTTTCATTGTCTTCGAGTAATCAATCGAGTGGAAATGTGGAAATGCGTCAGATTGCACCAAACCAAACACTTTAGCACACTCTGTATTCTATAGCACACTCTCTATTCTATAGCACACTTTGTATTCTATAGCACACTCTGTATTCTATAGCACACTCTGTATTCTATAGCACACTCTGTATTCTATAGCACACTCTGTATTCTATGGCACACTCTGTATTCTATAGCACACTCTGTATTCTATAGCACACTCTGTATTCTATGGCACACTCTGTATTCTATAGCACACTCTGTATTCTATGGCACACTCTGTATTCTATAGCACACTCTGTATTCTATAGCACACTCTGTATTCTATAGCACACTCTGTATTCTATAGCACACTCTGTATTCTATAGCACACTCTGTATTCTATGGCACACTCTGTATTCTATAGCACACTCTGTATTCTATAGCACACTCTGTATTCTATGGCACACTCTGTATTCTATAGCACACTCTGTATTCTATGGCACACTCTGTATTCTATAGCACACTCTGTATTCTATGGCACACTCTGTATTCTATAGCACACTCTGTATTCTATAGCACACTCTGTATTCTATAGCACACTCTGTATTCTATAGCACACTCTGTAGCATGTAAGCTATATAGTATAGCACACTATATAGCCTAGTAGACTATATATGTAACATAACAACACGGTATATTCTTTAGCATGGCATGTTATATAGTAGCTATAGCACACTTTATAATAACATAGCACATTCTGTGGTGAAACATACACTTTAGCATAACATAGTTTTACTGCTATTTTTGTTGAAAACTGCTTTTAGTGTGTTCTAATGTTATTATATGATATAGAGCAGGGGTGGGCAACTTGGGGCCCTGGGGGTCACCTGTGGCCTTTTGCCCATTTTTCAGTGGCCCTTTTAATGCTTAGGACAGGTAAAAAATGATATCTACATTCTGATTGGCATGGTATTATTTTGCTATAGTAAACTCTAATATGTGTGCAATCATGTAGCCCTCCATTTTGGCTAACTTCTGAACCTGGCATTCATGCAAAAGAAGTTGCCCACTCCTGTTAGAGAGAGTGTAAAAAGGCAAGCATTACTATATTATGTAACGGGAATCTTTTAGCTATTTTATTTGACAGTTTCTGCAGTATGAACTTTGATATTGTCTAGAGACATGTCAGCAATCACTTGCCATCACTTGTCATCATCTCTCATTACACACACAAGTGCATACACCACTTCTCTACTTGATATTTTCAGCATATGACATATATGTAAGAAATGAGGGTTATCTTCTCTTTTACTCAATTTGAATAAACATTATTAGTATATACACGCTTTTGTAAAGAAAGATTGTAAATGCTGAATAGATGTGAAACAATCCTATAATGTGGGAATTAATACACAGGGGAGATAATTTACATTACATGAAATAATTTTCAGATATTCAACTGAAAGAAATATATAATAAAATCAATTTAAAAGCATATTTTATAACTTATAAAATGGCAATATTTAATAAAATTACTGCATTTAATGATATGTTTCAGTGTAGACTCAAGGTAAAATATAGTTATTTTATATAAATCAACTGAAAGTTGAAGAATTATATAAATTAATAAATACATTTCTTAGAATAATAAATCTTATTTAGATAGCTGACTCCTAGTTGTCCTACTATTTCAAGTTGCCTGATTGAAACTATTAAATTCTCATTTCCACACAATATTGACTGTTCAAAGCTTTAAGTAAAGCTTTTTTGTGAAAGCCTTTTTTGGCTGTTAGCTATTTTTGTTGTGGTGTAAGTTAGTTGATTGTACTCATTTCTCTATTAGTTTTTCTTTTGTTAAAAAATGCACATAACTTACACTTTATTGATAAAATTTTTGCTACTTTCCTTTTAATAAGCAATAAATTTAGTTGCCTTCTGCATCTGTGCCCTGAGAATAGACATCCATGCCATACAGCATCTGTGCAGTCACAGCTAGATTCACAATGTTCACACTGCATGATGTCTATTAGCGTTCATTAACCTCTCCAGACAAACTACTTTCAATTCAGTGTTAAGATTGGCAAACTTGAATTACATTTCATTGGGACACTTTACCAGAGTTGTAAGCTAATATATAGTGAATAATAGAACCTATATAATACTATAATACACTTAAGCTGCAATATTCCGTTTATAAGGGTCCCTAATCGTCCACTCCAGGGTGTTATATTGAAGTTAAATAATAATATATTATTGTATTTATGTAATTATGCTTTAATATGTTGCCTGAAAAGGTTTAGCACCTAGAAATCTTGCATTTAGGCTTGGGTGTGAATGCAACAATAATTATAGATGTAGCAGTTCAACTTTTATAAAAAAATTCATTTGAGAAATGTTTTACTACACAAAGCTAATACCAGCCATACCAGTGATAGCACAGGAGGGGTAAGTCTATGTATTTGTAGGTTTATATTTCAGTCCACTGCTTTTTCCGGATCAATTACTAAAAGTCGAATTTCAATTGATTTGAAGTTTTGAAGTGTATAGATGGGTTTATTGCCAAAACTAACTGTTTGTGGATAAATAGTTATATAGAAAAACTGTGAAGCATTCTCTAACATGACTTGAAAAAACTCAAACTGTATTTCTCCTAACATGAATTTGCATGGCTTAAAAAATAGTAGCTCATGCTTAGAAACTATAATATACAATATTATATTTGATGACTTATTAGACATATTTCTTCTTGTTCTTCATAAATTCCGTGTTTCATGCCAAATAATTTGTCATCCCCAGTCTTCTGTGTACCAGCTATAGACTAAGGCTTATAAGTGTTATGGGTAAATGGGCAGGCAGTTTTGGACCCCTGCCTGCTAGAAAACAAAATCTACCTTCAATCACAGGCTGTACTTTTCTGACACTTGACAACTTGTTGCAAGCACCTTGCAAGGTGTCATGTCATGTAGTTTGATACTGTAGTTTAAAGTACGTGCTATAAGGGCACTTGATGGCACTAGTCAGACCACCCATGCTAAAGAAAACTTTACTTTGGAGCACTTAGGGCACTTGCCAAATTCATAATCACTACTTAACATCATGAACAAGTTTGCTCAAAATAGTTTTTCTTTCACATTCGGGTTGTGTGTCACCTACCCTTTCTTTCAGCAAGATTTGCATAAAGGATTTATGCTGGTGTTATGGCTACAATACAAATTTAATTTCGCACTCATGTTTCGTTTTTTGTTTTCAAGTTTGTGATAAGAATCTAGAAAGAAAATAATAGTTTCTATTATGAATAGCTGGGCGAATCACGTTACAGCGTAAGACGTAATATTTCAATGCATTATATTCAGCTTTCTGGGTGAATATAAACCAAAGGTTATTGTTTGACTGTTTATGGACATACTAACTGCCTGTTAACTGACTGTGGCTGTAAGTTACCTCTTACCAAGCTGTAAGTTACGTCTACCAAGCTGTTAGTTACACACCATGAAACTTACTCAGCAGCTTTTCACAGACTTGTCAGACGTTCCTCCTGACGAAATTTGGTAAGAAAACTGTTTTTTTTTCAATAGTTGGGAATGTCTGAAGTGTCCATTCAAGTTTGAAGTAGTATTCTATTTAGGTCTGCAAAATTGTTTAACGTACAATGTTATAGACTTTAATCATCGTGTCATTATTATGAATAGTTTTATTTTAATTTGAAAAGTAATATTATGAATTTTTATTAAAGAAAATTATACTTGCTATCAAATAAACAAGAAGGTGCTAGAAAATAAAGTGTGTACTCAACTACCTTGTCAAATTCCCACCACTGGGCTTTTATTAAAAGAATCGTCAAAAAGAGTGTCATTTCTATAAAGCAAACACTTTTAGATTTTCTCATTCACTCATCACAATTACATGCAGGTAATACAGGTAATTCATTTTTACGGGTAAAACCCAAGTCTCAAAGCACTTTTTATTGACTAGTGACTTTTATTTATTACAGTGATGGATCCAGCAAGAGTGGCGGACCCCCTATGGAAAAGTTGCAGGTGTACGGTAATCAGCTGAGTCAGCAGAGGTTGTCTCCCCCGACATCTCCTCATCCTCCCACCACAGCCACAACGGTACTCGACCAATCTCCATTCTCCATACATAGTCCTAGTTCTAATAAGCAACCGTCTATGGTAAGGGTATCAGGCTGGCCTCCCGCATAGCACTGCACTATCTCTGTCTGAGATTCCTGGTAGCTGTAGAGGAGTGGGTTTGGTAGTTAGACGCTGTGCACTTGTTTCTATTCCAAATTACTTTTATGACTGTTCAACTTGGTTAAAATAAAATTTCTCAAATCAGTAGAAAGTCATTTAGTCAAGAATCTCAAACACCATTTTCTCAATCAGATGGGTGGGGAAGAGGCCATCAGATTTGATAATACTGAAGACTGGAAAATAGTGTTGATACTGTGGCACTGTGTTATTAAGCTGATCATCAGGTTGAATTATCATAACTTTCATTGTTTAATGAAGCAATTGCAGGTGAATTGACAATTTATTGGTTGTAGCTACTACAAATTAAATTGAATTATTCCACAACTTGCAGTTTTCCGCCTGGGTTTGCAGGAAAAATAGCAATTAGTTTGAAAAAAATGAATATTGCATCAAATTTAATTATAATGTGCTAAAAATCAGTTCTTTCATTATACTAGTTTAATTTGTTTGAACACCAAAAGTTGTTGTGGCTATTTATGATCAATGATGAATTATTATGATGGTTCAAAGAATATCAAAGTTAAAGTTGGCAAGTGAGGATTATAACTTCTTTTTGAAAAATTGTCATCTACTGTTGAAACTTGCAGACGTACAGCAGCCATATTGTATTAACTGTTCACCATGTCACTGAGCATGTGCAGGATGTTCGGGTTAACTATCAGCAGACGTGAATTCAATCTAGTGTTGGCATAGGCAATTTTTCTTACACGTTGGAGATTTAAAACAATGCTTGTATAGAAAACTCCGTAATAATCAGTAGAGTCATCTAGTTCGTCATGGTTCCTGAACCGTGACCGTAGACATTGCACTCGCACAACGGGCATGTTAAGATGTAAGACTTCAAAATCCTAAGAGACTTGTTAATATTTATGTAGAATCAAAAGAGTTGCATAACAAAACAAAAGAGTGATTGTTCGAAATGAACTGCTGTGTTATGCAATGTAATCAATCACATCAAAAGTAACACTCAGCTTGTGACTTAGGAAAGTAACTAAAGAGAAACTCTGCCAACAAATCAATTGAAGTGAAGTTAGTTGAGCAGAAGAAAAGCTCTGTGGAAAAAATCAATCAAACGTTTGATTAAAGGAAAAAAAAATTCTATGAAGAGTAGCAAAATTATAACTCACTAGTGTTTCTGTTTTAATTTTCACATTTGTTTGAGCTGGTTTTTAATTTTAAGCACTACTTCAAGCCTAAAGTTCTGGACTCATTGCACCCTCTTCCGCTTTATACTTTCAATATTTTTTTAATTTTCAATACAGTTATTCACATTGCATATATTGCATATATGTTTGTAAGCCCGGTGGTATATGTAGCTTCTAATATGGTTGTAATACGATTATCTTTAACTCATAGTCACCCTGAAAATTTATTCCAGTTTTGACTCAAAATATTTGCTCTTCTCTTTCAGTTGAGAAGATATGAGTTTATTAGAAGAAGTCTCACCAGAACAGAAAAGCCAAGCAGTCCCACGTTTGTCATTGAAGGTCGTAAAGTCACACACAAGGCAACCAATGGGGAGTCAATTTTGCCAGAATCCGAGTCGTCATTTAACGACAGTAAACTAGATTTTGATCCAATCGCTTTTCTAGAAGGTAAAATGGCGCCTCTGAAATCCCTAAAAATGCCTTCCACTACGAAAAATAAAACCGAGGGAGTTCAACCAGCAAAAGGAACAGCAACATCTGTCATACTTCCTGTCTTGCATATAGAGGGTGAGTCATACTTCCTGTCTTATTGAATCTCCAAATTTGGAGATCGAGTAAAAAAGCAAATAAATTGTCTACAAAGAAGAAGTAATTTTGTAAAAATCAACAAAGTTAACTTTAATTCGTCAATCAAAAAGTGAAATACAAAACCATGAAGCATATAATAATAATAGTAATAATAACTCTGATCAAATTGAATTTGAATCTTTATAAATTCTACTGAAATTATCTGCCAAAGAAAGCATTAGTGACCAAAATCTTTTCCATACTTTTGCATTATCCGTTTTATTTACTACTTCACACTTCTCCGCTCTTTATGAAAATGTAAACAATTTCGTTTTGATGTTAGCATATCAAAAATTAAACTTCTATCTGATTCTATTAGCACTATGCTTTTACAGTCTGGTCTGATACAGACATATACTATCTATTCTAAACTCTGCTATCTATTCTATACTCTACTAGCTATTCTAAACTCTACTATCTATTCTATACTCTACTAGCTATTCTATACTCTACTATCTATTCTATACTCTACTAGCTATTCTATACTCTACTAGCTATTCTATACTCTACTAGCTATTCTATACTCTACTAGCTATTCTATACTCTACTAGCTATTCTATACTCTACTAGCTATTCTATACTCTACTAGCTATTCTATACTCTACTAGCTATTCTATACTCTACTAGCTATTCTATACTCTACTAGCTATTCTATACTCTACTAGCTATTCTATACTCTACTATCTATTCTATACTCTACTATCTATTCTATACTCTACTAGCTATTCTATACTCTACTAGCTATTCTATACTCTACTATCTATTCTATACTCTACTATCTATTCTATACTCTACTATCTATTCTATACTCTACTAGCTATTCTATACTCTACTATCTATTCTATAGTCAACTGTCTATTCTATACTCTACTAGCTATTCTATACTCTACTAGCTATTCTATACTCTACTAGCTATTCTATACTCTACTAGCTATTCTATACTCTACTAGCTATTCTATACTCTACTATCTATTCTATACTCTACTAGCTATTCTATACTCTTCTAGCTATTCTATACTCTACTATCTATTCTATACTCTACTAGCTATTCTATACTCTTCTAGCTATTCTATACTCTACTATCTATTCTATACTCTACTAGCTATTCTATACTCTACTAGCTATTCTATACTCTACTAGCTATTCTATACTCTACTATCTATTCTATACTCTTCTAGCTATTCTATACTCTACTAGCTATTCTATACTCTACTAGCTATTCTATACTCTGACATGGTTCCAGGTCCAGGGTTTGCCCACCAGCAGAGATCCAAGAGCTCCAGTCTGCCTGGAGACGACCAGCCAGCAGAGGTGGAGGATGTGGCCACCGAACCACCAGCTGTCACTGAGAGCATCTGGTCAGAGTTGGAGAATTTAGACCAGAAGTGAGTGGAGACAACTTTTTATGACTGTAGAGATTAGGGCACTGTAGAGATCAGGGCACTGTAGAGATCAGGGCACTGTAGAGATCACTTCTGTACTAACTTAGCTTGTTGCTATATGAGTTATAAACCTGATTGCAATTTAGACGCTCTCAGAACTTTTATTTGAGCTTCTGATTTGAGAAGATTGTATATTGGTGCTGCTTTTTTCTTGTGGGAAGTTTAGATTTTAAGAGTTAAAATCTAAAGTTAAGACTTGTGATAACTTTGTTTATTCTAAGGTTCGGATAACTCCTTAGGCTAAAGTTTTCTGTGGAACCAGGACTAATATTTTCTGTGATGACTAATAGCCAGCTGGCTGGCTGGTTTGGTGGTTGGTTGGCATAATTTGATTGGTTGCTAGTTGAATCTATTGATCTAGTTGCTAAAACATTATGGGTAATTTTATGATTTCAAAATGTCTCTTTTGTTAAAAGTTTTCAAAGCTGGTATAAGTAGTCCAGCTACACTGTAGACCAAGAGGAGTAAATTCAGTTTAGAAACAGTCATCAATTTTGCCAGATTTACTAACATTAAGTTCACTGACTATGTGCTTGGGTCGTGACTGGAGAGAGTGACTAGTAGCTGTTCAATTAACTCACTACTAGATAAAACAATTAGAATATCGTTTATATCAAAGGTGTCCAACCTTTTCAGAGTGAGGGGCACTGATAGGGAGTATTTCATGGCGAAGGCCACATTGTAAGCTTGAGGGGGGGGGAGGGGCCACAGTATCAGTATTTTTAAATAGTTTATTCCGAATTCTCATGAATCATTATACAATAAAGTCCCAATAGTTACTGCAGGTTGCATGTTTTGTGATGTGTGTATAAATAAGACATTTAAAGAGGTTTCTTCACTTTAATTCATATAAGGTGTGAACAATAATTTAATACTTTATGCTTTTGAGGGCCACAAAAATGTAGGGGGGGGGGCACATCCGGCCCTGGGGCCGCCTGTTGGACAGCCCTGGTTTATAAGATTAAATAGTACTAGTGACCAATTCCTTTAAATTGAAATTAGTTAAATAGACATTAGCTGCTTTCACAGCATCTTTGAAGTTCAGGTAGGGCTTGTTTAAAAAGTTAAAAGCCGAACTCATGCAGTGTGCACTTTTTAGACTAAAACTATTTTTCTCTAAAACATTTTTATTTTTCTTTCAAGGTATCACAGATCTATCAAGAAGAACAACTTCTTTCTTCCAGCTGGCACGAGGCTGGGCGAAGAGCACCCCGACCTCCGTGTAGAAAACTCACATAAATCTAAGACTATAACGCTTCAACTTCAAACCAATGGGGAGCATAACAAGCAAAAGCCTCCCTCCACGGTTGCCGCTAGCACATTTATACAGCCCACAGCGCCATTCGTACCGCCCGCAACAGCTTACCTGGGACATAAACCTTCCAAACACTCTCACGACAAACTCTATCGCTCGGCAACTAGCCTATCACCTTCGGCCGTCAAGATGTCAAGGCCGTTGTTCTATAATGCCAATGCCTATTTAAACCTTAGTAATAAGAGATCACCACTCTACAGCTCTGATCAGTATTTAGACTCGAGTCGGGTGGAGGGTCCGCTACGACCCCTCGATAATCAGATGAAACGGCCGGTTAGCAAAAAGTTAGTAGCCAAATACTCCGATATGGAGATTCAGAAAGAGCTCAAGGATTTTTTCAAAGTTCGTTCAGTAAAATGACACAAATTTCTTTTAGGGTTTGTAAGAAACTTGCAAAGTAATCGTTGTGAGACGATCGAATCGAATTTTGTCATGAAATTGCTATCTATAAATCAATGTTTGAACATTTGTGCAATCTACAACTTTGCATAAAGAACTCTTTCCTTTCTAAATCTTTGCGTGGTTGTGTCTTACACAATTGAATAGCAATTAGCGTTTCTCATCAGGAGGTTACAACTCCCAAAATTATCGTGATGGATTTTAAATACCAAAACTAGTCAATATTGTTATCTGTGAAACAGAGAATATTTAAACTAACTCCAAGTATTTAATTACTCTGTAAGTTAAGGAGTATATATTTTGGTTTTTGTTAATTGTAGTTGAAATCGTGTTGAAAATTTTTAAATTTTAAGCTAGTGTGTTTTTAGAAAAATATTTTATTACCCCCTGATAAGGAGGATTTAAGCTTCAAGCTTATCTAAAAGTTAAAAATATATTTTATAGATGTTTTCTTCTTATTTAAAACATGTATTCAACTTTAATGCTGTGATGCAACGTTTGCTCAATTTTATATAGTATTTTCTTAAGTATCTGGTTGTGTGCGTTTTGTATAACAAATAAAAAAGCATGAACCAAAATTAAATTTGTCTTTATTAAACTTCTGTAAACTGATTTCCACATAGATATAGGCAACTTGCAATGCATAAAGCATATTCTAGAATAAATTTACTCAACAAACCTACATGGAGTTATATAAAATTTATTGAAACTTTTTTCAAGTAAACCAGGAGTTTAAAATAAAGTTATGTTAATCATATAATGAAAATAAATATGTACATAATATAAAGGCTTTAAAACGTGTAGATGAACATTAGTATAAAACTCATCACTCCCATGAAATTAGCTGACCAAAAAAGGATTTTGTGCTCACTATGGCACTGTTCACGTGGTTAATCAGAGTGCTGACAACTCCCGTGTTAACCCAGGGTTTCCAGGCTCCGCCGTTGTTAGCGGGAGAACCCGCGGGATCAGGACTGGGAAAGTTTGGAGGTATCGCCGTCAAGTTATACTCGGCTAGTCTGTTCAGAAGCTGCTTTACAATCTAAAAGTGGAAACTAATTTGGGATATTCTTGAAGGCAAAACATAAAAAAGAATTATTATTACATTCCAACTCCATGTGATATATTCTACCATAAAAACTAAACAGAATTCTTCAATTAAAATATAAATTGCTGTGTCTGGTTTATTATTGCAACACTGCTTTTATTTGTTGAAGAAAATAATGCATAGCACTAACATGCTAAAACAAGAGATAACATCTAAAATATAGGTCATGACACAATTGTCCAGTTACGACATTGCAGCTGCTTGATCAGCAACAACTTCAAGTACGACCCATCCTAAACCTATCAATGAAAACACAGCCTATTAATGAGCTATTTTATTACACAACTTCGTAAAACTAACCCCTGGGAAATCTTCACTTCGATCAATGAGCTCTTCAGGGTCTTCAGTGATGTTGAATAACCAAACATTCTTGACCTCTCCACTGGCTGTGAGCTGGTAAATCTCTGGAAAGTCGTCTTCATACAGAGCCCCTTGTGTATGTCTGAATAATTGAACACAGACACGTTTTAATAGCCGTAATGCATTTTTACGGGAACAAAGAAGGAATCACACAAAACACTAACTTGTGTTCAGATGCAATGGGTTTATACCTTTACCAGTTAATAGTTGAGACTTATTGTGAATGAGAAGACACCTTCGAAGAGTTCTCTTCTATTTCAAATTCAAAGTTGCAATGTGATAACTTTAACAGCATATCTTTACTACACAATCAATTAGGATGTTCAATCTATTTAGCTATCTGTATTTACTAATTAATTCCTATGTTAACTTATTTACTCGAAGAGCATCAAATATAAAACCTCAATGACCCTCAAGTGAAAGTCCTAAATGCCATAAATTTATATTGGTTACTGTTGCTATGCCATTTACTGACCAATAGTGTATCTATTTTTAAAGAGCATCAAGGGAAGATTACCAAGTATACTACTGTTAAGTGTGATCCCTTCCATATTAATATGATTTCAGGAAGTTTCAGTAATGTTATATGAGGCTGCTAAGTCGAGTTAAATTACTCGAAACTTGGTACTTTTTCAGCGAAAGTATTAACACAACTTTTAAATTTTACTCATCCTTTTAGCAAGCAATCATTTATCAATCTTCGATTCTTTGTGCACAAACCTGTCTTGGAGATCGTGATACTCCTGATCGTGCATCAGCTGGAAGTAGTTTTCCTGTTCACCTTTTATTCGAACAATTTTCTTTAAGGTTCTCAAATGCCAATCAGATACTCGGTTGTTGAAGAAGTCGGAGTAATAATTGACGGGAGGAAATCTAAAAACAGGATGTTACATCACAATGCTGTATAGCATATTGATGCATATTAATAATATAAAGTGTGCCGCATGTAACGTACCGAGTGAAAAATAAACTAATATACTAGCTAATGGAATCATCAATGATGAAAAATATATTTTTCTTATTTTTCTTACTGTACAGTGTTTGCATAAATGATTTCTTCAACAACTAATCTTGATAGTAAAGTTACTTGGTTAACAGAATGCCATTATAGAGCAATATTGGGTTAAAATAGCAAAATATAAAATGGGGCTTGAAAACCGTTTTTAATTGAACTTGTTTGTCTTAGATTTATAAGATTAATATGAATCAAATACAGGAGTACAAAGGACAGAGAACAGTGCATGTTGGAGCAGCTAGTGTGCTCTAATCTAGACAAACCTTCAGAAAATGATTTAAATTTGTTTTCATATTTTTGAAAAACTGGCAAGTGAAAGTAAATTGTATAAACCCAGCAGAATGATGTGTAGAGGACCCACATTTTATCAACTCCCGGGTAGCCTGTCAGAAGTTTCCAGTCCCCAACACGAATGGCCGCCGTAGTGTTTGTAGGGAACGTGTCATTATACAATGCTACACCTACAACCCATACTAGGAGTGAGAGTGGGGAAAGATATGCTCAGAAATTACAAGGAAATTAATGCAGGTTTATAAAAAGTGGAAACAGTTTGGAATAAATTCTTTCAACTCCAAGAAAGCTGGTAATGTTACTTTTGTGTATAATGCTTTGCAATGTATGCGCCTTGCAGACAATGAAGTTATTTTTGGGACAAACCAATGCATAAATTTAAAAAGTTCACGTAAGAGAAGCATTCTGATTTTCAGATCAGAGTGCACGACACCATAACTATATTTATTCCCCAATTAGCCAGCAATGTTATGTCGGCCATTTTCGAGTTGTTCATTAGCAACAATTTTGCTAGCAACTATACAAGGGTTTTACAAAATATATAAACCAATAAGAACCGTAATACCAATGATATGGCCAATCACATTGCACGTACCTGGGTGGCTAGCGAGTGGATCAATAGTATGAAGTAACTCAGTACGAGGTCCCCTACTTCCGGTTAGTAAACTGCGCCACATGTTTACTCCGTCCAGAGAGAGGTTAGAAGGCAGAGAGTGACTTAGTATTCCTTCTAGGATAGTCGGGTACCAATCAGATATGTGCATGAGAGACCGGTGGGTAGTGCCCACAGTTGTTGAGTTGAAAAGCGGGCTATGTATAAATGACACGCCTCTCACACCTGCAACAAGAAGTCCATAAATTGCATTGGCAACTTTTGCCGATGATACTTTAGAAAATAGATTCTCGATCGTATTTAATTTTAAAGAAGCAATGGTTCTATATGAGTCAGTAAACAAATAAGTTAGTAATCATTCTCGAGCAATCACTCGAAATTGTTGCACGGTACTATCGTCATACAAGCCCCTGCTGTCACTTGGAAACTTGTTTATTCAGTAGCAAGTTTAAAATCTAAATAATATATTATTATTGTGAAGATATTAACTATCTTTTAGCCGGTGAGCCATTGGGTTTCGATCAGTATATAAGATTTTGGGTTCTTTGAAACGTTTTATCTGTTTATATAGCACTAAACTTATTTTTATGTCTTGTCAGCTGCTCTTTAATTTTGAAAATTGTTGTGGTTTGGTCAGGAGATAAACTAAATGTAAAAATTTTTCCTCCACGTGGAATTGATCCAGGGACCTCTGGCTTGCATGCAGGCGGACTAACCATTACACCACTGAACCACTGAGGAATCTCAACTCTACACTACATACTTCTCAAAATGTTAGAATTGAAAGGATTGGCTACACAAGTTTGCTAATTATAGCTGTGTTTTACCTAATCTGTTATAATAATCTGCAGAATTTAATTTTCCCAGACCTAAGCATTTGGTATATAATATTCAGTTGAACAAACCTCCTTCCCACAAGGTCCACTTCTTTCCTCTAAGGGGCCAGTTATTGCCTCCTGCATTGGTCTCACCTCCGTTGTCAGTAGAAAAAATGAGAATTGTATTCTCCCACATGTTCTTCGACTTGAGATAACTAAACAGGAAATATGTCATGAAACGTAAAATAGCTAAACAGGAAGTATGTCATGAAACGTAAAATAGCTAAACAGGAAGTATGTCATGAAACTTGAGATAACTAAACAGGAAATATGTCATGAAACGTAAAATAAAGCTTTTCAAGATTTTTACAGCTAATTTTTTTTCTTTTGTTAAAGTTTAAAATGAGTTCTATTAGTTATATTGTTGAATAAAGTTTTATGATTAAATCGTTTTATAATATTATATATTAATGATAATTTTGCTCAAAAATATTCTGGCGCTGCTGAGACAGTCCATGGAAGTTATGACCCTTCAAATCTCTAAAGTAGATGTTTTCATAAAATAAAAAAATTAGTCATAAGCTTACAAAATGTTTATCACTATTACTTTGTAAATCTCATGTTAGTTTAAAGTATCCACCCCTGTGAGAGCCCCTGATTACGAAGGTCCTTAGGTATGCTAAGAAAGCAATTCTCACTATGCTGCCGATATGGTTTGGCATAGAAGTAATTATAACCACACATTTTTTGGTTTTTTCAATATCTCATGTCACTAGGCTTGTGCTCCTACTATTAGACAACCACTGCTCGCTGTTTACATGGCACAGTCTATTACTATTGTTTCTAAGGACATTTAGAAGTTGTGTACTCATAGAATTATATTTCCACCTGGTGATGTTGCCAATAGCTTCATCCAGGCAACTCGCCATTCCAGCAAACTTCCGTCTCTGAGAACTTAGAGAGCTCCGTTTGTATGGCTCTATGTATTCTTCCGGAACCTGCCAAGGAATTAGGTCAAGAAAATAGGTCGACAATGGGCAAACTAACAATTAGTAAAATACAACAAAAAAGTAATGATATTGATAATTGTCCAATAACAAATAAATAAACTGTTAAGTTTTTATAGCCCATTATTAAAAGAAAGCAAGCTTATATAAAATTTTAAGTAATGAAGACAAACCGCATTATTTTAGAGGCCAGAACATATTTTGTTTAGGAGTTATCTTTCCAACCAATTTATGATGATAGTTAATAAACTTAGTGATCTATTTCATAGACTTGTTTCATTTCTATATACTTTTATGTATAAAAGAATAAGCAAAAAACACACCAGTAACAACTATTGCAGTAATAATTTTACTCAGATATACCTGCAAAGGTGAATGAACTGCTTGGAAAGGTAGATACAAGAACAAGGGTTTGCTTTGAGGGCCGTCGGTCTGATGCCCCATAATAATATCTTTAGCCCGTCTTGTGTACCTGAGTGTAGAGTATGTGGTGTTGTCACTTGCGTCCAGTGTAGAGTTGGCGTAGAAATCGTAACCACACCCTAAACTCTCACAGTTCACGTGTGTGTAGTAATCTTCGTTCCCTTAGGAATATACGATTCAGTTTATATGATTTATAAATTTAGTGTTTAGGCTCTACCTAGAAGACTCTATAATTATCAATTTTTGTAATCATTTGTTTTTTATCATCTAATTCTATCAGTTTACTCAAAATTATGTAACAGCAAAAAGTCTATACAAAATTAAAAATTAGAAAATTCAATAGCAGTGAAATTGGGATGGATTATAAAATTTGTGATTGTTTTCAAGTAGACAACTCCAGTAAAATCTACATCATTTCACAATCTCATTATAATGCAGCAAGACACAATTTTTACATACAAGACAATTCTAAATATTAGAATGTCAAAATAGATGCGCAAAACGTATATGCATGCCAGTACATTATATTTTCACATGATTGTACAAGAGACTGAACAATAGGCAGTAATTTAAAGTATCTTACCCGTTATATACCCTGTCCAGCTATCAAATCCTCTCTTGGTTGGGAGGTAGGATTCTTCAAAGAAACCCAGATGCCACTTTCCTACGCCATGTGTGTCATAACCTATAAATATTGCATTCCAACTGACATATACCCTGGTGGTATTTTACAGCATTCTGTATATATGCAACTTAGTAGAGAGTTTACTGCCTTTAGAATACCTTTTAAAATATTGCTAAAATAGTTTTAACTTGGCTCTACAGCGTAGCAATGCAACTGTCAACCTTAATGTTAGAACTTTTCCAAGTAGTATGAGTAAAATAAGTATAATCAAAATGTTCACTTCAGTTGGGTTTAGACGGTAGACTATCACAATGCGTTAATTAGGAATTTTGTATGCACAAAGAAAAGTGCCACGCCATCCTAAGCAGTATGGCTAGAGCTAAAAATAAATAAGTCCTAAATTCAGCTCAGAAAATACTAATTAGCAAGATCAGTGTTATACTGAAAAAACCAGACAACCCCAAACTGCAATAATCCTTTATATTTAAACTTAAGAATTAGTAAATTGTTGATAGTTTCATTTCTCATATCAAACATATATATTTTGATTTGTATTTGAAATGTCTTAAATAACTAATCACCCACCAAACTCACATTTATTTGCTTCAAGTCTCCACCCCTGTGAGAACCCCTAATAGTGTTTCCACCCCTGTGAAATCCCCTGATAATAAGCTATTTATAATTGAACTCTTAGCCTAGGGCCACACTGTGCGTATATTAAAATCACGGGTAGCAAAGGTGTCCACTGTAGCGTCAGTGATGCGTGATAAAAAAAGCTTTCATTTTTAAATCGCACTCGCTTTCAATAAAGCGCAATTTACTGGAATATAGCACTAAATAAAGAAATTGGGCTCGCTGAATAGCTACCAGCCAATTAGGTGACGACGACAGAGACGATTCGCACTTGCGTTGAAAATGCAGAGCGACAAGTGCGAAGGTTTTCTCAACGCGCACAGTGGACACCTTTGCTACTTGTGATTTCAATTTTCGCATGGAAAATACGCACCGTGTGGCCCTAGGCTTACTGCACCCTGCCAACTTATTGCTTGATGACTGTTCAACTATCTAAACTCAATTTGACCTGAAGAACATGTCAGCCCAGGCCAGTGCTCTAACTTCTAAGCCAAACAATCAATTTACAAACCACAAATAGTGCTAGATGCTAAACGGCTTTTGTGGGTTAAGCTTTGGCTGTAGTAGATTATAGACTTTAGAGTAAACAGCAGTATTTAGAAAAGAAAATCACAGAAATAAACTAGACAAAGTATCAAATATTGATATAAAACACTACCCTATAACATACTAGCTATTATTTACTTATATAATACATAAAGGTTATTACACACAAAGTCTATGACTTAATCCTTAAAATTGATCATCTGTAAAGCATTAGTCTAAATATTGTGATTGACAAGTGGAAGTTAAAGGTAGGAAGGTTTCCAAACACTTCTGAGTTTTGTATGAGTGAATACGATAAACTTTTCCTAGTCTCAGAAGTGCACATGAAGCATACACTGTTTTGCTATGCACACTGCACGGTCACCCCAGCCTGCTTTCTATACACACACACACAAATCTACAGCCTATAAATTGCTGCCACAGCTACACAAGTCAGCATTTCATAGTTGGTAAACTAGAAAATTAACTTGTTATGAAATTTAGCTTGAATTTCTTAGCCTTGGTTCTTATGTATAGCCAATAGCTAGCTTGTTAAGGGAAGGTACCTGTTTCCACTTGAATTAGATTTAGAGTGTTTATTTTGGAATGTGGTCGTTTTGTTTCATAATCCAACACCTTCTCATATTTCAACCTCAAGCTGCCACGCTATTCATAACCAACTGGATATTAAGTTAGCAATGCAGCATGTGCTATGAGGTACGTATTCTAAGCACATCTGATTCACTGATAATTCAACTATATACTGTCTGGTTCCACTCATTTAACAGAAGGTGTGCTAAATTCATTACCAAATTTATAAACTTTTTTATGCTACCAGTATTTTCGTTCACAAACTCCCATTGGTAGGCTGCTGTAGCCTCCCCCCTCATCTCCCAAAAATTTTGACCGCTAGCTCTGGCTATGTTTTCAGAGATGCAGAAAAGATAATGCCCTGGAGTCAGTCAAACTTGCAGCTGGCGGACTTTGGATCATATCCTGTATTTGAGTGCAAGCATTTAGTCTATTACATCACGTCGGCGGTGTGGTTGATGACGTCATCAAAACGGTAAGTAAAAGCTGAAGAAGCAATCAATGAGGTCATAGCCTTCATCAAGTACAAGTGAATTCCCTACGTCTACCAATTCCAACGTCATCACTGAGAGCTAGACACGAGTTTTATTACTGTGTGGGCTAACTAGACTCATTTTAACAACTCTGACCAAATTAGTCTACAGTATATCTGTTAGATCATTCACCTTTCACTCTCCCAACAACTGCAGTTAAATTACAAAAGTTTCAAATTCAAAATATTAAACTTGGGTTATGAGCAATTGAATATCTGCTCCCAAATTCAAATTAGACTACCCTGAATAATTTCTCATATTTTTACTACTTATAAATCTTGCATTGTGCTTTGGAACCAACCATCATAAAATATTTGTGTTTTATTTATAGTGCATCTATTAGTTTGCTAGTTTTGAGTGTATTGGCTGAGTTTAATAATCCTTACCTCTATCTTTAAGCTGATTGGCTAACGTCTTGATGCTAAGAGGAAGTCCCGATCTTTGTCCGGCATAGATAACCTCGTGCTGCAAGCCGGTGTGTATCGGATAACGGCCAGACATCAACGCAGCCCGGGACGGAGTGCATACCTGTTGCACGTAATAGTTCTCCAGTCTCACACCTGTACAAATATAAGTTCATTAGCTGGACAGTACAGTAGATGTACTTTCTACCATATGTCTACTTTGTACCGTACATATACTTTGTACTGATCAAAGAACATAGTCCGACAAAAACATCACGTACCACAAACATGTCTCATTGATGTCTCAAGTAGAGCAATTGATCTCCACAACTTTCAAAATATACTTGTTTACAGTAGCATAAACTTGTGATAGCAATAAAAGTTTTTATTTTATACACTCTTTTCTAAGTTATATTATAGCTACATGTTGGTGAAAATACAGGTACATTATTTGTTTACTGTTGATAGCTACAGTTTGTTTTATTACTATTACTATTATCTACTCTTTTGGTTGAATACATACAATATGCATGACTAGCCATGCTACCTGCTGAAATGGAAGTACTCAAATACCTTTAGTTACACCACTAACTACAAATAATCCTAATAAATATTGTATATTGCCTGAACTTTTTTCAAACAGATAGAAGGATTTGAATCTCATAGTATCAAGAATGGGCACTGAGTCCTTTTACAATATACACAATCTGACCAACCTTAAGAACTACAGGGCTGAATAGTGAAGTTAAACTCTCATTTTTTATTACAAAAATTAAGAAATTACTAGCAGCAGCACTGAGTTGAGGGTGACTAAGTATAGTGGTTTGGAGTTGAGTGTACATGTACTGTTACTTTGTCACCCCAACTGAGTGCTGCTTCTATAGTGTCATTCAAATGAGTGAGTAAAAGTTTCAAGTATTTATTGTTTAAAATAATATTATATATAATATTTAAAATTATTTTACCTGATTATTGCTTTATTATTTAATAACACTGGTACCATCATTTGAGCTTTTAGGAGCACCTAAACTTGATTTACTCCAAGAATACACACACCGTACCTGTCTTAGATAAACTGTCGATATTTGGGGTCTTCACACGACTTCCGTGATAACTAACGTCATTCCAGCCGAGGTCATCAGCCAGTATGAAAACTATGTTAGGTGGGGAGGCTCCCTCACTTCCTGTTTGTGATACGGAATGACCTTTGCTGTAAAAAAGAGGCTGGTTTTATCATACAAAGTTATTCATAGAGCATTGTACAGGCTCTTGTTTTATTGCATTGAACATGGGCTATTATACTTTGACTACAAATAGTTAGAAAATCAACAATCTACAGCAGGGCTCTCTAACAGGAGGCCCCCAGTCTACATTTATGTGGCCCTCAATGGCATAAAACTAAAATTACTTTTCACACATTTACATGAATGAAAGTGAAAAACCACCTTTTAACTGTCTTATCTATATATACATGCTATATAAAACATGCAGCTTGCATTGACTATTTGGATTTTATTGTGTAATGATTAATAAGAATTTGGAATAAAATAACTTGAAAAATGCGGACATTGCGCCCCCACAACAAGCTT
This sequence comes from Bugula neritina, assembly GCA_964035545.1. Classification (NCBI taxonomy): domain Eukaryota; kingdom Metazoa; phylum Bryozoa; class Gymnolaemata; order Cheilostomatida; family Bugulidae; genus Bugula; species Bugula neritina. The sequence goes on from OZ037770.1 coordinate 2,409,839, forward strand.
AACTTAACAATGCATGTGGCCCTCGCCATCAGAATATTCCCTTTCAGTGGCCCTCGCTCTGAAAAGGTTAGACACCCCTGATCTAGAGGCTTTTTACTAGAATTCAAAGCTGTTCGAATTTTAATACTCAATAGAATGCAGTATGTTTAATAAGTACATTTATACAGATTATAATGGTCACATTTTTAACATTTCTACATCACAAAGAGGCATAGCTAATATAGGAGATAGTTTTAACTGGGTCATCAACTGAATGCGGACTCAATGATCAACTTGGGTCATGAGCATTTCTGGCACTGAGCCCACATCCTGACCAGCTGTCCAATAAAAACAGCTTAAAATGTTTTGGTTTAAGGAAGAAACTTTTGGCAGAGGCAAAGTTTATATGCTGAGGAGCCTTTTTAAACAAACGTTGATGGTCCGACAAGACATCTATGTGGTGGCCAGTTTATATTTTGACCTCAATGATGATTTCTTAACCCTTAAACCTTGAAAGTTAAATGTACTTGTACTTGGTACACGAAAAATTCTCAACTCAGCCTTTAAACTCTTATGTGTGGCTATATTTTTAGCAGTCAATTAATTATTGTTTGCATTAAAATGTTCAAAAGTTCCAAGAGTAGGTATAACAAGAACATAAAACAGGTAAGGAAGTCTTGGAATCTAATATTTTATATTTATAGATGAAATGCAATATAAAATATTCAACTTTATAATATTTTTCATTTTTAATAATAAAAATAAAACAATTTTATTACTACCACTACCAGTGAAATAGAGTTTATTATAACCTAAAAGTACATGGCTGCATGAGCTACAGAGAACAGCTATATGTATGCACAGTATTGTTAAACATAACTCAGCTAAAATAAAAAACCGTGAAAATTCATTTAATTTACCTTTGGCATACAAGAGCTGTCAGAACGGAGAAGATAAGTATTCGCCACATACTGGTGGGGCAGCAGCAGCTTTAGCTAGTCTCTTCGTCAGCAGAAATAATCTTGCAGTAGCAACAGCCAAACACTTACTTTTATATTAAACTCAATCAACCAATCAAACTTCGAGAATGAAATCAGACAGTTTATGGATACAGATTGAAGGCGGAATTGTATTGCGAAATGTTTGTTCAACTTTAAGTATCATTTTCAAATTTATAGCAAATGAATTCCGTAAGATAATAAATTTTTATTAGTACTGAATGACGAATGTACATAATAATTGCATGGCATTATGCGTTCCATACTATAAATATTTCAGATTTCAACTAAAATTTATATTCTAACATATTTTTATATAATTACCAAGGCTGATATATTACCCTTGTATTACCATGAGTTGGTAAATTAAGAAAAATTAATGCTTTGATAATTTTTTAGTTACTTGTAGTTCTTGTACTCTGTTTTTGCCACCTAAAATACAATTGCAACGAATGACTTTTATTCACACTACGACTTGAATAAATCTTTTCATATTCATGGTGAAAACAACTCCTGTGATCCTGAAGGTCATTCAATTTTGCGGTAACGTTTGATAGTCGAAAAATCAAGTTAAATTGGAGGAAAACCTTTGCTACGTAAATTTTTCAAAGCATGCAGAATAATTCAGTTTGTGTTGAGCTGTTATACGTTGGTTGAGATGTATAACTCAACCAAGGTATAACTTTAGGACTATGTTCATGACTGTCAAAATAGCTATGTCTTCGGATAGTTCACAAGAAGTTTGCAATAACTAAGTTTCCACTTACAAATAACAAATGCTATTCGCGCTGCTGCAGAAGTTAAATTTTATTAGTTAGACAAAATCATTCATCAATCAACTTTTTTAGTTTGTAGATCCTCTTTCTACTCTTCATATTTATCACTCAAGAGTTTGATCTAAATTTTGACCTTAAATTTTGCTGATGGCTCATAGTTTTGCTGCTTGCAGTGGCGCAGGGAAACAATTGTAGGTTTTCACTTACTTTATCAAGTAGGTGCGGAATTGCAGCTTTTTATAATAGCCATTGAACTCTAGCACGAATAGTTGTTCTGGTAAGAAATGAAGCGATTCAAATTACAAACGCAAATCCAAAATTAAAATGTGTCAATCCAACTGCAGCATATTTTAAACAATGCTAACATCGACAACATTTTATTTTGCAATTTTGAAGCCCATATTTGTTTAAAGTGAATAACTGTTAATTTAAAACACACTAACAGCTTCAGTACAGAATTTTGGGTCATCAAGAAAGAACACAGAAAATTTGTACTCTGTGCAAAACTTTATGACGTTAAATCATCCTATTTGCATTTCAAACAGCAGGCGCAGGTTGAAATAAGTTACAAAGAATCGAGAGGAGATAACTCATTTGATTTTACTATAGAGCTGTTGAAACAAAATGGCGGCAGTAACTTTCAATATGTTGACAAGTAAGATTGTATCCAAAATTATTATAGTTATAAAAAAAGTACGCTAACCACAACTTTTTGCAGTTTTTGCATTTCGGGCTCATAAGTACACGCCATGACCTCAGGCATGCTGAGGTGATCAATACTCATTTCGGTACAGAATTTAAGAGCAAAAACTGACAAATGCAACACACCGTCTAGTAGAACAGACTACTAGTACATAGGATCCTGTAGTGCGGTTACAGAATTCCACAACAATTGGGAAGGGACGGTACTAGTCCTCGTTCGTTACTAAAATTTGCTGTTTGTAGAAACTCGGCTAAAAGCTTCAGACTACGTATCTTATAGGCGCCTACGTATTTCCGATTGCATCGTTGCGCCAAAACTACCAAGGGGATCAACAAAACCACCTTTAAATAAATTTTTTCGAATCATGATCAGCTGTTGACGTGAGAAATACAATTATAAATAACAGGAACATTATTATGGCGAGATGCTGAGGGTTGGTTATACCTTTTGGCACTTGAGTAGCTGAATGAACAGGTGAACAAAGTTGGAAAGTTGCAGCCAATATATTTATAATGTTTTAAACAGATAAAGAGATACCTGACAGGTCAAATGGAGCTTCAGTATTACCTGCTTCAAGGTCACTTCCAGTGTTTCAATACAACTTCAAGGTTAAAGCTTCCAAGCATTATAGCTGCCATGATATTTGTACAAAATTATATGTTAGTCGAAAGTATTCTAGGTAGAGAAATAAATTTTTAGCAGAAATATGCGAAATTATCTACATCCTGTGTGAAGGGCTAAAGGTTGTACGGCTCAGGTCGCTTGGAATTCTTTTTAGAAAGCCTAAGACTATATTTTTCCTGTAAAACAAGGCCAGTTTTTCAATGTACGTTTATATAAAAAACAATGATGGTCTTCAAAACCGTACCAATAAATAGCTATAAGAAATCATGCCATCGAAATGATGTTGATATCATATTTTCCACTCAACTTTTTATAACAGATATAGCTGTTTTCATTGCACAAACACAAAGAAGAATTTCTTTAAGTTTTAATAAGTATGGATTCGATTGTATAAGTTTCAGTCTAGTTGACACATATATTTTATGCCGCGTGTTATTGTAAAATTCAGAACTCACTATTCTTTTTATTTATCTGCAGAAATTATGTTTCCACTGTAAATAGTATGGGTTTTACTAACTTCAGCTTCATATTTACTACTTCAGGAGTTTGGAATACCACTTCCATTTATTGGAAAAATAATGTTATCTATATTAACATTTACTATAATAACTGTTTTTTCTTGTTTTAAGGATATAGCAAACAAAATATGCACTACTTCCAGACATCCTACAAAATATCACCCTATAACTTTCCTGGAATGTATTGGATTGTAACCAGGAATCTATATATATACTCTCACTAGCTTTTCACTAAATCCTTGAGCCGCTTGACAACCTAGAAATAACACTAGTTTGCATGCACTTATAGAATCAGGACTCAACATCCTTTTGGCATGCAAGTTCTTGCTATATGAACACGTGCAGAGTAGCAATATTGAGTTTGTTTAGAAAATTGAATAAAAATATACAGTAAGTACCTCATGAGGTTAAAATAGGTTATTCAGGGTGGTAAGGAGTTGTCTTTCCATCGACACGTGAAACAAGTATATTTTTACTCAGGAAACAGGACACAAAACTTTCAATTAACACAGCAAAAAGTTGTTTTCAAAAAAATGTAGTCATAGCTAACAGTCGGCTAAGTTGGACGGCTCGTGTTTCCACACAAACTAGAAGCTGGACAAAGGGAATTTCTGCCGCACACTAACATAATGCCTGGGAAACTTTCCTTGAGTAGAGCAATGTAAAAATATCGCGTGATGCGTGCACGTGATCTGCATACACTACCGGAGCAATGTCTTTGGTTATTCACCGAGATACAATCCAAAGTAACCAATCATTACTGCATTTCTGTTTACTGACACATATTCAGCCAGATAAAAATCCAAAATAAATAAGAAAATCAACACATAATGATGGCGGCAGCGACAAATGCTTTCTCAAATGTGACCTTGAAGACAAGCTCTATGTAATATCGGTTAAAGAGGTCAATTCCTCCACAGAAACATTAGGTGGTTAGCCTTGAATGGTCTATCACCTTGACATTTAGTTTTAGAACTTACAGTCCACTTTGCATATATATTCAGCCGTAACTTAGAAACACAACTTCTTGGTTATGTACACGTATGTAACTACAGCAACAGCTAGAACACTAGCATGGCACTGGTCCAATAACATAGGTTACAATCTAGAACATAGATAGACAAACGTATTGCACAATCACTGATGTATACTCAATTAGAAAAGCTTTTTCCTGAAACAAATGATGTTGAAATCAAAAGTACCCTCCAGAACTCTAAGTACACACGTCAAAGTCTCAAATTAGAAAGCCTTTCTTAGGTGCGTCTGAACAGTCTGGGTGTAAAAATAACTTGCAGACGTATGAATCAATAAGAAGAGAAGTGAAGTAACGATAAATATATTTATACCAGGACAATATTGCAACATAACTAAATACATCACATAAACAGTGCATAAACTTTAAATAACTACAGACAATATACAATCAAGTGTTTTTAACTGAAGAATCTCGATTAGTCTGGGTTCTTTGAAAGCAGCATAAATCAGGGTGGGGAGATGAGGGCCGCCGTCTTTGCCTTGCTCCACCAGCATAGGACCTCAGGCTTTTCTTCACCGAAGGCTTTGAGAGTTGCTTGCGAACTTGAGTGTTATTCGACTCTCTCACACAGCCATCCTTCATGTAAGCAGCAGAATTATTAAAGTTAGATTCGGCGTTTGTCTGCCCCTGTACCTAGACATAGAACACGGGCTAGGCATCACTAAGGTCAAACAAACGAGGAAACCTTTGTAAAGGACTTGCACATACAACTTGACTGCTACTATATCTCATATAGTAGCAGTCACAACAAACTTCGCCTAAGCTTTTAACCTTAAAATTCTCCTTAAGAATAAAATAACCAATTACTCCTGCGGTATTTTAACAATAAAATAGAATTTTAAATCAAATGACCAATTACAAACGTTCATTTATTATATAAATTTTCACATTTTATGAAATTCTCTGATGAACTGAAAGAAACGTCTTAGAAATAAAGTAATAACTACTTTCACCAGCCTAACTGTTGGCGCCACAAGAAAAACAGTGAATCCACTTATAAACTAACAACTTCCTTATCTATGAATCATCTCATCCGCTATAAAAAAAATCAAAGACTTAAAAACCGTGTTACTTGCCGAATAAAATGAAAGGTTATGAAACAGAAGCAAAGTACAGGCCAAAAAAAACACAGCCTAAGGTCCAACTTACCCACAAGTCCACGTGTGGGGACATCCACTGGGCAACCCCGCGCTCTTGTGAAGATTTGCAGCTACCGCACGAACTTCTTTCCTTCCCTCCTTTTGCTAAACTTTTACCTGTGAATTTTAATTTGAATTTAATGAGCGATGAATGTGGCAATATGATAATAGGTCAGCGGTGATTTTGGCAGCAGAAATGCTGTCACTTGCCAAGAAAACTTCAAACAGGATGCTGGACTATGCCAGCAACTTGAGGTTTCAACAATCTCAACTTCAAATTACTTAACCTAAACAAAAATTAAAACTACTTTGAAAAATAATGATGAGAAGTTACCTTCTCCCTGTGAGAATATCATTACCTGGCTCAGAACGAGTGTTCTCCCTAAACCTGGAGGGGTGGGATGGCTGAAGGGTCTCCCTAGACAGAGAATAGGGTAGAGACCCACAATGAGGGCACCGTTCGTATCTGGTAGACGAAGGCATGGTGAATGAGGGCTTCTTGCTCTGACGTTTGGTTGAAGTTCTTTTGGGTCTGAGACACTCCGGGCTGCTGGCAATCTCTGATGCCGTAGACATCGGTGGAATGAGGCTTTCATCCTTGAACGACCTGCGGAGCAAAAAATGATTTCATGTCACGTTTATTACTACAACATAATTTGGAGTTGTCGTTAGTCTTAGAGAAAAATCGCGTAGAGTCATGAACACAATTGAAAACACATAATACATAAATCAATAATAAATATTGATAGAAAAGCATTGGACAAAAAAATCACACTTATTTCAAAATTAGAAAACAAACTTTCATCAAAATTTTACAACTTATTCATTTAAATTCTGCCTAAACATTAGATGACAGCACAAAATGACAGCACTGAGGTATTTGAATGCATGTTTATTGTCTATAATATAGACAATATATTATGACAATATAACAATATGTTACAGCAATCTCAATGTACAAAGTTAGCTAAAGACTCAACCCAAAAGCTACACCAAAGACTGTAGTAACTGAGAAGGTTAAATGAAGGTGAATAGCCTACAAGTAGAGGTACGAGCTCAGTCTAAACTCTATCAATGGAGAAATCAGCTAAAACTAAGCAATAGCTTACAATAACCTGTCTTTCTACTTTTAGTAAGATATCTCTAACTTATGCATTGAGGGTGGCAACTGTTATATTAGTAGTTATCATCTCTCTAAATCTGTTTTAATATAGAAGGGGGAGGAGGGAGAGGAATTTACACCACTGAGCAATGGCTAGAGATTGCAATTTGCAAATCATTATTTATGAGGACATCTCCAAGTAAGCATTGAAGTTACGACACAACCCCTCCCCCCTGCTCCTCACAAATCGGGCAGCTGGCAGCAACCAATGAAATTAAATCACAGCTGATATTTTGTTAGACACAGACTACAGACTAACATAAGACGACTATGACGTAACACGAGACGATGCACATTACTGGATAGCTACTGTAAGAGCTCACTGTTACCTGCAGAACATGGCACTGAACCTCTTCCAGGGGTTTAGATAAACTGAGGCAATTAGAAGTTAGAAAAATAAACTATTAGACAATTGTTGTTGGCATAACAAGGTGTGGTAGCATAACAAGATGACGGATAGTTGGTACATGGAATATGAACATGAGCGGTTGATGCACACAATATCAGGTGATGACATCACGACAGGTATTTGCTCCACGGACAAACTAAACCTACTCCACAGTAAATCTCCTACGGTTTTAGGGAAATAATTTCCACACTAAGCCTAGGGCCACACGGTGCGTATTTTCGCATGCGAAAATTGAAATCACAAGTAGCAAAGGAGTCCACTGTACGCGTTGAGAAAACCTTCGCACTTGTCGCTCTGCATTCTCAACGCAAGTGCGAATCGTCTCTGTCGTCGTCACCTAATTGGCTGGTAGCTATTCAGCGAGCCCAATTTCTTTATTTTAGTGCTATATTCCAGTAAATTGCGTTTTATTGAAAGCGAGTGCGATTTAAAAATGAAAGCTTTATTTATCACGCATCACTGACGCTACAGTGGACACCTTTGCTACTCGTGACTTTAATTTTCGCATGTGAAAATACGCACAGTGTGGCCCTAGGCTAACTCCGTAGAGATCAAATAATGTGGGATTGCCATGGTAACATGATAGACTTAGCTGCAAGCTATATCACTACATATTGCGGGCATTATAATGACCCCCGACCTGTTGGCGTAGAGAAAGGCCCTAGGGCTAGTCACTCCGTCAACAATAGAGCTGCTCCGACTCAAATGCTTCTTCCGAGGTGGTTTCTGCGGCAAGTAGCCATCTTTAAAAGTGGAATCCAGAGAATAGACTGAGCTCCCGGCCTCTCTGAAACATAACTAGGGCTATAACTAACTTGCGCACATAAAGAAGACAACTTAAACTACTGCAAAAAATGTTCTGTTCATTCAGTAACTGAGGGAAACACGGCTGAATAACAATTCTGTAAACTTCATTGAAATGTGAGTTTTCAATTCAAGCGCAGGGGTAAAAAATCAGACAACTCCTAATGACTAACGGCAGCAGGGAAACAAAGAAGCTGACGTGATATAATCATGTGATCAGTAACATTATATACCAAACTCAAAGCTCACTACCAAACATACTAGAGTAGTGATACAGAACACACGGTGCCTATTCTATTCTATGAAAGTTACTCAGAACTTTTTAGAAATAAAATAACAGAAGGTATGAAGGCTACTCATAGCGACTAACCTGTTAGCAGGAGACGGCAGAGCAGATGACCTTGAGATCTCAGGCTTACTGCTAGCCGGGTGGGGTGGCTGTGAATTCGTACCGATAGAATTGTCACCTGATGTCTCCTCACCAGTTTCTTTCTGGTATACAAAGGCATATATTTGCTATAGCCGTTATAAAAGTCAATTGAAACGAAAGCAAGAAAATAGTGCCAGGAAGTTTTACTTCGAATTTTTACAAAATGCATTGGGGAGACAAATCCTCGCGGACTATACACTTAGCAGGTATCACATCGTACAGATAAATAGCAGTACGGAAAACTAGACTCACAATGACTGGCAAAAATGTCCACATGTAACTGTAACTATCAAATTATGTCAGTCAATTACAAACAAACTACTTTTCTACAATCATCCTCGTGACGAAACACATAACGATAAATCTACAAACCCTGTGAGAGTCTCTCCCCGGATTGACGATTTTATCGATAAATTCTTTTTTAGCCTTGACCTCTGCCTTTATCAAAGAGGGCGGTACAATGCTCGTCTCATCCTTAGCAGAGTTGAAAGTGCGAGGTACTGAGGCTATGTTGCTGCTTGTAGTAGGCAATACCATGACTCCCAGCTTACTCATGCTCTTTGGTGCTGAAGGAACAAAACTATGGCTACATAATTGACGATGATCATACACTAGAAGGAGTTTATATAATAATAATACTCGGCTGATAACTGATATATAAATATCATAAAAGGTCAAGGTCAGTTGCAAACTAGTTTCTAAATCAAACATAGATGAAAAAAATCAAACTAGAGTGTAGTTAGTGAGAAGAAGTGTTACCATTAAAAAATCAAAAATTAGACAACAGATAAACAAATTTTAAAGTACTAAGTGAGAGAAACTCGAATCTATGTGTTTCATATATTACATGAATAAAAACAACTACTATGTTTTGACAACAGCATTAGTTATTAGGTTGCCAGTATTTTAAAAGTAAAAACCTATTAGAAAATTAGCAATGAGTTTAGAGAGCAGCAGAACCCTATGTAAGCTGTTGAAGAACTTGAACAAATTCATTTTTCTCCTGTTATATAAAAAGAAATAAAAAAAATCTGAACAATTGTGGGAAAATTTTAAAAATTAGGATAATATTCAAATGAATTTATATGAATAAACTTGATGAAACAATGAATGGCATTTTACTAGAAAAATATATTTTGTCCACTGTGAGGTTTTATCTCACAAATCCTTCCTGAATGATTAAATTTAGCAAAAACTAACAAGTAAAACTTGGCATTCGCTTTATTGTGAGAAGTTTCGACCATTAAACGTGCATATGTTGGTCTGCTTCAACAGTTTCACCAATTTCTCATCATATGCACATTCCATATATCAACTATAAAATCACCTGATTGTGCCGTGGAGTTATCTGCCTTAACAGGAGTAAGTTGAGCGTCTGGTGTGGTGGTGGCAGATTTCGGAGGTTGTCTCCCCTGCACGTCAGTGACCGCACTCTCCGGCTTGCCATCTGCTGGTAAACTGCTCCACACAGACAGGAAAACCTTAGGAGCTGACTCTACAGATAATATAAATTGAATCCTCATAGTAAAAGAATATCCAGAATCTGACTTAGCCGTATGAAGTGTTTAAATTTGCACATACAGCACATAATTCTCAAAAGAATCAGCTCTAAAGTTGTTTTAAAAAATGTTTTAAAATGTAATTTCGACAAAAATCATGGAAGGGAAGATGTAGATTTAGGAAAACTACATACAATATTATAAACGTTAAGGATGTTTACTATTTACTTACTAGCTGGCTTGATCTCAGGCTCTCTTACTGGAACACAGTCTATGCTTTGCTTTGAGGCTGAACTGCAATCACTCCTCAGTTGCAGGGAAGGTATTGGTGGCCCCTCACTGTGAGGTTTCTCTTCTTTGGTACTAGGGCTAACCGCTGAGAGCAGACAGTCTATGGTACTCGTGTCATCTCTACAATATGACACACTTGCTATCATCTGTCACTATGCATACTTGCTATCAGCTGTCACTATGACACACTTGCTATCAGCTGTCACTATGACACACTTGCCATCAGCTGTCACTATGACAGGAAAAAGTGAAATGAATTGTAACAGCTAAAATAAGTAAATACTCTCCACTTAACAGACACCTACTCTAACTTGTCAAGATCAGAAGAAGCAGACGACCTCTTCAACTTCCTGTCCCTGAGACACTGGTTGACTCTCTCCAACAACTCTGGCTGAGTGCTCGCTGAAATCAGGTGTTTACAGGAGAATAAAATGAAAGAATTACACTGCTATGTAACATAACACATCAGCTGTCTTGACATTGGAAAAACTTTGTAAACAGAAATAAAAATGATTACAAAGTTAGAAGCATTGGTTCAATGTGCATAGACATATCTTCTGGGATGATACCACAACTCCAAATTGCTCAAATATGTAACATTCTCTGACGCTACCTTAAAACAGCCCCCGAGATGCCACAGGACACCCAGGAGTAACGTAAAAAGCTGCAGCAGGGTTTCCAAAAGTTCTACTCGTATTTTTTGTAAGACGAGAAATATTGGACCCACCAGAAGCTTTAATAGACATGAGAATATCTTCCATCTGGTTAATATAGTTGCTGCTGCGAGAGATCTTTGGTAGCGACTTCCTGACTTCATTGGCTTGAAGGATAGCTTCTTCAGCTCTGCGTCTGTCAGCCATATTGCTGCCTTTGCATCGCTTACTCTCTATAAAACAAGTTATAATAACTTACTTATTAAAACAAGCTATAATAACTCCAAACACCTGTACGGTATACACAGCACATTAGCAAATGTCAAACAAATTCCAACTGTCAAATATTATAAAAACAAAAACAGCAACTACTGCATTTTGACAACAGCTTTGAGTTGCAGATAAAAACATTAAGAAATGGGCAACTTTGAGCTAAAATAATTGATTGATTCAAAAAATTTTAAAGACGAATCTCACCATTCTGGTGGCGAGGTGACATCAGCTTGCTCTTCTCTGTTCCGACAGGCTTCTGGAGAACATGTTCCCCTCCTCCGCATTTCTTCACGACATTAGTCCGCCCCTGAGCAATCTTGAGAGGATACTTCTTACAGCTGACCTCCGGCTTAGAGCCACCCAGTCTATCTGTGTGAGGCACATTCATCTTTTGTCTCACTTTAGACTTCTTGGAGCCCTTGGACATTTTATTTTCAATCTTACGGTTGTTCAAGGCTTCGATGGCTTGATGATGCTGATCGGCATCACTTTGGTGCGCACCAATCACCTGAGACCAGAGCTGCACCATCTTGTTGGTAGGTGCCAGGGACTCGTACTGTACGGCAGTCGGAGACGTGCAGCTATCAGACTCGGTCCACCGCGCGGAGTCGTTTGTCCGCAAAGTCGTGTTGGGAGTAAAACTCAGGTTCGTTGAGTGGAACTGGGAGGAAACCGGTCTGCTTTCTACAGAGTTGAAAGTGTTGGCACGAGATAGACGAGGGCTCTTCACTGTGCATTGGCCACCCCGAGGACTGAAAACCTTTGATTTCACGACATTCCATCGGCCACTTCTGCTTGACCTTGGCTGATCTGCGTCGAATCCCCTGTTAGGGAAAGACCTCATTGACTCTGGTCTCTTAGACCAGCTGGCAGGACGGTTCTTAGAGCAGGTTACAGCAGAGTTCATCTCCACATTCCCAGTTTCTTGCAGCTGCTTTGAGTGCCAGAAGTCAAACAGCTTCCCCACTTGGAAAGGTTCAGGTGTAGAAGTACCAGAGCGTTTCGCACCACCAGGTTTACCACTTGCGTAGCCAGCCACCTCAACCAGTGGGTCTTGAGCTGGCTCAGCCACCGGTGTCTGCTCAGCTTTACGACCACCAAACTTGAAACACCTGACCTGCTCCACAACTGAAGGTCGGTCGGAGATATTGTGAAGTGCCGAGCTGTGTGAGGTGTTAGGAACGCTGACAAGACTGTCATCTGTAGTGTACGGGTCGACTGCCTCCCTTCTACTCGCCATGGCGGACTCTAAGTCAGCAAACCGCTTGACAGGTCTGAACCCTCTTCCCTTCCACTGAGGAGGGTTGGCAGTCCACACCGGAGGTACGAAGGTTGGCGGAACAGGAACCGTGTCTCTCACAGGAGGTCGACTGCTAACGGGCTGTCTTGGAAGTAAACTAGTAAAATTTGAATCACTGTTGGGCAACCGTGCAGTGACAGAATATTTTTCGAATGGTTTAAAAGTTTGAATGGCTCTATCCACGAGGGTGACAGAGCCGGCCGTTCTCTCCAGTATCCACTCCTTGCAGGCAGCAATGCTGTCAGCACTTTGAGGACTTGTCTGACTGGACTTGGTGACACCAGATGTGATGTCACCACTCTTCATCAGAAATTCCTCCGTCTGCAAAGTGACATGAGGAATCAGTATAAACTTGATGCGAGATATTTTACAGAATTGACAACTGATTCACTACGAAGAGCAAGTTCATTGAGCCAATAAAATGCTGTAAAACTCGAAAGCAATAAATAAAACCTCTCAAGTTGAAAAGTTTAAGAAAATTTCGCCAGCAGTTCTGGTGTGTGGTTATAGTAAACATCAATGACATTTAAACTTTACAAGGTATTAACTAAATATTATTAAATACTTGAGTAGCCTGAGTGTTCAGAGTGAATGACACTGGCGTGACGGGGCGTCTACACAGACTGATGGATTCACTGCAAGATGGAGGATCAAACCCTTCAAAAAGTTGCCTGAGAGTTTTAATGTCCGTGGGCTGAGGAGACGTAGGAGTAGGTGGAGAGGACAACTCATGTGCTGGAGAACCAACTGGTGATCCCATCTAAAACATTTCTTCTATAAATAATTGCTGCTCCATTTTAGAGTACTTTTAAATAAAAAAGTATACGCAAAATCAAAACAGGCTTTGAACTCACGGGTGAGATGGCATTGTTTAGTTTGTCGAAATTCACACCAGGCATTTCATTCAAGGATGTCACTTCTGCATCTGTGTGAAAAGTTAAATTCAATATAAAAATTATTATTGTAGAATAAAAGTATATATTAAAATATAATTTAATACACAGTATAATCTATTAAATAATGTAAGTTGCAATAGCATAATAAAAAATTAAATTTAATCATGAGTTATGACAAGTGGTAAAACTGAAAAAACTTAGAAATAATATATGTTTGAATAAATAGAAATTAAATTTATATATCTTTGTTATCAACGCAACAATTAATTAGTTAAAAAACTGTTACTACAATGCATTATGGGCAACTTTATAAAAAACCAAGTATTGACATGCATATCAAAATAAACACCTTTTGCTCACCGATTTGAATGTTTGAAAGAGTAGGCTGGTGATCAATTACGAGTGACATACAAGCCGAGTCGGATGCCGAGTTGAGGCAGCACGTATCTTGATTGATAGAAGCATCTCCTGCGGCATCATTGCAAACATTTTTAGCTGAGCCTTGCGACACGGCAGTAGATGAAAACTCCGCCCTAAAATCAGAGAAAAATGTGATGCCAGTAAAAGATAAATACAGCGAGAAAGAAAAATTTCTGCAGCAAAATAGGAATAATTATTTACCAAGCTGACAAAAAACAAATTTACTGCCATAAAGAGTAAAACTTGATGCATAGAAAGAGAAAATTTAACTTAAATTAACTTACATGCTACTACTATTAGCTGTGTACATTGAAGTTGATCTGGAAGATGAACCACACAAAGGAGGCGTGAGATGACAATTGAAGAAGTCTCCAGCACCTAAACTCGAGTTCAAAACTGCTTCTTTCTCAAGTTCAGAAGTTTTACTTTTACTTTTAGTATCAGAGCACAGTGCGCAATGAATTGAATTATAATCCATTCATAACCTTCATCACTGCACCTAATTTTTAAATTACTAGGACGTTGCGTTATTTACTCAGTGAATAACGCAATGTATTGACTAATGTCAGCATATGAACTTTACCTCCAAAACTAAAGCATTGTGCATTAAGTCACAGCATAACGCTAAACATATTGTCAAAAATACCAACAATCAGAATTAATATAATCATTATTTATTTATGTTTCAGTAAATTCCGATAATAATGAAAAGGAAATAAAAAACGTAGAATTCATTTAATAAAACTTCACTGTATTTTATGAAATTATCAAAATAGAACGATCAAAATGAGTCTATATTATTGTAACTTGTTTACTAGGCTGTAGCAAAACCTTCGGATTTCTTCAAGGTAAAAGCCAGTTGCTTAACTTTATCTAGCGAGTCCAGCAAACGCTCATCGTCAGCTGGAATATTGCCTTTCACTTGCTGAATAATAAGATCTAAACGTAAAAAACATACAGTTCATAGAGTAACAACGCAATTACCTTTTTTTTCCAATTGATGACAAAAGATTTTAAATCATCAACAACTTTCGTAAATAAAAAAATAACAATGCAGCTCAAACTAATTTAGTACAGACTAGACATATCTATTTTTATATATTTTTCTCAATTTAGCTGTTTAAACTAATAAAATGGTGACAAATACAACTAAATAATCAAAGTTTTTTCTAATTTTGCTTGATGTTCTATGTTTTTGCTAAACTTTTTTAGCAAATTGGGATATGAAGACTATGAAATTTTATTCATCATGGTCCGAATACATGCATATATTTAGCTCATATGGCAATGACGCTGCACTTTAATGTTGCAGGCCCTCCCAGCCTTATTTTACTATGCATATTAAAAATTAGCCATAAAATTACCCCACATAATAAATGTTCATGAATTTTGAGAAAACTTTAAGTTTCAGTCCTAGCTTGCTGATGCGTACTAAAAAAAGTAAAATGACTCAATACCCTTCAGGCCACTGAACTCTAACCTTGGCAGGTGAAGATGAGGTCGTAGTTGTCAGCTGACAGGTGCGGCTGCATGTACTTGACTATTTGAGGAATCATCCGCCCTGAGCAGTGAAGCATAGACTGAGTGACAACTCCAAACAGCACGACTACACACTGGTGGAACACAGTGGCAGCATCACTGGTACCGTCAGCGTTCTCAGACTTGAGCTGCTCTATCAAAGTCATTCTATGGTTGAACTGTATTTGCCTAAAATATAGTCAATAAAGTAAACTAATCAACACGAGAATGCACACTGCAGGGCAAAACAGCTGATTGTAAGTATTGAAATTTTGTTAAAAGTCAAAAAATGATTCTTTAAATATCTTAATAAAAGTATCCGCATTTAATAGAAAATTAAAAAGTTGTTTTTATAACTTTAATTGAGAGGCATGTTTAGATTCTTCTAGTAATATATAGCCTCACAAACTGCAAGAACAAGTGTGGTGTCTTTAGTCTATATGATAAATCAAAACCAGATTATGAAATTCCTTACCGAATTTCCAACAGTGCCAGATTTTTACAAATAAAGGGTGAGTAATCACCCCTCCCCACCCGAAGAGGATAAACTAAGTGAACAAGGTAAACTAGTGTCAGTTACCTGTCTCTTTTCTTATCTGACTTTTTCAACAATATCCCTATGTGTTTGGGAGAGAGAAGGGTTAGTAGCGCCTCGTCAAACGCTTCTAGACTCTACAAAAAACACGGGCTATAAACAGCTATAAAAGCGACAGATTAGTTCTCTAGTCTCAAAGTGCTAACTTAAAACCCTCAACTCTAAACTACTGCACTCAGTCACCCCCAACTCGGAGCAGCTAATAGAATAATTCTTACACAGCCAACTCAATTTAGTAGATAACTACAAATATATTATGTTTTCTTATGCATTAATAATATATAGTATACTGATACTATAAGATAATAATAGACTGAGAAGATCTGAACCACTCACCTTCCCATTGAGGGACGTATGAACTTTCCCCGTCACGTCTTTAACAGAATCTGGTAGGTTTGATATTATCTTGGCTCGACCCTAAAATTCCTCAACAAATAAAAAACAGCAGTGAATATGAAAAGAGCTGTAAACTACACGAGTAAGATAGGTTAACACTAACCTCTAAAGTATCGAATGCACCGTCAGGTATTGTTACCATGTGGTCGGCTGCTAGAGAGGTCAATGTGGCATTGAAGAGCTCAGAGCAGAGTGTTTTGAGAAGGTACTTGGCTAAGTTGGTCTGCAGTTCCTCGTCATCTACAGAGTATACACATAGTGTACTCTTTGCTCAGCTATGTTATCATGGAGAGGAAATCAATGTTATTAAAAAATTAATATAATTTTTACTGTAATCAGATTAAATAACATTTCAATCTCTCCTCATTCAATTTATTTTACACATATTTCAGTGTTAGTCATCTATCTGGGTGATGGCATGATTACACTCGTATTACCAAAATTTCTTAATCTGATTTTAAATCATAAATATAGTAGTTGTTTACTCTTGGGATTTTGAAAAAAATTGGAAAAGCAACTCCCAATGAAATAAAAACGCAAGCTGTCAGCACACATTGGAAAATAAAATACATTATATAACTAATTTGCTTTTGTAGTTTTAAAAAAATTGAAAAGATATTTCAAAACAATAGAAAAGGCAACTCCCGGTACAATTGAAACACGACCTGTACCTGCTATCAGTTTGACGGACTTCTCAAACAGCTTGATGTTGCTGTACAGAGCGTTCACCTTCTCCTCCAGCTCTGCCTGCTGTTTCCTCTTGTTAACGCCCCCTGGTGTGACGGCAGACGACTCCATAAAGAGACTCTTGGCTACCTCTTGATACTTGTTTCTCAACGGCCTGTCAGAATTCACATGAGGAGATAATTTCACAACAACTCAGAGAGCTGGGGAGACTAGAGTTCAAAGTTCATGGCGACTCATTCGATATATCATGTCATTAGGGTAAGTTCACTTTATCATGTACACACAGCATTTTGGTCTAGTTTATGAAATTATAGTTGCTAATGTAATTGCTTTGTTGCCTAAATCTAATGATTTGTTAACCAATATAATTAAATAAAAAAATATTATTGTTTCTATTGCCAATAATTTATTAAATTACTAGTTAAAATACAAAGGTCTTCAAGATGATTCTTACATCATGTATGTTGACTGTTGTGTTATATTTACTTCTCAAAAGTGCAAGCAATTCTCTCTAATTTTGTAAAATAAATTTAATATTACACATATAGTACAGCTTTCACTAGACGTATTTAATTTCAGCATAAAAATACTATATTTTTATGTCAAGTTTGGTATTGAATAAAGTAAATTTGTTCCAAATAGCCAATTCTAGTCTAAACTACATAGCAAAGAGGAATATTATAATAACATATTAACTGAACATATAATATACTATAATAACTGCAGAAAATACAACTGACCTCTCTAGCCTAGCAGCGATCTCTTCACACATGACGCCGGAGCAGTCCTTCAGTTGAGGTAACTTCTCAATGACCTCTACAATCTCCGGTAGTCTGAGAAACACCAGAGTCTGAAAGAAGAAGATCGGGACTACAAGCTAGCCTGACAACAAGCCGACAGAATGAAACAGTAAGCAAGTTTCAGACGGACCTTAGATGTCGCGGCTACAGGGGGCGTGTCCTCGTCATCGCTATCTTTATTAGCTCCGCCTCTTCCCTTGAACTTATTCTTGACGGCTTTAGAGCGAACCTCTCTGCCCTGAGTACCGCCACCCGACTTCGATGTAGCTAACAACACAGACCACAGGCTAGTATTTGCTAACAGAACACAGGCTAGTAGTTGCTAACAGAACACAGACTAGTATTAGGTAACAGAACACAGGCTAGTATTGGGTAACAGAACACCCTGACATAGCGAAGGACCAAAGAGTCACGTACCTGCAGCCTTCTTCTTCCTCTCCTCCTTCCTAGACTGAGATTCATCTCCCGTGGCACCCATCAATGACCTCTTATCGGACAAGTCAGCAAACATACTAGAGTTCATCTTCATATCCTGTGGAGAGAACAACTCCAGTCATTCAAATATATCTAATGCTTTCTAAGGAATTGTACGTAAGGAAACTTACTGCAATTTTTCCTAATTAAACAAACTAGAAAAAATAGGTTCAGCCGTGTGATACAAGGAGACACAACTCTATATTGACTAGTTAGTATAATATATAACCATTATAATATAATTAGGCTTGTCTAATATATATATATAACTAAAAATATCCATCCTTCATACTAAAACACACTTCTAGTAGAATTGTTAAGGTCATTACAACACCAATTAATATTATTCATCAGCTCACAACTTATAGTACTCAGTATTTCCATGTACAATAAATGGTATGACAACTCTAAAGGATATATCCACTACCAGCTGACTCAATACAAAGTATAGAAGGACAATAGAGAGAGACATGACCTGCTGTTATTCACCCCTCCCCCACCCCCCCCCCTCCCCCCGGGATACACTTTCATTTACTTTATAAGTTTAAACTAACTTTTTCACTACACTTATCTTTATATTGAGCAGATTATACTAGGAGTATTTTCTGTAAATTACAAGTTCTTAATAATTAAGTAGCAAAAGAAATGCAAAACAATACAAAACTGAATTCAATTAGTTGAAAGTTGCGAAAACTAAACTGTATAATATATTAGAATAGAGTATTATTGAGAATCATAGCAAAATAATTAGAGTTGGAAGGCAAACATACAGCAAAGTGCTCAAGTCTCATCTCTTAATACCAGGAGTAAAGTTGGCAGTAGCTTTATGTGTAAAATAGCCACACAAGAGTAGAATATCTAAACTACTGTCAGTATACACTGCACTATGACAACCTACTATATTACACAATAATCAAGCCATTTCAACGTGTGAAGTTATTTTGTTAAATGGAAAACAATAAGTTTTAAAAATAAATTCAACAAGTTTTTTTTATGATAAACTAAAGACACTTGAGTTTAAATCATTTGAAACATATTTAAAAAGTTTGCTTTGAGGAAACTCTTTAGTTTACCATCAGAATATCACAACCACTATACATGTAGCATGCATAACCTGTCTGCTAAGATGAGACAACTCTGCCACGACTCAGTAAACATTCGACTCTATACCCAAACACAGAGGAGTGTTTTACTCTCACCTTGCGAGCCTTCTCATCCATGATCTCCTCAAACGGTGCAGCACATTTGTTGATGAACCCCTGGGTAGTGATGATGGTGTCGCACAGCACTATAGCCTGTTTGTGAGACTTTACAACCATCTGCACAAGCTGGGCGCCGTCCAGCGGTGACACAACAGACGGCAAAACAGTCTACAATTGAAGACAGAAAGTTAAGTCTAAAAGGAGATTAAAAAAGCTAAAAAGTAAGAGGTGTGAAGTAAAGAAGTGCATTATTAGACAAGAAATTTTGAAAAAAAAACAGAAAGTACATTAAAACAGTAGAAGAAACAATGAACAGAATATCATTCTACACTAATAGACGCTAAAAAAATACTTAGAATAAACTGAAAACGGCTAAAACAGTCTAAGCTTGTTTTAGGTTTTGAAATAAAACTTCAACAAATATCATAATTATTTTTACGAGTTAAGCAGCCATTTTGTAAAATGTTGGATACAACTATAACATTTTCCGAGTTTGCTTATAAGCTATAAACAAATTTGTTGAGCATTTAGCAATTAGCATTTCGGCATAATATAATATTCATCTGTTTTTATCAACAGTTTAAAAAATATGTTGGTTCAAATACAACGAAAATAGCCAAGTTCTTTTACAAGCTTTTAGCCAAGGGTTTGAGGGGACACTGTCGCCCCCCTCCCCCTCCTTTAAGTTAGCAGAACTCACCATGGCGTCTACAAAGCTGTCGGCAGCCAGACATTCCTCGACAGCGACAGCAAGGGACTCCAGGCAGCTCTCGGAGACGCAGCAGGCGTTGAGCATGATGGCATTCTTGTACAACTTCCTGATATACTGCTTAGCGTCCGGCACACCCAGCCTGGTCACCGCATCATACTCTGTAACACAGGAACTCAGACTAAGTATGAGATGAGATAGATGAGACTAGGTAGCCTTAGCTCTCAGCAGAATCAGGGCCTAGCACGGGCAACAGTAAGTGATAAATTAAATATAAAAATGTATCATTAATACTGAGAAAAACACTCGAGTTTGTTTAAATATGTTGCAAGAACCTCTCAAGGTGAAAGTATGGAGTGGAATAAAAAGTAAAATGATTTTTAGGACTTCTGCAGCTAACAGTATAACCAGCAGCTAAGCCGGGATTCAAACCTACGACAGGCCAACACTCTAACTACTGGACCAAGGCTGCTCCCAGTCATAATGAGGAACTATTATATCATTAGCTCTCATATAATAGCTACATATATAATCACTAAAATAATAACTAAATATATTATTACTTTTTTATACTATTATTAGCACCTTTTATACCATTATAATATAACATATCAGCTCACTTATCTTACAGAACACATTGTGAAGTGTATTACACACTACTCTTAGCCTAGGGCCATACGGTGCGTATTTTCGCATGCGAAAATTGAAATCACAAGTAGCAAGGTGTCCACTGTACGCGTTGAGAAAACATTCGCACTTGTCGCTCAGCATTCTCAACGCAAGTGCGAATCGTCTCTGTCATCGTCACCTAATTGGCTGGTAGTTATTTAGCGAGCCCAATTTCTTTATTTTAGTGTTACATTCCAGTAAATTGCGTTTTATTGAAAGCGAGTGCGATTTAAAAATGAAAGCATTATTTATCACGCATCACTGACGCTACAGTGGACACCTTTGCTACTTGTGATTTCAATCTTCGCATGCAAAAATACGCACCGTGTGGCCTTAGGCTTACTATTACTACTATTAGTTGTGGTCACAGTTTTCGTACTATTAGTATTACTATTACTTAGAGTTACAGTACTACTACTATTACTTAGAGTCACCAGTACTAGTACTACTAGTAAGAGTCACCAGTACTACTACTACTAGTTAGAGTCACCAGTACTAGTACTACTAGTAAGAGTCACCAGTACTAGTACTACTAGTAAGAGTCACCAGTACTAGTACTACTAGTAAGAGTCACCAGTACTAGTACTACTAGTAAGAGTCACCAGTACTAGTACTACTAGTAAGAGTCACCAGTACTAGTACTACTAGTAAGAGTCACCAGTACTACTACTACTAGTACTACTAGTAAGAGTCACCAGTACTAGTACTACTAGTAAGAGTCACCAGTACTAGTACTACTAGTAAGAGTCACCAGTACTAGTACTACTAGTAAGAGTCACCAGTACTAGTACTACTAGTAAGAGTCACCAGTACTAGTACTACTAGTAAGAGTCACCAGTACTAGTACTACTAGTAAGAGTCACCAGTACTAGTACTACTAGTAAGAGTCACCAGTACTACTACTACTAGTACTACTAGTAAGAGTCACCAGTACTAGTCTTACTAGTAAGAGTCACCAGTACTAGTACTACTAGTAAGAGTCACCAGTACTAGTACTACTAGTAAGAGTCACCAGTACTACTACTACTAGTACTACTAGTAAGAGTCACCAGTACTAGTACTACTAGTAAGAGTCACCAGTACTATTACTATTAGTTATAGTCACCAGTACTACTACTACTAGTAAGAGTCACCAGTGCTGTACCGAGATAGGAATTCTGAGTGTAGAAGTTTTTCACCCAATCAGACTGAGCTGCTAAATAGACATCTGGAGTGTATGTAGTCTTGTTTCCACTGAGGGAACCTCTAAGTCTATGGCTGGCTATCAGCTCACTCAGTAAATCTGTTGAAAGTAGAGAGACACAAGGGCTATGGCAAAGCAATGATGGGTATAAACTAGTTGTAATGAATATGACTGAAAATTTAGCAGACAAATTATGCATTTATCTCCAAAACTGTAACTCAATTTCAGCTATGAATTGAGGGTAAAGGTATCTGACCTTTGAACTGTATGACATCAGATGACTTAAAAGATTTACTGGCGGACTATGCATATATTAAATAAAAATGAGGACATTTTCAAAGTAAAATCAGCACAAAACGCAATGGCATTTGAAACAATGCAAGAGAATTTGAATTTAAATAAAACCTAAATTTGGAAAAAATTGAATAAAAGTTTGTTTATTAATTTCCAATTTTATTGGGTCAGCCTTCAATTTTGAAGAGAAAAATATTTCTTTTAGAACTCTGAGGTTTCGATTTGAACTCATTCAATCAAAACACATTCAGGAGTTGTGTGACCCTGCAAAGTGTGGGTCTCTATGAATGAAGACTGTGACAATATACATTGAAGTTGTCTGCACATTGACAAGTGAGCACCATTTGCTCAGGTGAAGTCATAAAAACTATTTAGACCGAGTTCCAGAGTAATAAGTGCACTAGTGGTAGGGTAGGTGTTGTAAGCCACAGTAAAGGTACAGTAGAATACAAAGATCTGAGGCTATACTTACTGTAAAACACCTGCTCTGGGAAGGCGTACTTGTTGATGATGGCAGTGACAGAGGTGGGTCTGCAAACAGAGGAGTAGAGAGAGAGTGAGTGGATATACTGGATACAGGAACATATACTGAGCTAATGAGAGATTAAATATGTTATGTGAGGTTGTGTAATACAAGAGAGGGGTATCTTGGGACAAATATCAAGACAACAAACAAAATTTTAAAAACTTGAAATCACTTGTTACAATTTATTGACAAAGTGTACAAAAATGGAATAATTATTTCACAGTCTAGACTCTAGAGTGCACACAGTATAAAATATACAGTGTAAACCCCTGCAGTCGGTGAGGGGAAACCCAATCAGTAAGGGGAAACCCAATCAGTAAAGGGAAACCCACTCAGTAAAGGAAATCCCAGCCAGCAAAAGGAATCCCAGTCAGTAGAGAAACAAACCCACCTGGTGAGAGCAGAGAAGATACCTCTAATTCTAGCCTTATGTCGACTGAGGTAAGCGTCGGTGTAAAGTACATCGGTGTTTGAGGGGTTCACCTTACCAAATACTAGGGTACCGAGTCTACTCCCCACTTCCTGCCAACAAGTATCACGGAAATCAAATGACAGTGTAATGTATCACGTATTTGAATGAATTTAGCATCATCTCTTAGCAACCAACAAACATTTGAAAACCAATCAACATTATAGTAAGCAGTTCAGAGTTACCACACCACACCACACCACAGAGGGGAGGGAGGGGGTAGAGGACCCCAACAGAAAGCTCAGTACTTTCAACTACACTGTGACAAATACAAATAAATAAGAATGCAAAAAGTTCACTGCAGTGCAGCAAGATTCTCTAGTTACATATAAAATACTTGCAAAGTTTCATAATACCACTATTTGTGCAAGAATATATATGTGAGCATAATACAGGCATATCATTGGAAGAGAGTAGAAAACCTGAGCACTAGGTGAGATATGTGAACAAAGAAAAAGATATGATAACTCCAAAAAAGTTGAATAAACAGAATGTTTCAATGCTACTAGTAGAAGCAGAGTTCAGAGGTCAAGCTCAATCTAAAGAGTCACATGACTAACCCTCTTCAAGAAGTCGCCGGGCAAATCGTACTCTTTGGTTAAATTAGCAAACGTTATCTGACCTCTATCCTGTAACTGATCATTGATGTCTCCACAAATCTTCTCGATATACGACCTACAAACACACATCTACTCAGTATACGACCTACAAACACACATCTACTTAATATACGACCTACAAGCACACATCTACTCGATATACGACCTACAAACACACATCTACTCGATATACGACCTACAAACACACAACTACTTAATATACGACCTACAAACACACAACTACTGGATATACGACCTACAAACACACATCTACTCAGTATACGACCTACAAACACACATCTACTCAGTATAACAGCGTATCTCTCGAAGGGAGGCAGCATAATGGTTAGGACGCTGACATAGTAGTTGTCAGGTCACGGGTTCAAATTCCAGCACGGCATTCGGTGATGTAAGGGAGATAATCCAGATATAATTGCATGAAGGGCCGTCAGCTAACTTGAAACCCCCTCACTAAGGGGTTCTCACAGGGACATTGTAAACAACTGTCACTTGCGATTGCGATATTATATAATCATACCAGTTTAAAGTATTACAATCTACAGATATTCTGCTTAATCTATTAACCTTTTTTATTATCTGAGCTTGTGAAACATGTCCCAGTTACATAAGCAGGTGGCAACTAGATGAGTTATAAATCAGACAATATTAAATTATACAGGGAACATTCCTCCAAGAATAAAAAAACCGTTCACAACTCTACCTGTGCCAAGATACTTCCCTGCAACTTCCAATTTACAAGGAAATAGCAGAAAGGTGTAAACTGCATCCAACTTACGTGTGAATAATCTGACCGAGTATCATCTGCAGATCCTCGTCTTCTGCGATGATTCGGGAGGAAGCGTTCTCGATGTGATTCATGTTGACATTCAGTGCCGGCTGCATCTCTACTAGATTCACTCTTCCTGTAATATTATATGACATATTAGCTGTAATATTATATGATATATATTATTATATTATCAATAACATATGCAATCTGCAATATAAATACTATATGTAATAGTATTTTGTTTGTAATATGATACATTACCTGTAATATTATATGATATATGATATATATTATTCATAACATATGCTATCTGTAATATATAAATATATATATAAATATATATATGTATATATATATATATATATATATATATATATATATATATATATATATATATATATATATATATATATATATATATACTATAAGCAATAGTATACTATCTGCTATATATACTATATGTAATATCTACTATCTGTAATGTATTCTTTATGTAGTATATAGGGATAATATGGGAAACACCATTTACGAAACATATATATTATTTGTAATATATTTCGGAAATTTGAAGAGACTGTGATAATAGCCAGTGAAATTTTAGATTCAACACTAATTTTTTTAATTGCATTTGTATGCAATATCGGTTTAGAACCAAAAAAAAGTATATGCCCAGGCTCTACTGTTATATATCTAAAAGTTCTAGTTTATTCTACAATATCTGTGAATTACTTCTTCAGTTGACCTCTCACTGACCTCCGTGAGCTACGACTTCCTCCATGATCTCTTTAGACAGCTCCTCGGGGGTAAGATAACTTTTGCCATCGCTGGTGTAAATCACCTCTATCAGTCCCAGAGACACGAGCTTGTCGACCAACTCATGGCAGTTCCTCTCAGCTAGTCTGAAAAGTAGTAGTGAATTACTCCCAGCGCCACACGCGCTGACTGATGACATTACTCTACTATGCGACGGCAATACTCTTCACAAGTAAAGGGAAGTTTATGATAATAATAGTGACAATCATAGCAAAATTATCAACCATAAAAAAGTGATAATAATTATAATAGATATCTAGGAATTCTTTTTATTTCATATTAATGATAAAAATAAAACAAACTACTGAGAAATAAGTCTTTGAATAAAATAAATAATATCAACTATACTGTTTACTTCATTTGAAACCTAATGAGTAATTACACTCATGCTAAATTTCACAATCATAACGATACTAATATTAGCATTGCTAATAATAGTATTACTAATTAATGATAGACTTATATTATAATAACATTAACCAATAGTATAAATTTTACTAGGCATCAGTGTTATTATTAATTAGTATTACTATTACTATTAGCATTGCGGTTTGAGTCACCCGTCATTTATTGGTAGTGATACTCATAGCCATAGTAAGAGTGATGGTGTGGTGATGGTCCTGGTGATACTCATAGTGATAGCCAAGTTCAACATTCTGAATGACAGAATGAGTAAACTTAACCGTCATTATGTAGTTCACTACTACGTCTACTAGTTGAGTAGTAGTACTAGTAGTACTTGAACTCACTACTTTTGGAATTTATACGACAGTAGTAGTACTACTAGTACTACTAGACTACTAGTACTAGTAGCTGTTACCTTTGGTTAGTGCTAGACAGTTGAGCACGTTGAAAATCCGATGCCAGTCTTTTTATTTCCTCCCATGTAGCTGCCATATTACACAAACTTATAAATTAACGTAGTTACTAATTAAAATCTGAAAAAAAATTCAGCAACACTAATACCTAATATTTTACTAGTTATTAACCAAAGGGTTACAGTGTTGTTGCCTGTGAGTGAGTTAATTATCCAACTACCGTGGAAATTACCAACTCACAACGGAAATTAGCTTTCACTCGAAAACATAAACACGTGTTTCACTAAGCCAATGAAAATGTCGTGAAATAGTTTCGAGTGGAACAGCTCCGGCGCTTGTCAAAAGAGAAGACAATATTTCATCACCATAATTACTTCGTACAATAATAGTAATGTTATTGCCTTAGCTTCTTCTAGCATAAAACCTAATGCTTTTTATGTTACTTTGATTGCCATTAGTGAAGAATTCTGTCAAATCTCTATTCATAGATAGAAATTATTCATTGTTTCCATGAAAACAGTGCTGCCTCACAAATGGTAGATATAAAACAAGCTCATATGGTTTGGATAAACAAACAGAGTTACATATCATATGCATCAGCAAAATATCTTCAAGTACCCTTTAATATTTGTTGAGACTGCAGTGTTTACAGTGTTGCTAATTCTTTTTTGTCTTAATTATTAAACAGCTAAGCTAATATTGAAGTATATAGCTGACAAAAACATTCTCGAGCATGATGGCATGATGAAAAAGCAAGCACTAGCCGTAGTTTTTTTTACCAATACACGTTATGCATGCTAATTCAAAAACTTTTAGTCTTCTACTGATGATAGCAAGTATGCATACAATAAACATTTACTTCTATTTTCTCCAACAAATGATACTTTAAAAGAACAATATTATTATTGCTGTAGTTTGTGTACTTGAACCTGAATATATTATCCTTTTTCTCTTTTCAAGTAGTTTTTACCATATTTTTCTTATTAGAACTAGTTTTTATTAATAAAAAAAATTTATCTACTAGCTATCAACTCTCGACTGAAAAATACAGCTTCACCACAGAATCAATCGATCTTGGTTAAAAAAGAACATAGTTAAAACAATATATATTAAAATAATATACTATGATCAAAAAATGAAAATGAGAGCCATAAACATGTAATAAATCCGTGTTTATATTTTATAGACATGGCAGCTGCGGACACTTTAATTAATAAGATTAAGTTGTGGATCATATTGAAGATGTTTTGTTGCAGCACCTAATTTATTGACTACACTAGATCAACACAGCCCTGTATACAATTAGTTATTCCATGTTTATGAGTCATTGTGGTGAAGTTATTTATGAGTCACCATGTATGTACATCTTCATGACGATGGCCGTCAACCCCTGCACCTCCACACGCATGTATGAAGAAAACACATAACCTACACCCTGATCTCTGTCTGTGATAATATATAAAATGGCTTCTTTAGAAAGAGCACACCATGAAGCTGTTGAAGTATAAATAAAGCCTTATGAAACACATTTGCTTTTTGTTGACCAATTTACTGCTATGCCTCAGCTAATAGTTTTCTTCAAGTACCACGATATAGGTTGAGAATAAGTGTTTTCTGTGTCTGGGCTTGAAAGAATGCAGAAGTTGTATCTAAGTGTCTATATCTGTTATACTCATTATGTGAGAAGTTAATGCACTTATTTTCTTAGTCACATTTCTGAGTGCAATATCAGAATGTGCTTGATTGTAAAGCTGTCAGTTGTTACATAGTGAGTGCAGAACAAAATTTTTACTCTTTCACATACACGCAATCCACCTTGTTACAGCAGTCACTGGCTGTTTAAAATATAAATGCCATTTCCAAGGTAGTCAGGCGTCTAGTGAAGATGGCAAATTACTGCATGCTCTAAAATGTAAAGCTTGTCTCTTCTCACCCCACAACACATGATACTAATTTGACATTTTCAGTGCTGTAATTTAATTACCTAAGCTGGATGAGCAAAAGGTGTTCACTTACCACCTTAAAGCAGTTCGTAACAATTATTTTTCTGATTCTAATTTTCCTAAATATTGCAGTACCTTTTAACTCAACAGGGGTTATGTAGAGCCAATATTTATGTATTTGTCGATAAGAGAATACAATGAAGAAAATAGTTACAAGAATATAATATAATCAAAAAATAAAAATAAAGGCATAGAAGTAATAAAGCAATGTATATTTTATAGATGATTAAATTGACATAGCAGCACTGATAATATACTTCATCAACTATTCCATTGTTAATGCCGTTGACCATGGTTTGGTTCAAAACCTTCTACTAACAGTTGAACACACTTCTAAGTTTAATAATCTGGCAATGTTATTTACGAGTCATTTTGGTGAAGCCATAACTACTTATGAGTCATCTTGTACATCTTCATGAAGATGGAGGTCAAACCTCTTGACTTCCACTTTTCAGAATCATAAGCACCCTCAGCCAGGCCATCTCTGCTGTCAATATACTCTACATTCATCTTATCAAACACAGAGACCAGATCCTCTTTAGTAGCTACTCGAGGTGTCCCTACATACTCCTCCAGGCTATATTCAGGCACCGTAATCAGATGTACACCTTCGCTGCTCAGTAGTGAACTTATGAACTTGCTATATCGTGGCCTGTCTTCTAAATTAAGGGCCTCAAACGACCCTCTATCCCATATGATGTCATACTTTTCTACTGGCAGACTACGGCAATGCCCGGGCTCCCCGGTGAAAGTAAATAGGTCGCCTTGACCTATACACAGCCGGCTGTCTGTCGTTTCGGTAAATACTGAGTTTTCGTTCGGCTGCTTTGCTTCCAGATTGTTTTCTTCAAAGAACTCTTTGATTGGCTGAGCAGCATACTCTACACCAACTACTGTGAGACCTCTTTGATAGAAGTAGTAGATGTCATGGGCCTTACCACACAGAGGGATGAACACCTTCAACTCATTAGCGGCTTTCGTGGGGAATGTCTCTTTTATTATTTTGTCAAAATGCCTCCAAAGCATCTCGTTTCCATTTGGCTCATGCCATTTCGTGTTTCCTTCCGTCCACCTCTGTTGCCAATCATCTAGAGACCTGGGGTTAGCACCGGCATTCATAGTTGTGGTGAAATAAAGATTTTGCCGAGCAGAAGTAAGTGATCTACAAAACATGAGACAGAGTATCGCCTGTGAACAATAGTTGATAAATAAAAACGGATTACCAAGCTCCCATCCTCAAAAATGTTGGTTAAAGCAAAAATTTAAATAATGAGACAAGGTTGTCTGTTTAAATGAGAAAACATTTCAAGTTAAATCTCAGACTAAACTTGGGAACAATAAAGTCATCAAGCAGGGATGAAAAAGGCGACAAACTTGAATAACTACAACAGGAAATAAGGCTTTAGACGATGGTTAATTTAGACAAAGTTTTACAATTGCCTTACACCAATTTCATGTTTTATAATGCTCAGTTTTATAAAATTTTTAACAAACAAAGCAATTGCATACCCACGAAAACCAAATATTTTATAATCAAGCTGAGAAAAAACTACATCTTTGCACCTAGCCTTGATGGACCTAATTTTGCACATTGATGAGAAAATACTGATAGTAGCATTAGTAGTGATACTCTATTTCAACTAATATTTAGGCCTAGCTTTAGATTTATACCTTGGGCTTAGCAAAGTTGAACACAGCTTGAGATGTTGGCTAAATTTAGCAAACATACAGCAACTCCTAATTCTGCTTTCAGCCAGTATAAATTCGAGTTTGCTGCAGCTGTGGTAGAGGTAATAATTATCTTTTGACACAAAGTGTTGGGTAGCGTAGCAACAAGTTGAAGTTACAGTTCAAATTGAATAAGTGGAGAAAACCTTAGACACTGCAAGTAAAAAATAAAAACAGAATTAAGATTGGTGAACTCTTAGAGTTATTCAAACTTAAAAACTAAGTGTTCAGTACACCTATTACTATTAGTATTAGTATTACTATTAGTACTACATATTCATATTGATATTGATATATACTTGTTTATCATAAGTAGATTTACAATCATAACCATAATGCTATTCCCGTATGCGTATAGCCTATAGCTAAGCTTAATGTCATTGTTTTATTTTTCATAAAATAAATATAAACAAACTGAATCAAAATCAAAATCCTTAAAGTAAGTCAAACTTAAACTAGTAACTGTAAGACTAAGTCTAACGTAACTGTAAGACCAAGTCTAAGAGTAAGAGTAAGAGTAAGTGTAACACTAATTACTCTCTCTCACTAAACAGTAAATGCAAGGCAATAAACATACCACATCAATGCCAGATTTATTTGTTAATCACACATAACACAACCATGATGATAATATACTATAAATACAACGCTACCTATTAGTTAAACTTAAACTTTAAAACTATTGTCATTGTGATCATCTTATTTAATATAACGTCTACTCTTACGGAAATGCTAGGATGCTAAGCTATTACGGCAATGTAAGTGAAAAACAAATATTTAAAAAAGATACAATAACAAGACAAAACTTGTGTTTTTACTGATTAATAAAATTAAAAATACATTATTTAACATACTACACAAAATGTTCTTTCTAAAATATCTCAGCCATATATTCTTCGAATCTTGGCTAGTCGGCTAAATCTACATTCACACTATTCTAAAACTTTAATTATAAACTTTAATTATAAATCAATTAGACAAAGTCAATATTGCGTTGCAGTGAATAATTTGGCAAATTAATTAGAAGATTGAAATAAGTTTTCAGCATTTATATTGTTCTACAAGATTTCAAATGATAACAGGTCTGCCAAAGCATGCAAGATTGCAATGAGCACAGTTTGGCACAAGAGAACATAACTCCATAGAACATTGACTCCAGCTGATAATACCAAAATAATATTATGCTGATGCAGTACTGGGTGAAGTGAAAATTCGTTTCTAGGTTTAAAAGAAATTGACACACAATTGATTTCTCGAATGTAAATCAGAATTCACGATAACATAATTGCGCAACTCAGCGCGCTACAGCATTTAAATAGAGTGGCTCAACACTCAATTAATTTAGACAACGCTCACATCAGGGACAGATAACTCCAATTGATTTGCACAAGAAATAGGAAAGAAAAAGTTGCAAGTGCCAGCACCTACGCACTATTCTGAATCAAATATGTCAAACAAAATTTTATGAATACTTTTAATGTGTTCTAGTACTTCAGATGTAATTTGTTGAGTAACTTTTTGATTTGTTTAGATAATTTGCACTATATATCTTCCCATGCTCAAAGTAGCATTTAAACTGCATTTGCCAAGTATATGAAGCGTAGATTATAAATATGTATATCTCATGCATAAGGCTCAATTATGGCTTGCAAAGATTCCATGTGTAGTTACATTACTCTAGATTATAATTACTGCCAGCTGTTGCTAATTGACAAACACATTAAGAAATAATGTTATCTTTTTCAGTCTTGTGGGTTTTAGTGTGCACTCAAATTACTTCATAACACGTAATCTAAATCAACTCCACAAGTATAGTTCAGGTTACAATCATATATTTATACAATAATACACAATCCAAAACTACATTTATCAACACATAACAACTACTCAGCAGTGTTTACAGTTTGCCAGTCTACTCATAACTGTTACGCTGGAAATCATCGTAATCATAGTTCATGATTCCTATTGGCGGATTGCTGTCTCGGGCCATCTTCTGAACACGCATAGTGACCCCGTGCTGCACTTAGAAGGGAATTAATATTTCCCCCTTCTTCGTCATGACCGTAGCTTCACGAGCCACCACAATAAAAACTGTGATGAATAACATAATCCTTTAATTTGATGAGATAACCTAAGAAATACAAAATTTAGAATTAAACATCACAAAAATAATCAGATTTAAAACTAAACAAATTGCAAATACTAAAAACATGTTGATCTTAATATTTAGATGAAGATTACACCAGTTGTGTTCGTGCATAACATAAACAAGTCCTGTAATGTTTTCTGGAATTATACTTACCGGTATATAATATGCTAATTTTGGTAAATAAATAGAAAGCTACAAATAAAATTAATGATATAAAACAATTTCAGGAATGAAATACGAATTTTCAATTGAAAAATTTCAAACTGGCTAAAAATTTTAGAACAGTCACATTGTTTGCAAGTCAAATACCTGTGAAGCACAAGACAAACAAGTTGATAAATTTATCTTGGAGTTATTTTTCATCTTGAAGATGGCAGCCGGTGGACATAGAGCACCCCAGACACCACCCATGTTTCTAGAAAGGTACGGATGCATGCGTGAAGCAAGAATTCAGTTTTTGAACCACAATTACCCTGTCAATCACAAGTTTGTATGTGAACTTTACGGCCAAGACAAGAGAACCCCATTGCATACAGACATACTTGAGATTGCTCACAAAGACCAGGCCATATGCTCCTACGACTCGGTGTGTGCTGCAGACGACAAAAAAGTCTTCGTGGCTTTTACTGAAGACACCCTAAATATGAATCAAATAATGCTTATAGATGGCGAATGTCGACGAAGCGGGCCTGGAGGTCATATAACTAACACCAATGACATCTACGACTATATGGATTCACATCGGGTAACTTACATACGAAAACATTGCACTAATCCTACAGCATATACAATTAAAACAACATCGACAGCGTGCGCATCCAGCGTACAGGAACTCGGAATGATACAGTTGATGAAACCAGACTGTTCCCGGGGAAACAAACCAGAGGTCAGGGTTGAACTCTGCGCTGACACTGACAATGTTGTTAAGGTGTTGATCCTCTTATTTGCCACCAAGTTAGCCTTCATCGAGTACAAAATTGATGAATTCAAACCAGAATCGGGAGAGAATATTCCGGCGCTCACATCCCACTTTCAATCCCTATGCACGGACGTCACAGCAGACCAAAACCCTCACCGCCCCATTATGAGGCCACAAGCCAGACACGCAACGTCATCCGTTCCACTTGGTGGTCAACAATCGCCGCAAGGGCTATCTCATACTGCTGCTGCCATGTGCCAGTTGAGTATCAACACCCCAGAAGCTGCCGTTGCCTATTGCAGAGGTTTCCTTGATGGATATACAGCTGCTATGAATCTCAGACAATGCCAAGTGCCCGAGAGTCAGCAGCCAGAAAGACCCAGGGGGCCAGCTGGCTGGTGCCCACCATCTTCTTCTGATAATGCCTCTAGCGGCCCATCTGCTTTTAGAAAATACAAATAAGTGACACTTTCATTGAAACCACAAGTTGTTGGAAGTCATAAAATTTTAGCACTTTTATTATACACTCTGTTTTTTTGGAAAAATTTTTTACAGTCATATTACCTTTTCGTTGCCAATAAAAAACTATCATAAGTTTAAAATTCTCCTTGCAACATGAAATCCATCGTTCACCATTGACACAACTTTCAACTGGGCTGCAACAAAATAAATTTCATATAAAACAACTATGTAAACATTTCAATTTTACTATTATGGATTATTTTGCTAGCTGAACAACTGGTAATATTGATAAACAGAACATTTATGAACAGAAATGATTTGTTTTAGTGAACAAGAAATCTGCAGGGATCATCAAAATGATATAAGCGAAACACATGGCCGACCAGGCACGAAATAGTAGGACTTTATTTGATTTTTCAACAAGCGAGTTTTAAAATCTTAACAATGTTAAAAATAATATAGGGGTAACGGGGGCACAACAGTCATAGGGGTACAAAAAGCCGGCCAAATTGTGAGAGAACTTATTGACTTAGAGTTGTGATTTTTTTTTCATAAAAAGATATTGACATAATTATTCAGCCTTTGTAGTTTCAACACTTGCGGAACATTCGTGTTGAAAAGGCGAGTAAAAAACTGTTTTTACCTACTTTTTGTAAATTTTTTAGGATGTCGTTGAAGCCTTATAACTTTTTACACTCAAAGGCAAGAAGCCTAGATTTTACTAATATTGTTGCCATTGCTTGCCTCTACAATGCTCCACTAGTATAACAGCAAACACTGAAATAAATTTTCCTTGAGGCACATTTATTTTCAATTTGGCCACACGGGGCACAATGGGCCATGCTGACCGGGGCACAATGGGCCACCCGATTATTGCACCCTGATCACTGTTATTAGTTTGTTTGCCCAAAAAGTTGGCTGAAATGTTACTAAAATCTATAAATATAGCCATTTCTGACCTTTTTGTAAAATATCAAAGACATCATGGTAAGACTACAAAACTACAAGTTGAAGCTTCCCTAATACATGCATCTGGTGAGGTTAAAGCTTTGCCATTTTATACATAATACAAAACACTCTGCTGTTGCTACTAGTAGATAGTCATGATAATCATTATATATTACACCATTGAGAGAATATACATGCATTTGACTGAAATAAATTGTGATTTGCTCATTTGCTCCCCCCTCTCCCTTCCGTACTCCAGTCACAAACCTCAGCCATGTATGCACTTTAGCTACAGTTCATTGAAAAAAGTTCACTCAGAATTTTGTAATACATTTTAGTAAAGCTTTTTTTTAATAAACGTTGCTCTGAAGTGAAAATAACAAAACATTTTTAGTTTTAAACGGTAATAATAATGGCACTGCAGAACCGAGTGACGTGCGTTTGATTTTGCCTTCCTCTGCTATCCGTAGTGGCACAAACTGTACAGCTAAAACATGAATTTTGCTGTAGATCTGAAAGAGTATCTTTATTTATTTGTACTATTAAATAAATAAAAATCAGATATAACAAAATACGCAAAATTTCAATATATTTGTTGTGTTCTACCCAGTGGCCCATTGTACCCCGGTACCGGGGCACAATGGGCCAATTTTTTCGTCATGAAAATTTCATTATTCTGAAAGTTGGGAAAGAGATAGAAACAACAAACTGGTACCTGTAATACACAACAGATGTAGCATTAAGACTAGAGATTATTGAGCTAGTAACTTGAAAAACAGACGAATTAGAGCAACAAATGCAAAATTCGGCCCGTTGTGCCCCCGTTACCCCTATATGCACATTACCAAGTTAGACCAGAAGCAGGGTAGTCACAGCGACCCAACAGTAAGGATAGCCTGGTAGATCAGATAAAACAGTATTATTTTGCAGAATAGATAATGCACAGTAACATAATGATAGTTTATAACAGGGGTGTCCAACCTTTCAACACCGAGGGCCACTCTGCAAGTTGTAGCTTGAGCCGAGGTTCACAACATTTCTGTTTTTTAAATCAATTTTCAATATTTATTAAGCAGCTGCAGGCTATATGTATTGTAATAAGCATAACTAGGCTTTGCATGTTTATTAAAATCAAAACATATATATATATATATATATATAGACAATGGACATTTATAACCAACAAGTAACAATATTATTATTTTCTCTGTACGAATATTTTATTACATTACCCACAATACTTTTTCTGGTCCTTTCTCTTCTTCTACATACGTAAAATACAAGTCTCACCAACTACAACTCTACAAATTTCATCTTAATATTTAAAAATGAACAAGGTGACATCAGTCTTTAACTCAACAGTTTATGGACCCAGAAACAAGCTACAATTCAATGGAGACTCTACATCTTACAAAATTTGGGAAAAACAATTTATACACACTGGACTGCGGCATACACAAAGCCATCCTTCGACTACGAACTTTAATAAGTAGAATAGAAGAGCATATGCTAAGTGGGTACAAGTGCTAGACAAAAAAGAACTTCCACTTATCATTTAATATTAGCAGCTTCGAAAATAGAAAGTGGAGAATTGTGAACTTGGGGAAAGGGGCTTAGAGATCATGAAAATAATATTTTCAATTGTTGTTGACCGTTTCAAACAAAACTTGACAAGACAAAAACTGCTAGTTGACTGTGGAGCTACTTGCAACACCATAAATGACAAAAGCCACTTGACAAGATATTGTGATAGATTTTAGTAATGCAATTCTTATTATATTAATCGAAAAGGTTTACTCTGTACTGTTTATTATCTTGCGAGTTCCGGAGTGTAATTATGGACAGCAGTGGCACCATTAGTAACCACCTATCAGGACAGTCACACTAATTAACAGCAGGTGGAGCTAGCTAGTTGCAGCGCGCTGAGTAGCTAGCCGGCAGAGCAGCTTGGGACTTCATCTAGAGTAGTTGTGTATTAAAGCTCACTAATTATGTAATCGTTTTCTATTCATGCTAGCAGTAAATAACCTTCTTGTATTTGTGTAAATAATAAAGTATCTTATCGTAAACAACCTGGTGCAGTGGCTTTGATTAAGTTGACCCACACATAATAATAGTGAACTGGCAAAATTCACTACACTGGTGGCAGCGGTGGGATTCCACTTAATACAAATGCCCCTAGCCAGGGAGTAAAATGGCCGACGAAGTCGTCGAGGCGCCCCGACAGGAGCCAGCAGCAATAGAGGAGGATCACATAGGCGGCCCAGCGCTGCCTATGGACAGGTACCACTTGCGGGCTCCCAGCTTCTCAGGAGAAGAAGATGTGGAGCAATTCATCACTGAGTTTAGTGATGTGGCGGACATCTGCGGATGGGCGAACAGGGTTACTCTGATCCAGCTGCGGTTGTGTCTGACAGGGCCGGCTAAACCCTATGGGATAAGCCAGAATGTCGGTGACATATTTGAAGCACTACGAGCTAGGTTTGGATTAACCGCTCGAGATGCTCGCGTGCAACTGCAGAGTCTTAGGAGAAATCCTAAAACCAATCTGCGAGAGCACGCTACCGTAGTCGAACGACTGGCACAAGTTGCTTACAGCGACTTGCCTGCCGACAGTCGACAGAGCCTAGCACTGGATGCATTCCTCCAGTCTATTAACAACCTCGGTCTGAAACAGCATCTGCTGGTAGCCGAAGTTGAGACTATGGAGAGAGCTCTAAGGCTTAGGAATGCCTATTTCCAAGCCGACAGTGCAAGTCGACCTGGAGCGACAGTACAGCAGGTCGGGGCAGACGACGTGTCGACGTCGCCAGCGAAGACAGCTGTACAGGTCGTAGCGGCAGCAGCAGACGAATCTACTAGCTTAACCACGAGCTTGATTCGAGAACTGCTAGCCGAGATCAGGCAACTGCGCCAGCAGGCGACAGCCGAGAGACCCAAGAGGTCATCGGTAGCTGTCGACGACAGGCGCGGCCCCGTATGCTGGGGCTGTGGTAGTGGTGGGCACTTCCTACGGAGTTGCCCCCGCGGCAGTGGGGGGCGGTTAAACAGCGACGGCCCACGGTAACTTCCGCCTACCGTGGGCCCCAGTTTAACCCCCCAAGGCAGAGGCTACGGCCCCCACCCCACCGGGTGAGGAGGCCGCCTTCGCCAGAGTGGCAAGGCCCAAGGAGAGTGAGTCGGCCGCAAGGCCCACCAATACCTCCGACTTGGGCACTCAAAAACCGCTTTGAAGGTTTGCTTGATGAGGGAGTGAACGACGAATGGGATCAGCAAGTGTTCTGCTATTTCGGCTTGCCGGAGCAGATACACTCTGACCAAGGCGCCCAGTTTCAGTCGCAACTTATGAGCGATCTCTGTAAAGTGTGGGGGGTAAACCAGAGTCGGACGGCCCCGTATCACCCGCAAGGGAACGGGGTTGTGGAGCGGAACAACCGAATGCTAGGGGACTCTCTGAGAAGCCTGCTTATCGGTAGGAGCCAGGAAGAGTGGGACTTGGTGTTGCCGCAGATCATGCGAGCGTACCGTAGTACCCCTCACTCCAGTACACTGGAGACCCCTAATTTTCTCATGCTGGGGAGAGAAACAAGGGTTCCTGAGCACGTAACCTATCATGTTCCGACTCCCGAGAGCAATGTCCACGACTACGTGGACAAGCTCGTAAAACGCATGGGGACGGCTCACGAGGTGCTACGTGAGCAGCAGTGGCAGGTCAGGAGTGGTGACTCCGACGACTCACCTTTATACAAGGTGGGGGACTGGGTCTGGATGACCAGTCATCGCCGCAGGCGCGGACAGGCAGCCAAGTTGCAGCCGAAGTTCGTAGGTCCCTACTGCGTAATTGAGGTAATGCCAAACCATACATACAAAGTGGAACGGTCTGGACAAGTGTCGATCCAGAACGAGGCACGGCTAAAACCTCACTGGGCAAGTCCTGATGCGGCAGGTCAAGCACCTCCTCTCTTAGAGCCAGCTAGGCGCCCCCCTATGAGGGGACGACCCATGGCGTATCGAGAGATTGAGGAGATACTGCCAGACCAGGACGGGGCGGCTGATGCGTCGGCCGACCAGCCCCAGCCTCCTCCACCCCAGGAAGAGGAGGTCGACACACCTGAAGACTTGTCAGAGCCGGCCCCACCACCTGTGGAGCCGGTCGACAGGCCCATCGTTCCGGATGAGATTGAAATCCCTCAAAATAATGAGGGAGAGGCAGCTGGGGGAGGGCCACCCGTACTGGTGGACCCCCCGTACTGGCGACACCACCCGTGGTGGAAGAGTCACCAGTCGCAGCAATTTCCCCGGTACCGTTGGACCGTAGCCAACGTACCAGGGCGCCACCATCTTATTTAAAAGACTTCTTGTGTGACTTGGTCGACATGCACAGTATTCTGTAGCATGGCGACATTCACAAAGAAGTCTGGGGGAGCGAGGTAATTGATAACAGGCGACCCCGTGGCGGATTGAATAGGTCAGCCGGGGGTCAGCAGAGCGTAGCCAAATCAACAGCGTATAGGGTGTTACATAAGCACTCTAGCTGTGAGCGCTCTTTTCAATTACAGCTAGCAAACAGACAGCACGTCTTTTGCAATAAACAATTTGGCTATCTACGAGCCCTAAGAAAGCAGCAGCATCATTATGTCTAATGCAGCAACTGTTTTGGGGGGTAAGTCTACTAGAAAGTCTATAATAATTAATTAGAATTTATTCTGGTAGCGACAGCAGTCTCACTTTGTCATAATGATAAAGTTGAAACTCCTGACAGCAAATGATATTTGATAGTTAGAGTGGGACAGTCGACTCAGCTGATTACACCATCAGTGAGTGACAGTGAGACTCGATTATTTAATATTGTTTGGAACGGGAGTCCCACGCATAGAGTGTAATTAAATTTAAATACTCTATTGCAGGTGAGACTGAGCCTGTATCCGACGAGATACAGGCATTACTTGACACGCCTACGACTAACTGGGACAGCATGTCAGAAGCAGGGGTAGACATGCTGTCCGACATACACTTAGCAACATTTACGGACTCCCCGACACACACTGCGATGCAAATTGATACCAACGACTTGACTGATGACTTGACTGTAGCCAAGGACAATACTCTAGCACTACCACGGGCCTTACTGGGACGGACTAACTGGACGACTCGAACACTGATAGAAGCACTAGTAGGGTCAGACGACAATAGACAATGTACTGAATGTAGAAGAATACTATCTACTACTAGGAGACTGAGAATACATGTCCCGCAACATTTTACTGTGACTTTCTGTCCCTGCGGAGTCCACCACTTCTGCAGGGACACGATACTACGACATCAACGGACTAGAGACTGCTACGTTGGACACTTATATGAAGTCGACGCAGACTGCTACACTGAGTTCAGGGACCTGATACTACCTCACGTGACCGACCCAGACCGACGACAGACTCTCCTAGACCATTTCCCCGCTACCCGACCTACAGTAGAGAGTGACTCTGATGCAGACCCCCAACCCTCCGAGACAACGACTACCTACCCTCCAGACGTAACCACCCAACCTCTACGCGTCGTAGTAACCCGTGCTGGACGCGCGGTAACGAAGGACTCACAACCCCCAATGACGACAATCTCCTATGTGCCCCGACACACCCATAAGAAGAGGGGTGCTAGCAGCACACCCCGAGATGACAGCGACCCTGACCAATCCCTACTAACCGACATTAGGAAAGTGCAACGGCGTATGGCTCGCCTCAGTAAGGAACAGAAGTGAGGGACCACCGAGCTGGCTAAGTTGCAGACCCGACTAGAGAAACGGCTGGCGAAGAAGTGATAGAAGTGCGGACACCTACACATGTACCCCCCCTCCTGGCTAGTCAAGCAATGTAAATAGGTGTTATGGACTACGGCGTGAAGACTCGTTTCTTATACTTATGTTATCTACTCTGTATATATATTTTCTCTTGTTCAAGTGTACCCCTAGTTTTGTAAAACCCTATGTTACCTTCATCATTATTCGTGTGTTACTGTCTAGAGTACTTTTCGATAGGCGAGGAGAGTGTGATAGATTTTAGTAATGCAATTCTTATTATATTAATCGAAAAGGTTTACTCTGTACTGTTTATTATCTTGTGAGTTCGACACTGTCGGAGTGTAACTATGGACAGCAGTGGCACCATTAGTAACCACCTATCAGGACAGTCACACTAATTAACAGCAGGTGGAGCTAGCTACTCGTAGTTGCAGCGCGCTGAGTAGCTAGCCGGCAGAGCAGCTTGGGACTTCATCTAGAGTAGTTGTGTATTAAAGCTCACTAATTATGTAATCGTTTTCTATTCATGCTAGCAGTAAATAACCTTCTTGTATTTGTGTAAATAATAAAGTATCTTATCGTAAACAACCTGGTGCAGTGGCTTTGATTAAAGGATTGCTCTATCTTGTCTAATAAATGGCCATTTAGGTCAAACACACATAATATTGTGTTTTTCTAAGCATGCATTGACAAAAAGCATTTGACCAAAGGTAGAAAAAGTTAGTTGAAGTTGAGGGTGTAGATTGGTAACAGCCAAAACGCCGATTTTGAAATGAGCTGGGAACTGTGACGTAACAGCGCCAGCATTCCTGCTGGTCACGTGACTATACAAATGAATAACTATAGAAATATGACTGTGAGATGTGATCTTTCAGCTCGTAATTTGTATATTTATAGAAGTGCAAATGTGAATTATCTCAATCTATAGTTTTTTGACATGTTAAATAACATGTATGTGATAACATTAGGCCATATTTTGCTTGTAAGCATAGAAAAAAGCATTGCAAAAACATGCATTCTTTAGGATGAATGCCTGCGATCGATCTAAACTAGGTCAAATTGTACAATATTATGGGCGCACCAAAGCTGACCTATATAGCGCACTGTAACTGCTTGAGCGTTATTGGTTGATGTTGCGTTCAGCAACCTTGAATACTAGCGTTATAGTTAGCACGTGCAGCATAGTTACTGGCGTTCACACGTCACGTATTAGGCTATTCTTTTTCATGGCTGAAAATTTTACCTCCCTCAAAATTGGAATTTTGAAAAGCTGTTTTCTAGGCATATATCCCTTTGCAAAGTCACAATTGTTTGCATACACAATAGATTATAGTTCATAATTATAATGTGATTGTAATAAACTAAGATAGAGCAATCCTTTAAGGTGACCCACACATAATAATAGTGAACTGGCAAAATTCACTACAGTATGCTACCCAGTGGCAGATAGAATAGGTCAGCCGGGGGTCAGCAGAGCGAAGCCGACTCAATATCGTATAGGGTGTTACATAACCACTCTAGCTGTGAGCGCTCTTTTCAATTACAACCAGCTAACAGGCAGCACGTCTTTTTGCAGTGACTAAATTTGGCTACTACGAGCCCTAAGAAAACAGATAGCAAACATTATGTCTAATGCAGCAACTGTTTTGGAGGGCAAGTCTACTAGAAATTCTATATTATTTAATTAGAATTTATTCTGGTAGCGATATCAGTCTCGCTTTATCAGAATGATAAAGTTGAAACTCCTAACATCAGACAATACGTTGATGATTAGCGTGGGACAGTCGACTCAACTGATTGTGTGATCAGTGAGTTAACGGACTGTGTGACTCATTTATCAGTATTGTATTGAAACAGGAGTCCCACGCATAGTGTGATTCAGACAGTAGATGAATTTAAATACTCTATTGCAGGTGAGACTGAGTCTGTATCTGACGAGATACAGGCACTGCTTGATACACCAACTACCAACTGGGACAGCATGTCAGAGACAGAGATGGATATGCTGTCCGACATGCAATTGTCGACCATGACGGACTCACCGACAGTGACGACTAGACAAACTGCCATGCAATTAGACCTTACTGACTTGACTGAGACGACTGACCAAACTATTGCACTACCTCGAGCCTTACTAAGACGAACAAACTGGACTACACGCGGGGACAATGTACGAAGAAACCCCCACCATATTTGAAAGACTTCGTATGTGACTGCATTAGAAGCGGCGCGTATGAAAGTCTAGGGGAAAACTGTACTGGAAAATGTTGGAGTTTCGAGCCCCACACAAATATCAACTTTTGCGAGGGCGGAGTAGTGGGAGGAATAATGCGCGTGAAGCAAATAGTTCCGACCTCGTGCCACAGAAACGATGCCCAGCCTTTTCTTACGCTGACATCGCCAAGGGCAGACGTACCTCGCAATTATCTCCAACCATTACCGTGAACATTGAGTATGGGAACTAATACCAAGTTCACAGGTAAGCCAGTATAAGTCTTGTATTTCTATTTATGGAAACGGGCTCGATGCCAGTAAATTCTGAGCTAATCCATCGGATTGAATCAGAATTACTGGAGACCACGTTTCACGTGAACGACGATGGGGACACAGTAATGGCCGACAGTTTGTTAGACCTGGAGCTAGACACTGTTCTTCTTGGTCAGTCCATGCGTGATCAACTGGTCTCTCGGGTGCCTTCTAAAAGTTGTGACTCTCAGACTAGTAACAATCGACAGTCACCAGAATTATGTTGTAAAGATTCACCGCGATCTGACAATAATTCTACTTTCGTAGAAGACACACTCGCTCCCGTCTCTCCGGGCATGCCCTCACTAGAGATGGCATGGGACCCAGAGCCGGCCCCAGCAACTTCCACAACTGCCACCCCAGCTAGAAGCGACCTCTAACTGGACTACCCCTGCCACAGAGGCGGAGATTAAGAAACATAGAGGAGATGACAAGAACCGCGAGTGCCGGCTATGTCAACAGCGGTTTACAACCCATCGTATATTGAGAGTCCACTTGCCACAGCATTATATCACAACGTACTGCCCCTGCGTGGAATATAGTTATAATCGAGACTATCTACTGCGTCATCAACGCACCATGCATTGCTTTCAGGGACACGTCTACGACGTAGATAAATCATCTTACTCCGCATTCCTTGAAGCGATCAGACATCTTATCACCGACCCAGCTCGGCTATCTCGCCTGGAGCAAGGCTTTCCCTCTCCTCGACCTATCATCTCTGAAACCATGGATAAGCCTACAAAATCATCTAATTCCCCACCTCTCAGTCCCAAACCTCAACCACATACACTCCCCCGTGTCGTACTGCAGAGGGTAGACACGAAGACGTACACACTCCCTCCCCCACTTCCATCCTCAGAACAAAAAAGACACCGGCAGCAGCAGACTTTCTCCCGCTCATCCCCTCTGGCCGCAACCTACGAGAAGTAGAGACTAGGGCAAACGACCTGGAACAAGAGGTATACAGACTGGCCCCCCGCATTCATGCCGCATCTAGTGAGCTCCGGTCGCTACAGGAGAAAACAGCGGAGAGGCTTTTACGAAACGAATAATAGAGCCTGAATCAAATACAGCGAGGTATAGTAACGTAACAGTAATGTAAAACAGATGGTACCTAGTGGGTCTCC
Organism: Bugula neritina; assembly: GCA_964035545.1. Taxonomy (NCBI): domain Eukaryota; kingdom Metazoa; phylum Bryozoa; class Gymnolaemata; order Cheilostomatida; family Bugulidae; genus Bugula; species Bugula neritina. The sequence continues at coordinate 2,453,953 of OZ037770.1, forward strand.
ACTATAACATTAAAGAGTAAGGAAAAAAATAGAAAGTAGAGCAAAGCTACATGTGAATTTTCTACTGTAACCAAGATTGGCTGGGTCGGTGAAAGTCATCAGTGACTGTATTAAAGACATGTAGAAAACAATCAAGAAAAAGTAAAACTGCAATCAAGAATATGAACTACAAAACTGAGAAAAAAGTGTGATTCTCCATAAGCATTACCTCATTTCATATTAAAGTAACTTGATAGGTCAACTGTCAAGCTGTTTCAAAAGTACCGTTATAAGGTCTACAAGTGGTATTGAATCTTTTAATGCTCGAATTATTATGCTGGTTTGTTAGCAACCTGAGCATGCTTCTGGAATTTCAGAAAAATTCAAAAGATAATGCCAGAAACAATTTTTCACTGTCAATTTTCTCAGTTCTTTAATATTACAAAACTGGAATATCGGCGCAGTTGGAAAACATGCTATTACTTGAAAAATATAGAAAATACATTTACGAGCAAAATACTTCCCATTAAGTACGGTATTTTAGTCATTGAAACTTTTTGACTAAGTGATATTTACATTTCTTAAATATCATGGCTGCTATGAATGAGCTACAACTACTCAAAGACCCTCTACACAGCCAGAATAGGCTTGGTGCAGCATTTCTGGAATACTTTATTATACTAGGTATAAAGTTGAAGCGCAAGCCGAGCAATGCTTTGGCTAAATATTTGCATTTATATCTTCTCCAAAGCAAAATTATAATTTCATAGACCTAAGTAAAGGCAGGGAAAGAAAAACAAAACAGCGGAGAGACTTTTATGAAACATATAATAGAGGCTGAATCAAATACGGCGACCTATAGTAAACGTAATAGTAATGTAAAGCAAATGGTACTTAGTAGGATATCCACTATAACATTCAAGGGTAAGGAAAAAAATACAAAGTAAAACAGTCACGTGTGAATTATTTACTGTAACCAAGATTGGCTGGGTCGGTGATACTCATCAGTGACTGTATTAAAGACATGTAGAAAACAACCATCTTTTGTTAAATTGGGCCAAAGAAATAACTAAAGGAGGCACATGAGCAATTATGGCTGGATGTTTTTCCTTACATCTCCAACGGCCTCAGTCCTTACTAGATAAATGCTCCAACCCCTAGACCATGGGTATATAGTAATGATTGCTTTCATTTTATGTAATAATATCAGTTTCGATTCTTATATATATATGTGCAGCAATGGAAAATTGAGAAATGTTTAAGCAGCCTAAATATGCTATATCTTGTTGATTAATGTATACATTTAAAACGTTTTAGATTTAAAAGTGAATATGTCAGAAGTTAGGATCTCTTACTGTAAGCTTTGCGCAGAACCCTTTACGAATCAACCAATTACCAGGCCACCAACAAAATGTAAATTATGCTGTAAGTATAAAGCTATATCGTTTTTTTTAGATTGCCGATACTCCAATCATCTATTGGCTTTTAAAAAAATTCTTTATACTGCAAGTAACAGGATCACAGATTTAATGAACTAATCTCCTATTCATACTTTGCCGCATTGTACACCGTTACACAGGCAAAAGTAAAATGTCAACAGGCATATGACGTTGAGCTGTGACCAATCATAATTCTTGTCTGCTGCGACTTCTATGTTTTTGAATATTATAAATTTGTGGTAACATTGTTTGAAAAAGATACGATATAAATGTTATTGACTAGATAAAAACAATTATATGAAGAAGTCTTTTTATTAAATATATTGTTGTGGTGATGAAGACAGCACCTCATGTAGACTATGCCAACATTTCACGACCCTCCCCCCCTAAGTACACCTGCCGCAACATTTTATAACCACCTTTTGTCCCAGTGGCGAGTTTAGTTACCACAGGGACTACATACTCCGCCATCAGAGAACGGTGAAGTGTTACCAAGGATATCTATGACGTAGATGAAGCATCTTATCCTAAATTCTTCAAACTAATCCAGCCTAGAACGGTTATCCCAAGGCTTTCCAGCCCCTAGGCGCAGCACTCCTGGCCCCATCATTACGGCTCAAGCGGGCTTCTCAAGAATAGGATTCTATGCTCCTCCCACACTAAGCAGCACTTCTGGTCTGTGTGACCCCTTCTGTTTTTCTCTCTCGCAGAGAGTAGTTGGAGTTACGAATTATCTGGCGAAACCCATCACTGACTGATTTCACTGACTTGAAGGTAAAAAAGAATATGAAAAAAGTAGAACTGCAATCAAAAATATGAACTGCAAAACTGACCAAAATGGTGTGATGCTCTATAAGCATTACCTCATTTGATTGACGCACTCAATATTCAACATAGAGTGAATATAAAGAGACCAACACTAACCATTTGGTTGCAATCACACCCAGGGGCACTATTTGCTTTATTTGACATGGAATGGGGGTTAGAGCCTCAGACAAGTGTATAGTGAATAACTCTAGGCTCTTAGACTCCATAAGCCCAGGTGATGTGGTCATGGCAGATAGAGGCTTTTTATTGAAGAACTTGTAGGTGCTTGAGCCAAGTTGGCCATACTAAAATACGGTATTGCCTTAGCTGCTTCCATTTTCCTAATAGTTTCTGGATCCCTGTCTACATACTGCACAAGCCAGCCTTTTTCTGTTTCGTCAACTACACACAGTCCTACGGGAGTACATATTATAACATCAAGAAAGTAGACACATACCCCAGGGATGTGATGTGCCAATATTACCTTTGGTTGTAAAAGATAGACGCACAGCCTGCTCCCTCTCAAAAAATATTTTTTGAGTGTGACGCACGCTAAAGCACACATTTGGGCATGTCAGGTGCTATGGTTCAACAAATGTTTCAGTACTGAAGATTTTTTGTTTTCACTAACTTCTACAAATTCCAACTTTTCCAACATTTGAATTTGAGGAATATTCGACTATAACTGCTCCCATGCAAATATTGGTTTCAACTTTCAAGTTGGCCACTTCTATTCATTATTGATTTTTCAACATATTTAAAGGCTAGATGGAGTGGGAGAGTAAGAAAAAGGGTAGGATTAAGTACTCGCACAACCACAGAGCAGATTAGCAGCTACATGTCAAGATGTGGCTTAATCACGGAATAAGACTGCTAGTGGTGCACAATTTGAAAAAAATATACTGGTCAACTTCAAGTGTTTCAGAATGTGTATTAATGTCACTTGATAGGTCAACTGTCGAGCTGTTTGAAAAAGTACCGTATAAAGTCTACAAGTGGTATTGAATCTTTTAATACGCGAATTATTCTGCTGGTTTGTTAAGGTTGCCGTCAGCAACCTGAGCATGCGGCTGGCTTCCGGAATTTTAGAAAAATTCAGAAGATGCTAGAAACGTCAAAAATGATACAACAGATACTGTACACAGTTATGGAGAACATATTTTATCGAAGCATTGTGTTTAATTCCGCCAAGTTGTGTTGTGAAAATAGGAAAGCTAATTTTCGGCATCATTATAGCTTGCTAATTTATGCAAAGAAAAATTTAAAAAGCGTTCGATTTATTTAGCTAAAAATTTGCAAGTTATTTTTACTCAGCAATTCATAATGGTGGTTGGCTAAGTAAAAACTTATCTTTTATCTTCAGTTTGGTTACAGTACATTAGTTTATTTTACTATATTCTATTTTGCTATATATTATACTACCATCAATATATTTTACTTGTATTCAACTTTGTTCCATGCAACTGTAACTAAATATTAGAGGAAAAATCTATTTGTGTAATGCAAGCTTGGAAGAAGAGGTTAAATATAATTGGTTTTATGCGATATTCAGTAGAACGAAGGCAAGATACCTCAGTGAAGAAAATGTTGAAAGGGTCAACAATGGAAAAATATTATTTTCATAATCACGAAGCCCCACTCTCCAAAATCACAATTCTCCACCTTCTATTTTCTCAGCTCCTAATATCAAACGACTGGAATGTCGGGGCAGTTGGAAAACATGCTATTACTTGAAAAATTCAAGTAACCATTACGAAAAGTATATTAGAGTCTGAAGGAAATACTGTGAGGTATAGTAACGTAATGGTCATGTATAACAGATGGTACCTAGTGAGATCTCCACTATAACATGAAAAGGCAAAGAAAAAATACACCAGAGCAAATTTACGTGTGAACTTTTTACTGTAACCAAGATTGACTGGGTCGGTGAAACTCATCAGTGACTAATAAAGACATGTAGAAAACAACAATGAAAAAAAGAAAAACTTCAATCAAGACCATGAACTACGAAACTTGAAAAAAAAGTGTGATTGTCTATAAGCATTACCTCATTTTATTGACGTACTGGAAGCTAATTGCATTAGCATAACCATGTGAAATTCCACAATTTTAGAAACGGTATCCTGGTGCTAAATTCATCGCCACGGAGGTGATGTGCCAATATTCCACTGGTTGTCAAAGATGGACGCACAGACGGCTTCCTCTCAAAAATATTTATTCAAGTGTGACGCACGCTAAAGCACACATTTGGGCATGTCAGGTATTTTGCTTCAACAAAAGTTATAGTATTGAATATTTTTTTGTTTTCAGTAACTTCTACAAATTATAAACATTTGAATTTGACGAATATTTAGAATATAACTGCTTCCATGCAAATATTGGTTAAAAACTTTATGTTTGGTCACTTCTATTTATTATTGATTTTCCAACATTATATTTAAAGGCTAGATGGAGTGGTGGAGTAAGAAAAGGGGTAGGCTTAAGTACTTGCACAAACACAGAGCAGATTAGTAGCTACATGTCAAGATGTGGTTTAATCACGGCATAAGACTGCTAGCGGCGCACAATTTTGAAAAATATACTGCTCAACTTCAGGTGTAGTTTGAATGTGTATTAATGTCACTAGATAGGTCAACTGTCAAGCTGTTTCAAAAAGCATTGTATAAGGTTTTCAAGCGGCATTGAATCTTTTAATGCTTGGATTATTCTGTTAGTTTGTTAAGGTTGCCATCAGCAACCTGAGCATGCGGTTGGTTTCTGGAACTTTAGAAAAATTCAGAAGATGCCAGAAACGTCGAAAATGTTACAACAGATGTTGTATACAGTTATGGAGAACATATTTTATTGAAACATTGTGTTCAATTTAGCCAAGTTGTGTTGCGACTATCTGAAAGTCGAGTTTCTGCATCATTATAGTTTGTTAATTCAAGCGATGAAAAATTCAAAAGCGTTTGATTTATTTGGCTAAGAACTTGCATGTTATTTGCACTCAAAAAAATGGTGGTGGTTGGCGCTGTTAAAAACGTCTTATATCTTCAGTTTTGTTACACTACATTAGTTCGGTTATTGTACTATATTCTATTTTCCAACATTTTATACTATATCAATATATTTCATAAATTTATAGACTCAACAGCATAGAGAAAACAGCAAGAGATTATAATGAAATAATTTAATAGAGCCTGTAAGAAATATGTTCAGGCATATCCTATTTACGTTCTCATCTTCATTTTCGAAACTGCACTTGAAGCTATGGTGTTTCTTGGTCCGTTTTTTTCAAAAAAGGGCCCATCACACTAGATGTCAACGACACCATAGAACTACAAGAAAAAAGAACGAAAGATTGTGAAGAAATCAAGAAAACGTGATGGTTTTTTTAAAGTTCATCTAGCGTATCACCAATACAATAGAACGAAAAAAGAAGCCGTCATTTTGTTGAAGAAAAAAAAAAGCTTTTAGAGTAGGCAGGTGAGCTACCACTATAAACATTTTTGCTGAAGATTCAAATTTTATCTTTGTTGACACCATGACATTCATTTGTCGACTGTGCCGGATCAACCGACTACACTGACTGACCAGACTATGATGCAAGTGGACATGACTGAACCGACTGACAGACTTTAAATTGCCACAAGCTTTACTACAGCGTACAACCTGGACAACTAGACGGACGAGAACACTAATGCAAGCCATTATAGGGACTGATGACAACCGATGGTGTAGTGAATGTAGGCGAACCTTTTCCACTATGAGTATGGAAACCAATACCAAGTTCACTGGTAAGCCTTGTATTCCTATCCCTGAACACAGGCTCGATGCCAGCTAATTCTGAATTAGTCAATCTGATTGAATAAGAATTACTGGGGACCACCTTTAACGTGAATGACGATGAGGACGCAGTAATGGCCGACGATCTGTTAGATCTCGAGCTAGACACTGTCATTCTTGGTCAGTCTACACGTAATCAACTGGTCTCCCGAGTGCCTTATAAAAGTTGTGACTCTCAGGCTAGTAACATTCGATAGTCACTAGAATTATGTTGTCAAGATCCATTGGGATCTGACAATAATCTACTTTTGTAGACAACGCACTCGCTCCCGTCTCACCAGGGATGCCATCTTTGGAGATGGCCTGGGATCCGGAGCCCACCACACAAACCCCCTTCGAGTGCCTTATAAAAAGATGCATGACTCTTAGACTAGTAACAGTCGATTGTCATCAGAATTATGCTGTTATGCGTGTTATTACCCAGGGGCCCTGTCCAAAACCCCCGGGGTTTAAGAAACCCTCGACGCCTCATCCGTCACCACCCGCCCACACTGTGCCCCGTTCCAACACTGTACCCCAAGTTGTCTTGAGATATAGTACTCGCTAGGAACCCACGCATTATAATTGTGCAAATTATAACAATATTTAGACTATAACTGCTTCCATGCAAATATTGGCTTCAACTTTCAAGTTGGTCACTCCATCCATTATTGATTTTCCAACATTATATTTGAAGACTAGATGGAGTAAGAAAAGGGGTAAGTTTAAGTGTTAGCGATATTCAGTAGAACGACGGCAAGATACTTTAGTGAAGAAATGGTTGAAAGGGTTAATAATTAAAAATATCATTTTCATGATTTTTGAGCCTCTTTCTCCAAGCTTACAATCCTTTACTGTCAATTTTCGCAGCTCCTAATATTAAAAAACTGGAATGTCAGCGCAGTTGAAAAACATGCTATTACTTGAAAAATACAATTACGAGCAAATTACCTCCCTTTAAGTAGGATATTATAACCAGTGAAACTGTTTGACTAAAGTGATATTTATATTTCTTCAATGTCATGGCTGCTACGAATGAGCTACAATTACTCAGAGACTCTCTACACAGCTAGAATAGGCTTGGTGCAGCATTTTTGGAATACATTATACTAGGTTTAAAGTTGAAGCACAAGCTGAACAAATGCTTTGACCAAATTTTTGTATTTATATCTATATATTCCGCAAAGCAGATCTATAAATTCATAGACCCAAGTAAAAGCAGGGAAAGAAAAAGAAAACAGCGGAGAGACTACTACGAAACGAATAACAGAGCCTGAATCAAATACTGCGAGGTATAGTAATGCAATAGTAATGTCAAACAGATGGTACCTAGTAAGATCTCCACTATAACATTAAAAGACAAGGAAAAAATACAAAATAGAGCAAATTTACGTGTGATCTTTTTACTGTAACCAAGATTGACTGGTTTGGTGAAACTCATCAGTGACTGGAATTAAAACATGTAGAAAACAACCATGAGAAAGGTAAAACTGCAATCAAGAATATGAACTACAAAACTGAGAAAAAATTGCAACGCTCTATAAGCATTACCTCATTTTATTGACGAGCCCGAAGCTAATTGCATTAGCATAACCATGTGAAATTCCTCAATTTTAGAAATGGTTTCCTGGTGACAAATTCATTGCAACAGATGTCATGTGTCAATATTACCACTGGCTGTCGAGGATGGACGCGAGCTTGCTTCCTCTCAGAAATACTTTATGAGTATGACGCACACTAAAGCAGACATTTGGACATGTCCGGTACTGTGTTTCGACAAATGTTTCAGTAAAGAATATTTTTTGTTTTCAGTAAATTTAAAAATTTCAACTTTTCCATAAATTGAATTTGATGAATATTTTGACTATAACTGCTTTCATGCAAATATTGGCTTTAACTTTCAAGCTGGTCACTTCTATCCATTATTGATTTTCCAGCATTATATTTAAAGGCTAGATGGAGCGGGAGAGAAAGGGGGAGGCTTAAGTGTTTGTTTGCGATATTCAGTAGAATGACAGCAAGATACTTTAGTGAAAAAAAATGTTGAAAGGGTCAACAATAATTGAGAATATCATTTTCACAATCTTTGAGCCTCTTTATCCAAGCTTACAATCCTTTACTGTCAATTTTCGCAGCTCCCAATATTGAAAAACTGGAATATCAGCGCAGTTGAAAAACATGCTATTTCTTGAAAAATACAATTCTGAACAAAATACCTCCCATTAAGTAGGATATTATAACCAGTGAAATTGTTTGACTAGAGTGATATTTATATTTCTTGAATGTCATGGCTGCTACGAATGAGCTACAACTACTCAAAGACTCTCTACACAGCTAGAATAGGCTTGGTGCAGCATTTCTGGAATACTTTATTAAATTAGGTGAAAAGTTGAAGCGCAAGCTGAACAAATGCTTCGGCTAAATTTTTGTATTTATATCTATATTTTCAGCAAAGCAGATCTATAAATTCATAGACCCAAGTAAAAGCAGGGAAAGAAAAAGAAAACAGCGGAGAGGCTTTTACGAAACGAATAACAGAGGCTGAATCAAATACAGCGAGGTATAGTAACGTAATAGTAATGTAAAACAGATGGTACCTAGTGGGTCTCCACTATAAAGGTAAAGAAAAAAGTACTAAGTAGAGCCAATTTACGAGTGAACTTTTTACTGTAACCAAGATTGGCTGGGGCGGGCGAAACCCATCAGTGACTAACTTCGTTGACTTCTAGAAAAAATACTCACGAAAAAAGTAGTACTGCAATCAAAAATATGAACTACAAAACTGACGAAAATAGTGCGATGGTATAGAAGCATTACATCATTTTATTGACATGCTCAATATTCAACATGGAGTGAATATAAAGAGACCAACACCAACTATTTCGTTGCAAACACACCCAGAGGCACTGTATGCTTTATTTTACATGGAATGGGGGTTAGAGCCTCAGAAAAGTGTGTAGTAAATAACTATGGGTTCTTAGACTTCATAAACCCAGGTGGTGTAGTCACGGCAGATAGAGGCTTTTTATTGAAGAACCTATAGGTGCTAGAGCCAAGTTGGCCATACTACCTGGGAAAAGAGGCCATTTGCAAGTGACTAAAATACAATTACTGCAAACGAAGTTGATTGCAAACCTTCGAATCCATGGCGAAAGAGCAATCAAACGGGTAAAGGATGTGAATACCTTAAATGGTCCCGGAGGCGTGAACTTGGTGTTGGCACTTCTTTTAGACAAGATAATGATAGTCTGCTGTGCTTTCTGCAATCTACAGCCACTATTGGTGACTGACGAAATTTAGGATTTGAAGTAAAAATGTGTTAATTTTACCTGCGCCATTTCACTAGAAACCATATTTAACTTTTATATAGCATTCTTAAAACTTACAGCAATAAATAAATCCATACTAATCTTTCATATATTTATATTTTTTTAAAAGCTTACTTATTGTTTATTGTGGATGTTGACTGCTGCAGAAACCAACCATTTTCAAAATTTGAAAGGAAACAAATTTTTGGTGCAAAAGTGGCACAATATGTAATACAACTTTCCTTTAAATTGAAGGTAAGAAATGTGGCCATTTCAGCATTTATAAACTGCACATAACAGCTCATGTGTATATTTATATGGGGTGGACTTGCTATTCTGTGAGCTACAATATTAGCAGCATGGATGGCTTATTTAACTTATAAAACTAACACATAAAATATATTCAATTGGTTAAACTAAAATTAGGTTAGCTACCTTGTAAACAATGAGAGTTTTTTTAGCAGCAGTCTTCATATTAATATGGAAGTCATCACAACTTCAAAGTATGAACTAGCCAAATACTTTTATGTTAATGAGTGCTGCAGGCCAAATTTTATAGGTTTAAACTTCAAGTAGAAATATATTTTGAAGATAGGAAAAAATGGAGAATTTTCAAAATACAATGATTTTAAACTTAGTAACTGAACTCGAAAAAGCCAATCACTCAATGAAAAAACACCAAACAATTGACTGAAAGACTATAAAAATATGATGGAAAAAAATTGATTCGAATAATAATTCATATCATTTTTTTAAAATTATTACTATATTAGCTTCGCAAGATACTTACTCTTAGACATTCAAATTGAATAGCAGAATGAGAATACACATATTTGATACAACATTAACTATAAGCTTAAGTATAAGCACTAGTACTAGTAGTAGATGGCACTATCGTGACTACGTCTACAGTACAACTAGTGAACTACAAGTTGAAGTAGTAGTACAATTAATAAAACAATAACATTCATGAGAAATATTTTAAAAATATCAAAATCTAAATGAATATAAAAATGAGACTCAAAATAAAAACACGTGCATCTCAATCCCAATGTGAATGGCAATATCAAACTCAACGCCCACGTGTGACACTCGCACTCTCAGTCACACTCACTGTGATTCCCCGTCATTTTCAATTTGAACTTTAATAATTAATTCAGTATTACTTATTAAAATCAGGTAGGTCATAACTAAAATCACAGGTTGTTTTTAATATAATAATTACAAAAAAATGTAGCTTATACTAACCAGAATACAATTCACCTGATACCAATCATCTACTCGAACCACATAAACTTTAAGAGAAAAAATATGTTGAGATGCGCCCTGGCACGCACGCTGGATACTACTGAGTAGAGCGGGCTTGTTGTTTTTGTCTCAACTTCTGATAGGCTACGGTAAATGGATGCGCAACGATAATTCGTCAGGAGCTGCAGATCACATGATCACCAACTTACCATGTGGTTTTTCACCATCATACTTCATTAGCACTGGTTCAAAAAACTGCACTTCCATAAATGTAGGCATCCCTTCTGCATGCACCACACAACATTCACAGCATCAGCTTAAAAAAGGCATTATGATGTCCATGCTGCTAAGGATTTAATTTGTCTTTTCAAAAAGTAAACCTCATGGCAGTAAAGGATAGTTGCTTTGTTTCTCACAATTTCTGATGTAAATTGTAAATATGCCAGTTGGTCCTTATTTAAATTGTCCAGCTAATATCCAAATAGTTTAGATAAGTTATAGATATAACCAGGCTTCTTTTTTAAAAGAGTTCCATTTAGTAGGTGCTGTGTGGAGAGACTTTGTGTCTATGTTAAGTGTAACCCTAGCTCAGTGGGTAACCCAGGTGTTCACTTGAACATTGTTTGAAACTTGGCACAAAAATTTATGAACATTAAACTCACGTTTCTAAGAAGTAGCTACAGTAACTGGGGAAAGCCAAGGTGACCAAATTCAGCAAAAGAAGTTACGATCTCTTGAAACTGAAACCTATTAGGATAATCAAAGAACTCGGGCTAAGAACATTTTTCCACCAATGCACCTAAATAGCTTAGTGTAACTCAATCAGTTGAATTCGGGTCTACCATACACGATTTATGTACGTGAGTTAGTTAGTAAACTCTTCAGGAAAGTATTTTGTGAAAGTTGGCATTTTGCTGACGTTACTTCCTTAAATAAAAGTAAGTGCGTTGAGAAAGATTTGTTAGAGTAGGTCTTCAGTTGAATTAAGATTTGATAAAATTTTAATATGCCCTGCGTGTGAAACTGAGAGACCATCATGGTGAGGCCGACTGAATCCTCTCAGCTGGTATATTTTTGTCACGAAGAAGATATTGAGATGTTTTTATTACGTAATAGCTAACAACCCAGTTGTAATAATAACCAGCTGTATACATAGTGTCACTATTGAAAACATCAGTAGCTATTTAAGCCAGCTGTTAGTACATGTTTACATAAGAGCATTTAAGCTATCACGTTTCAATGCAGTAACAGATTCACTGTAAAAGCCTTAACTCTTCAATCCTTTGAATAGATTTTATGGTTCTAGTTCAAATTCTTGCTAAAACATAACTTCTCTCACTGCATATATCTAGAACACAGGCTTTGTTCACTACAGCAGGGGTCTACCATTGCTTTCAATAGTACAAGGTAGTTTTGTGTCATTTTCAAAGTATTTGCTTTTCAACTTCTTTATGATGAAATAGTACTTTATAAGTTTATGACATTATTACAACACTTAGCCCTCAGCATTTCACATTAGCCTTGAACTCTATATAATTTCAGTTCAGTGTGAAAGAATGGGGATTTTAAGTCTATGAAAGTTAATATGAAAACTTGAGTTCCATAAATACATTCTAATTTTAATTTTGGTGATTCTTTCTTTGTAAAAGCTTGTTTTAAACAATAAAGTTTTATAAAGTGTTTTGGGTGAAGTAGGTGCAATAATGGAGAAATTGAGAAAAGCCTGTGTTCTAGATTTGAAATGTAGAGTAAGAAGTTAGGTTACCAACCAGTGCTCTAAACCAAAATTTAAGAGCTAAATTTAAGAACTTCGGCTACCTAAATTTCTCCATTACTGCTCCTAATCAACGTATTGGATTGAAAGAAGACGTTAGAAACTTAGGCTGTACACTACAGTTGCAAGCTCCAGTCTAACTCATTGCGTGTTTCACTGCTTTTTTCAATCGCGCTAATGGATTTCCCTTTCATATTCTGAAACATTAAAATATCTGCAAACCACAACCAGAAATTCACACAGATAATACCAGCAGCTATGTGAAATAGAACACAGTTCAAGTTGTGTAAATAGCAGAGACCTGTATGAGAATGAGAATGGAAGCGGAATCAGTTACTATGATACCCTACCAAGTGTCATGGTATTTCACTTAGCAATGAATTTAATAGTGGACAGTGGTAGTTGAAGAAAGCAATATTTCTCTGCTTTGTCCTCTTCAGGTAGCAGGAGCAGTAGTGGAGAAATTGAGATTGCCGAAGTTCTTTAATTTTCGCATTAAGTTTTTGTTTGGGGTGTGGGTTGAAACTCTCATGAGAACATAACTTCTATTGCTACATTTTTAATCTAGATCAGCAGAGGTTTTTCTCAATATCTCCATTACTACACCTACTTCCTAATACCTATGCCATCTTTGCCTGTCACTGAGTGCTAATATTTCTTAACTTTGTCAACTTCTCACAAAAACTGTTCCATTGACTTTCAATATATTATTTTAACATTCTAATCTGGCTATACAATTACATATAAAAATAAAAATATAGGCCTGGTTATGGCAAAAGGAAACCCATGGGAACACCTGCTTTCCTGTTACAAATGTCTGTGAGTAAGTTTGGCTATTGGCAGCATTTGCAGGTTCAATAGCTAGGTCAAAGGGCTGTTGTGCAAGTTCAGCAAAGGCCTTCATGCTTTACACTCCACAGTCTTATGGAGAGCAAAATTTGCTAAACTACAATATGACTAATTCTCCCTGCAAGATAGATGTGGTGTATAAACATAATATAATAAATATAATGTAAATAATAAATAATACAAATAACTACAAACAAATAATTTTTTTTATTATAATTTAATATAACAGCACTAACAAAAATTACTATAAAGATGTTACAAGATAACATAAATAAATATAATTTAATTATACTAGAAAATATTATTAACAGAATCACCATGTTGGAAAAAGCTGCTATTAATAGCCAGGCTTTAACAGTTAGAACCAAAGTTCAATCGATTAAATATAAAAGTTTACAAACAAACAAATTTCCAAAAACATTTATGAAAAGTTTTGAGTGAACTTTATTTTGTATTCAAAATAAGCAGAAAATAAATATATAAATGTAAAATTTGTGAGTCCACGGTTATTAAATATATAATTCCCATATTTTCACCTTTGCTGTTTATTATTGCTTAACATGCATGCATATCATAGCAACAGATTTTATTGCAAGTCTTGCTTTTACTTATAACAAAGTTTCGCATCATTAGCATAGTTTAAAATATCACATAATATGACAGAAATAATGTACCACATAATGTCATACATCTTATAATATTATAATATTATGATATGTTGCATATTATAGCATAATATAATATACATATACTTTAATATATATTATAGTTTATGACATATTATATAGTACATATTATATATTATATAGTCATATTATTTAGTCATATCATATTGTATATTATATAGTCATAGACATATTATATAGTCATAATAATATAATATTATATATGTGATAATATAATATAATATTATATAATAATAATATATAATATAATATAATGTGTATATATATGACACGGTGAATTGGTAGTAAGCTAAAGAAAGACTACAAAAACTATACTATCTTAGATAGGTCTAAACTACGAAACATAATATAATTTAGTGAATTGAAATTATTTTCCATAATATTTAGTATTGGAATGGACCTTTTCATATTATGTAATACATGACAACAATGCTGCTCAAAACACTGCTATGAGATGTAGCTTTTAGGTCTTTATAAGTAATTGTGAAATAGAATAAAGAAATATATACAAGTATATTATTATATTATTTATTCTTTTCGAGTTTGTTTTGAAGTTGTCCGCTCAATGAATATATCAAATTTTTGAGCTTTATAGAAAATATAATGGAAAGAACCTAATAACAGTTAACTGGAATGTAGTGTGATGATATGTGGGGACAAGATGGTTGCAGGTTTATTAGAAATATTATATTAATATTATATAATATTATAATAATATTATATAATATTATAATAATATTATATAATGAAAGCTATGGACTCTACTTGACGTTATCTAATGAGTAGGTATTATTAGGTACAACTGCAATAAGGATAACATAAAGATTAACAACTTAAAATCAACTATATAAATGAACACTTTATTATGTATGGATGGTGACTGTGACATATAGAATAAGGCAATATTGCCTTATTCTATATGTCACAGTCACCATCCATACATAATGAAGTGTTTATTTATATAGTTGATTTCAAGTTGTTAATCTTTATGTTATCCTTATATTACAGTTGTACCTAATAATACCTACTCATTAAAAAGTAAAAATATATATTTTTACTGAAATATATTTTCTTAATTATGCATCTACATACTCAAATATAAAGTATACTGAAACATAACTTCTAGTTAACATAATATTATACTGTTAATATTATAGCTGCAGTTCCAAGTCTATAATACTTAAAATGATGGCCTTAAAATGCAAAATCTTTTCATAAAAATGTGCATTATATACATGAGCTTTTAATACTTGAAAAATAACTGGCATGCTTGCAATAAACAAATATTTAAAATTGTTTAAAAATTGCTAAAACTTTTCAAAAAGTTTCACTAAATACTTTAAATAATACAAATATAAAACAGGATAAAGTTGTGAGCATAAGTTCACAAAAAAAACTTTGAAAAAGTTTCACTCGATATTTACTTTCAAAAAACAAAAATGGCAGCTGGCGGGTACAGCGTTTCGGAAGAGCGATACTTGAAAAGATACAAAAACATGCGAGAAGCAAGAATATCATTTATGAACCAGAATTGCCCAGAGAACCACACTTTCATGTGTGAACTCTACACGGAGGATACCAGAGCCCCGTACAATGCAGAGGTCTTTGATATTTCTCACAGAGACCAGGCTATAAGTTCCCATGATGCGATGTGTACCTCTGAAGGCACAGTAAACGTGATTTTCGTAGCCCAAACAGAGAACACGTCAACCATGAGTCAGATGACGCTCTTGGTTGGAGAAGGGAGAATGTGTGGCCCCGGGGGCTACATCTGCAGCAACAACAGCATGTACGACTACATAGATTCCAACCGGCGGACATTTGTTGAAAGGCACTGCATAAATCCTTCGGCTTTCTCGGTGAAAATAACACAAGTAGCCGACACTTTTCCTTCCTGCACAAGAGATCTTGGGATGATACAACTGGTCAAAGGCCGTTGCGCGAGACCTGAAGTGGTAGTAGAATTCTGCACCAATACGGACAATATTGTGAAAGCCTTGGTTCTTACATATACCGTGAAGTTAGCCTATCTAGAGTATAAGCTCCATGAGCTGACAACTCCCGCCTCCACCCAGAATGTTCCGGCTCTCACGTCTCAGTTCCAGTCTCTGTCTGTAGACGTACCGTCGGATTTCAACGCCTACCGACAAGTCATCCGACCGGAAGCGAGGCGCCCGCCTGTCTGCCCGAGCCGGTGCCCCACAGGAAGTGCTGCTCCCAGTGGACCTTGCGACCTGAGACTCAACACACAGCAGGAAGCTGCTGCCTACTCCAGAGGTTACGACACTGGATACGTGGAGGGCTATGAGGCAGCGTCTGGTGGTGCTGTTGGGGGAATACCTGAGGATGAATGTCCGCCTTCTGCCTTTCGTAGATGTAACTAAGATATAGCAACAATAGATGTTTAAATCTGACAAATTTCTTCATAAAATCGACAAACAGTTTAAATTACATGTTTAAGCTTTATTTCGTATAAAATAAAACCAGGAAACTACAAATTAGTTTCGAAACAATAGAAATTTTAATATTGTATTTATTATTAAATTTTGTGCTAGTTGATACTACTGAAAAGCAAGTCCTAATTTTTAAATGTGATAGTTTATTATAAAGACTTTTATTGTTTTAACTATTAACAAACGCAGGATAAAAAGAAAAGGCAACTCTCCAACACTTAAAGCAACTGCATATGAAATACAATAAGAGTAATTCATTTCATTTTCTGCCTAAAACTAAACTATAAACTCAGACTATATATTCTGCGCTCAATTCTTTTGTTATAACGAATTGTAGACTGTAGAAAGAGCGTTGATGAGTCATAATATTTTGTTGCTTTGCAGAATCTATGCTGATGACAAATAATTTTAAAACGTCATGCATGCAGTTGATTGGTTGAATTCAACTGCATGAACTTTTAGTGGTCACAAATTGATTAGCCAACAAATTTGTTAATTAGTCAACTTTAAAAATGTCAAAAATTTTTGAACAGATCAAAAAGGAATGTTAAAAATTTATTAAATCATATAAGAAAAAAACCAGAAAAAGTTCACAGTTCAAAAGGAAATTAAAAAAAATTGAGCAAAATAATCCCTTTAAAACAAAACAAATATGGCGGCTAGCGGGTATAGCAGCACAGAAGAGGAACCTTTGAAAAGATACAAAAAAATGCGGGAAGCAAGAATTATGTTTATGAATGAAGATTGCAGAGGGAATCAGCATTACATTTGCCAGCTGTACAGCGAGGACAAGAAGGCAGCTTACGACGCGGAGACATATGAAATCTCTCACAAGGATCAAGCTATAAGCGCCAAGGACACGACATCAAATCTCGAGCATACGTCAAACGTGATCTTCGTGGCTCAAACTGAGCACACATCCACGATGAACCAATTAAAACTTATAGTCGGGGAAACCAGGTTGGCTGGTCCAGGAGGTCAGATTTGCAGCAACAACTCTATATACGACTACATGAAACCCGGTCGCAGAACCATAGTAGAAAAACACTGCACTAATCCGTCCGCCTACACCATTAAAACAAAAATAGTCACACCTCGTTGCCTAAACGTATGCGAGCTGGGAATGATCCAGTTTGTAAAAGGAGATGATTGCACTCAGGTCTCGACACCAGAAGTTCGAGTGGATCTCTGTGGCGATACAGACAACATTGTGAAGGCTTTACTCCTCACCTTAGCCATAAAGCTAGCTTACCTCGAGTATAAACTGCACGAGATTGTAACTCCTGACCAAAGCCGTAATATTTCTAATCTCACAACTCATTTCCAATCTCTCTCTATGGACACTGGATCAGATAGAAATCTGAAACAAACTGTTCTCAAGCCAATAGCTAAGTATCCCACTGAGCATGCTCCATGTGATCAGGGAACAGGAAGCTCCGCTCCGACAGGGCCCTGTAGTCTGAGACTTGACACACCGGAAGAGGTTGTTGCTTATTCCAAAGGCTATGATGACGGATACGCAACAGGATGCACCCACAAACAACGCTCAGCGAATGAAATGCCATGTGCACCAACTCCAGCTGCCGAGCCTTGTGACGGAGCTCAGAAACGGACTCTTTCTGCCCCGACACCTGGAGTTTCTGGTGAGTTGCCTGAAAAATCGAGGAGGTTGGCTGGCTGGAAACGAGGTTGGCACTCAGACATCCCGTCTGATGATGATTGTCAGCCGTCTGCTTTTAGTAAATGTAAATAGTCAGCACTGGTCCATTAACATGAAAAGATGCAACAGATCAACCAATTACTTGATGCTTTGATTTGATATTGTCATAAAATTAAACATTATATTTTACTGCAAATCATTTATTCAAAGTGAAAATAAAAATTGAAAAACTATACAATTTGAGTTTGAGTGCCTTTAGCAACATTTGAGAATTGTGCATAGGCATTTAGAGCTGTCAATATTTATCACTTACCACTAACTATTATATAAATAAAATGATTATTTACAATTTGACAAAAATATGGTAATTGTCTTCTCGAAATGTGCGGTTGCTCAAACTACAATTCTTCACATCAAATGTTATTTGTGTGTATCGCTCTTTTATACAGGTATATATACATATATTGTCAACTTTTAACTTAATGTTAAGATGTTATTAATAATGCGGCGGACATTAAGTTAGGGCTGAACTGCTGGATATGCAGACCAGAGGAGCTTAAGCTATTTTGACTTTTCATGATATCATAACACAAGTCAAACCCTTGACCCTGTAGACCTGTATTATAATAAAGTATACTTTGATATGATATAATAATATATAATATAATATAATATAATGCAATATTATGTAATATAACATAACATAATATAATATGAGATATAATGTAATATAACATAATACAATATGATATAATATATAATTGTAGTATATAATTTTACAATGTAGTATAATATCATGATATAATTTAATACAAAGTAAGATAATACAATCATGTATAATATAATAATATATCTAATTACAGTATTGTATACTTTAATACATTGTATTGTATTATATTACATTATAATAAAACAATTACAATAATATAGCATAAATAATTATATATAATATGGTATAATATAATGTTATCTAATAATTATAATATATCATACTATATAGTATAATATGATACAATGTAATATATAATATTATACAATGTGCTGTAATGTAATGTTTAATTACAATATTATATAATATAATATAACAAAATGCAATATTATAATAATTAGCACAGTATAATATAAGATAGTACAAGAGGGCATAAAGATTGTTGCTATTTAGCTAGAAAGTCAAAGTATAATTTGAAAAGCTAATTGGAAGATATGAGTATAAAATATCAGCTAGTATAAAATAGCTATATCAGCTTTAGTATTCTAGAATATATTATTTGAGTAGACAATTACCATTCTATTTGAAAATATTATCTTTCAATAATAATAGTGATACTTTCAAATTATAATTAATCTTTGAATCAAATTTATTTTTACCAAGTTTGAAGCTTATATAATGTGTAATGTGTACGACATTGCATTATGCAGTCATGTAAGCTGTTTTGTAAATACTATAATTGTGCTGTTTTCCCTCATAGCCTTTATCTTTGTGGCTTTGCAAACAACCCAGTGTAGTCAATGTAATAGACACACTAAATGAATCTTTATAAAGCTATTGTTTCATATTTTCAGTCTTGAAGATGTGTTTGCAGTGACTAGTTGTGTTTCCTAAATAAATAAAGATATTATATCATTGGACTTTACATGACTCATATATATTATGCTTCAATTTTAATAAATATTTTGCTTCAGTATTTGATTAATATTTATAAGAAATTGGACATTGGTGATGGATTACAGTTATCAGAATATTAATTATATCTTCTGATGAGTCATGTACTAGAAATTTCCTTGTAAGAGTATTATAATTACTATATGTTGAACTTAACCACAAGGTAGAGTATTATTATATATTGAACTTAACCGCAAGAGAAAGCTGTACTCCAAACCACACTTGACTATTTATGTATGCTAAAAAGAGAGCCATGAATTTGCAATGTCAAAATTATATGTGAGAAGTGAAATTAGATTCAGCCTTTGTTACTAATTTTAGAGCTTTGATTGACTAGCCGTCATTAACTTGTTTGTAACTTTTGCAAATTTACATTTCAAGGGGGAAGGGGGGGGGGGGAGGAAGGGGAAGGGGGGGTCTATAACAGTTATGAGATTGAATACGTTTAGTAATGCTTTTACATTTTTTCTCCTCATAAGCTTTATTGCTTATAATAAATCAACTGATGCTTAAAATCCAAAACTAAAATCCACTAATTTGAGCTATAGAATAGCTTTTATTAAATTTTCATTTAATATTGGTAACAAAAATTTGTTTCTAGCCTATATTATGTCTATTTACATTACATTTATTCCCATGTTGAAGCACACACATATTTTGTTTTTTTTTATTGTAACTTAATACAATATGATATTTCAACTTGTTATAAGTTCATAGCGCAGTATTAATATTACGCTAATTAATATAGTAATATGAGTTTTTTTGGAAAACTTTTATTGTGACTCCTGTTCAAAAATATCATTTTCTTTCTAATATTTGTAAAGCCATGTGCATGAAGTGAATTAGCAGAAAATGTTTTTGGAGTTAAGGCAGCACGGGTTACTAATCTATGATGCCAGTTAGCACAATTCATCAAGCAACTATTTGTAGCATTGTATAAAAATGACTCGTGCTAAAAAAGTAGCGCTTGGTGAATCAAAACCTGTAATTTTATAAAGCTTTTGTTTAAACTAAATTCGAATGATTCACTCTCGCTATAACTTTCCCTTAAACCCTGTTTAATCATTGGTTCCTGTAGCGCAACTTCTAGCTCAGCTGTGTGCAAGTGGGAGGTCTCGGGTTCAATTCCCGGTGAAGACAATTTTTTTTATATTCTCATCTACACAGTATGACACTTTTACATTCCAGTAGTTGTTGTTCCAGGTTATGCCAGGGCTGAGTCACCGTGCTATGTGATTCACACTTCAACTTGTGGTCGTATTTTAGGTACGCTGAATAAATTATCACTTTGTTTATTCACATTTTTAAATAATTAAGTTAGAGTTGGAATGACAGTGCCTGGTAGAGATGTATTATGTAACTTATACCTGCATAAGTCCTTAGAGATTCACACAAACAAGTCACTTTCACAGACTTAGTGGCTGATCCAAGCAAGAAGTTTATATAACCAGTGGTACAGCACCTCTAACATCTATCAATTATGGATATTGTAAACAGCAGCTATAATATTATGGTTGTTTGGTTTGTGCTTTTAAGTTTATCTGTTTTATCTGGTAAGTATTTTATAACTATAACAAGTTAAATGAAGCTTTTAGTATTAATACTAACATAAGTTAATGTTACTTTTAATATGTCATTTTTAAAATGTTTCTTAAAATTCTACATTGTACTGTACAATAATCTAGTGCAACAAATTTAAAACTTTTTTAACTTCCTTAACTATGCTGAATATAACATCTTGTGTGACGACTAATTTGCAGAGTATTATTTAAACTGGAGTCAGCTTGAAGGATTTGATATAACTTATAGGTGTGCATTAAGCTGATGCATAGCCATATCATGGTTTATTTTATATAATATATACTGAATGATGTAACAGTGTGGTGTTTTGTTTTAGTAGCATCAGAAATTAACTGCCCTGATGGATGGATTTACATAGGTCAAAGTTCAAAGTAAGAATGAATATATAATATTCATTTCAATGACTTTAAAATGTATGTTATAATTCTTAGTAATTCCAGATATAATTTATTTCACTATAGGCTCATAGTTATACGTATTTTTAAACCCCTTTCAAGTGATATGCTGTTAGCCAATTCAATTTGTGAATTTTTCAAAAATCCTTAAACATTTTACGGCTGATGTTTACTATATAATAGTTACGATAAATTCAATTGTGATAACGGCAAAGGAATATAGTTATGGCATAATAGCAAACAATATATATAATATAATAGTAATAATATTATTACTACATTTCAAAATAGTATATTATAGTAGGATTTTATTATAGTTTAATTATGAAATTAAACATTTTAATATAACATAGTGTTTCTAAAAAATATATACCTAACCATTATATTTCTAAGAAAATAAAAATATTATGTTAAACATTCCATGCAAGCACAAAGCTCTACTAAAAAGCATTTTGCAATATTAAAAATAGTTATCGATTTATAGAAAAGTATTTTGATTTAGCATAAAGGTATAATAATTACTTGAGTTTGCATGATAATCATTCATACATAACCTGTATTGTTTCTAGTGGCATGTGCATCAAACGGTTTACTACTCAACTCTCATATAAAGATGCAAAGTTAGCCTGTAGAGGTCACGGCTCCTTTCTAGTCAACCTTGACCTTGAAATACTCACCCAGCTGCTGACTACTGAATCACTTTCATCACAGAGACAGCAGGTGTTTACTGAAGGTGAGAAAT
This sequence comes from Bugula neritina, assembly GCA_964035545.1. NCBI lineage: Eukaryota > Metazoa > Bryozoa > Gymnolaemata > Cheilostomatida > Bugulidae > Bugula > Bugula neritina. The sequence continues at coordinate 2,476,344 of OZ037770.1, forward strand.
AGAGAAAGTATGTCTGTGAAAAGTTAGACTGAAAACTTTGAAAAGAAAGTTGATGGAAGAAATAATGAAAACTTTTACATTAACATTTCAGTACAATTCTCATACAGGTCAATTAGCAACTGAGTTCAAATATCAGTATAATTATAATATTGTTATAACACAATATTATAATATAATATATTATTTCTATTTTGTTTATTATAATATAAAGATGTGACATAGGGTACACTAGTATACATGTCTAATTTCTATTATATTATATAATATTATATAATAGTATTCTATATGTGTTACAGTTTACTATAGTTATATATGCTTATTGTATATATCAACATATACATAAATGCCTCATATGTTATCTTACATGGGTATTATTGCATATCGAAACACATTTATGTGCTATTACACATAAATATATTGTTTAGCATCATCAATTATATAATGAATATTATATTATATACATAATTCTGAAAACTATAATATTACTTTCTAAAATAGCTGAACATTTACAAATTACAAGGTTAAATATCAGTTATGGCTGTGCTTGCAGTTTCTAAGCTACTTTATCAGAAAAGCTTTCAAGCTAATTCTCTTTTACATTCTGGAATTGTATTTCCTGTTGATATGACATCATTTCCTGTTGATATGACATCATTCCAGGAAGCTACTTTTGGACCGGATTACATCATGATGGAGAAACTTTTGCTTGGGATGGGGAGCTTCCTTCTACCCCCAAACTTAACTTATTCTGTGATAATTATGGGTAAGTTTATTTACATAAAAATTTACATAAAGCAGCATTAAACCGCTTATTCTGCATAAAAATTGTGAGTATTTATAAGGCATGTGCTAACCTCTATATAAAACAAACAAACGTAAAAGCGTCTTTATAGCTAACCTAAAACTTGAAGGCAATAAAACATTATATAACGATACAACAATATTATAAAATAATTATGTAAATAATATAATATGACATTTTGCTTTAATATATCTCACTATATTTTATTATGAAACAATTAATTGCTTTTATATTAAACTTATAGGTATTTTAACAAATCCAAGTAATATAATAATACATGCAATAAGCTACAATTCAAAAATATATAATGAATATATATTTTTCAATTTTGAAAATTAGAGTTATTACGACAGATTATATGTCACGAGATCTTGCTCTATTATGATAATGTATACATGCAGTTGGTATTTATAAGTATACATCTAATCTACATTATGTGTTCACATCTTTTTACCTTACAGAGAGATGACAATTATAGATGAGCAGAAGGGCAGTGGCTGGTCATGTGACCATCTACCGACAGCTGAAATCCCTGTCAATGAAACGTGTGTGGCAGCACATTTGGCTGCCGTAGACGCTGGTGTCTCACCATCCAGTACATTGCGTAACGTCACAGTAGCAATGCTGTCAGCGCAGAGATGTGACGTTAGAAATGAGTACATCTGTGCAGCAGCAAATATAGGTTGGTGATATATGGTATATGTTATAGGGTATATGGTATATGTTATAGGGTATATGGTATAGGATATATGTAATAGGGTATATGTTATACGTTATAGGATATAGGGTATATGGTATATGTTATAGGATATAGGGTATATGGTATATGTTATAAGATATTTGGTATAATATGTTATAGGGTATATAGTATATGTTACAGGGTATATGTTATATGTTATAGGGTATATGGTATATGTTATATGGTATATGTTATAGGGTATATGGTATATATGAGATATTATGGTATATACTATATATAGCATATAGGTTAATGGTAAATACTGTATTTAAAGGTAAAATAACACACAGATTTTTATAACTCATAACATTCAGTTTTTGATATTGGAATAAAAGTTGGCTTTGATCAATATGCAATACTTCAACAGGTAGAAGGTCCACTATTTTCAGATTTTTAAATCCATTATATGATTATATAATAACTCATAATGAAAATTTTTATAAATGACTGACATATCAAGAGAGCAGAATTCACATCTGCTCATGTGTTGACTTATTATACATTATATATGCAAACTTGTATAATATTGTGGCAAACAATAAGCAGGCAATAAAGCAACATCCCACAAACAGTCTAGTATCTTGCTACTTACAGTAATTGCTAAGCCAATATTAATTTTAGTTTATTCTCTGTTAACTTTATAAAGCACTTATACACACTACACGTACTGGTGGTATAGGATATATTCATGTGAGTAAAGGATACCTAACTACTGACAATTAGGCCACTAAATATACGTTAACAAACAATATGGCCATGTGATTATTGCCACTGCAATACAGCATAAGTTGAGTTATTATAACTTAGATATTTTCAATCATTCACCACTGTGCTAGTGCTGTACAGCTATATTAACTTGAAAGAATTTTTTAAACTGCAAATGTAGTATTTTTCAGGAAGGTTCAATGCAAGTCTTATTTCAAGAGAAAGCAACTCCAACCAGTCAAGACCGAAAATATCCTACGACGTCTCAACCAACTCTCTGCAATGTGCTTATGATGCTGTAGAGAGACCTCATGTGTTTCTCAAACCTACAGGGGAGATAACAGCTAAAGTGACATTAGACCACCCACTCAGTTACAACCAGGGTGGTCTCTACAAGTGTGTGGTATGGGTGGAAGAAATAGCGAACTATGTCTACAGTGAATCAATCGATATGACTAATGGTAAGTGTAACTAGTTACGGTTACAATAGAATTCATTATATCAGAAAAACTGTTGTATGAATAATTATGTAATAACTCAGAAAAATTACCAATTTTCTTAAAAATAGACTTTTACAAAATTTAAGCTATAAACTAATTGTATCAAAAAGCCAACTACTGGCTTAGAAAATGATTTTCACACTAATTTAAAAGTAATAAAAAGAACTAATGGAACAGATATGCCCAGCATTTGCAGATTATCATCAGTAAATTTGTCATTCATAGCGTAGATGACTTGATTGATACATTGCATGTAATATTGATAGGCCTGTATTCAATACAAAATCAATTAAATTCAAATCTTCAAACATTATTAAACAGAACTAATGAAATGTTTGAGACTTAACAGGTATGTTCCCACAGTGTATATTTTGATTAGCATAATAACTCACTATTATAATATTATTGTTTACAGATGGCCAGTTGCACTACTTCACAGTGAGTTTACCTCTGGAGAATGAATACACGGCGGAGTGGCACGAGAACCTAGTCGCACTTTACCCAACTCTGAACAAGTTCCCTCCGTATCACCCCTTTACTCTGCTACCTCTGATCATACAGGTTACTAATCTGCTCCAGACGGCTCTCGGTTATGCAATAGAAGATATTACGTCATACGTTGAGTGTTCAGACTGTATAGACTTTACGAGGTTTCGTTCCTTCAAGTTAGACGTACTACGATTGTCGAGTTTAAGGTGAGCTTGGTTTTTGAACATGAAAGCATTAAACAAAATTGAAACGTTTTGTTTTGCATTTAATCTACATTATATTTTGGTACATACAATATTTTTTCATAATGATATACTTATAATTATAAGAAAAATGCTCTCATTTTGATATTACGCAACAAGATGGTTCTTATAGTTAATAATGCAATGCCGTTATTGTCAGATGGAATAATTAATTAATATTTCTGATTCAACTGATTGTCAAATTTTTTGCCCATTGCAAAGCAAGTCTTCATAATTTCCTTATAACTTTAAAGTACGGTAAAATGTGCAATTGACTACAATCAAAACTGCAGATAGTAATTTGCATACTTTTTCATCTGCATTCACTGTAATTATAAATATTTTAGCAAAGAATTGGGAATTCCAAGTTCAAATGCTCTATGTTTTTTATTATAATAATTATTATTATTCAAAAAGCCAAAAACAAAAACGTACAAGTTGTTTTTTTATTTCTTTTTGTAATTTTCAAATCATGATAAGCATGTAAATGAAAAGCTACGTATACACAATGTTAAATGAAATTATTTGATATTCTGTGGACAACTATTAATTTACAATAAACTGTTCTATAGACCCAACGCTGACCCAGATGGAATGCTAGTCAGCACAGAAGCTGTCCTTCACATTGAAGATGCAGGAAGTGGGTATGTCCAAGCAGGGAATGAAAAAGAAAAGCTAGCAGTTAGTAGACAACTCCTGCTGCACTACTTCAAGTCCAACCTGCAGCAACTTCTCAGACTAAACTCAAATCAGTCCAGAGCGATACACATCTCAACCGTCTCTGCGCCGACTCACATGAAAACTCTAAATTTTTCTGGTAGTTACTTTCATAGTACAATTTATATCACAAAAAATAAAAAAAGAGCTAAAAGCTTTAGTTTTTAGAATATTATAAAATAATGGGTTTGTAGTTTGCTTAACTAAAACATAAAACAATTTACAAAATCTTTATTATTGGTACATATTATATTCAACATTTAGGTATAGTAATGGAACACTTTTAATAGACTGAACTAATATTCTTTAAGTTTCCTAGTGTAGTTTTATTTATTACTATATAGCTGAAGTTCTTACGAGAGCATTAAAATCTGTTTTACCTAAAGCACAGGCTTCTATTATTACCAATTAGGCAGTACTTTTTTGGATCTTTTCTCAAACCATTCAAAGTTACAAAAAAGCATTTGTGGTTCTAAGAAAATATCATATTACGATATATATAACTAATGCAATAAGAAAATAACACTATATATTTTAGTCAACTGTTTACCTGAACTGAAGTATATAACAGAGTTAAACAGGACAGTACAACTTCCCAAGGCAGCATTAGAGCAGACGATTCCAGTATCAACATGTAAAACTGACGTAGAATACTCTCTCAACGTGAGTTGCACTGCCTCCCAGTCGAAGCTACCTCTGTGGCAAATCTCAGATGTACAGCTTTGCCATCGTAGTGATGTTACCATGGCAACCGACTTAATTGATATCTTGCAAGTAAGTTTGCTTACTGTATAACTAAACTACTTATAGATGCTGTTGACATGGTTATATCAGTTCACTTTGCATATGTCTCAGCTGCTTGTATGCTTGTATATGGTAATTATGCAACACTTTGTTACAAACATTGAAATAGTGTGACAGCTGCTTTGAAAATATCTGTTATTGTGACATGTAAATATATATCGGAGTAACATATCAGATGTTCTGTTGTAATACACACTAGTCTTGGATTGTTGAGTATACGTATTGTGACATATATTATATAGTAAACTTAATACTGAGCTCAAGTATATAAGTTAAACTTCTGCTTTTATGTCAGCCTGATGCATGCATATATAGTCTAGAAAATTCTATTGTGTTCTAAACTGTACAATGTACATGAATCATGTAGAACTATAGGATTATTCATAATGCAAGCAGGAAAACAGCTATTATGCAACAATGACTTATTGTAACATTACGGTGTAGTACCAGTAAGAAATTATAACATTGCCATAGAGTATAATATTATATAATATAGATGGGTATAATATTATACTAATTTTTATCGAGTAGAAGAATTTATGACATGCACAAGTTTATATACAACATGTCCTATTGGTTGCTATAGCAACCGAGGTGTACACTCCCCCATGCAGTGTTTGTAATTCTGTGAGCTATTTTTATGTCAACACATATTTTTTTTAGAAACATATTCTCATACGAAATAAAAAATGAATAAATTTGAATAATTATTGTATGTTTTTATATGGTTAGGATTTAGATATCACTGACAGTGGCTCAGCCATTTCTGCCTTGCATCAGTTAGCCAATCAGATGGCTTCATCTGCTGTCGGTCAGCTGAGCTTCTCTGCTGCCGATCTGTCACTGCTAGCAGACTTGATGACTCAGCTGACTAAAGTTGAATTGAAGGATAAGAAAGAGTTGCAGCAGGTATTGTACAGTTTCCAGAATGATGAGTATTTTAGTTAGTGTGAGTACATAGTTATTAATCTCATGCACAGCTGAGATTCAAGAATTTTATTTTAAGTATATTTTAAAGTTGTGTCTTTTATTGAGTTATTGAAATAAATTCACTCATGCAAGTTTATAGTCACCATCCCTGTGAGAAACCCTGATGGAAAGGGTTTTTGTTAGATGTGGCTAAGGACTTATTCAGATGAGGCACAGGAGAAATTATGACTGGATGCTCTTCCTGACATCACCAATGGCCTTTGTCTGGGTTTGAACCCATGACCTCGTGCTTACTATAGCTGGCAAACACTTTAACCTCTAGAAGATTTCAAATGATAGTCTGCTATAACTAGCAAACTCTCAATTTATCCAACCATTGAGTAATTGAAATAGTTGAATAAATGTACAGCTGCATGGCTAGTTATAGCAGGCTGTAATTTTAAAGCTTTTTCTAACGAGCCAGCTATATAGCTAAGCTTTTTTGTAAAGTATTCACACAAGTTTATTTTCAGTTTGCACTGTCAGTGCTAGTTTTTAGCTGCTGTGGGCTTTTTAAACATTTATAAGCCATTCTGAGTAGATGTTGTGTATATTAATTAACAAACTACAATATTGCTTTTAACTATACAATAATAACTTTTTATTTGAATTGTTTTTGGTCTAGTACAACATGGGTAACTCAACTTATACTAACCATAAAATATGTAATTATTACAATAACTTCAAATTGCATGTTGTAACTTAACTCAATCTCCTAACATGATGTATTTCTATATTATACCTGTTATATACTAAACCTTGAATGCTCTGCTGTTACTTGATATATTGAAACATTGTGCTATTTATTCTTCACAGTTTTTCTCTCTATTTGTGACGGTTATTGACCATGTGCTAAATGCAAGAGAAGACAACACTACTCTTCCTACAGACAAAGCTAATGATGTTAAAACAAGGGGAAGGTAACTACAAAACACTAATTTCTTACTCAGTTATTGCAGCAGCAATAATTGTTTATTAGTTAACATGGTTTCACTTTACTAGAACCTCATATGTAGAGAAATAAATATCACAATATTATAATGAATTGTTTTGTCAAATGCTTCATGTTCCTTCATTTAGCTGCTGATTCAACTTTGCTGTTATAACAAATTATGCATTTCCATGATTAAACTGCTTGACTGTAGAATTAATTAAAGATTAGCTCAATAACATTTAGTCTGAAATAATATGTTAAATTAGGACTAATGAATTCCTTCGGATAATGCAATAAAAAAAGATTCAATTTGAGAAATGTGTTTATGCAGGCTGCAAAGGGTAGCAAAGGGTAGCAAAAGGTAGCAAAGGGTAGCAAAGGATAGCAAAGGGTAGCAAAGGATAGCAAAGGGTAGGGTAAGAGTATTTTTTAGTTTAAGCTTAATTGTTGTTGACTTTCTTAAGCTACATCTCTAAGCTTTTGTTTTCTGGCTTTGACATTCATGTTGAAGCTGTAATTCAAATATATGTGGAGCATATGGCAGCTATGTCAATAAACTTCAAGATCAGTTTATTTTTCTTACAGGATTCTCTCAGCTCTGAACAGTCTCCAATACATGAAACTTCCACCAGATGTCACTCCGACAGAAGGAGACGTATTCACTCAGTCGTCTGCCAATATTGGTGTAAAGGTAAATGCAACAGCCAATCATAGACAGTGGTATATCTGTTCAATAATTTTAAATTTGTATCAATGAACTACCTTAATACAAGCAATAATTTTACAGAATAAAAATATGATTTTTCCGTGCATGTTTATGCTTGCATTATTTGTATATGTTAGAGCAAATCTCAAACTAGTGATTCGTTAGAGCACTTATTTACATTCAGCAACTATAAAAACTATTTAGGAGTTGTCTTTTCATCTAAGTTTTTATTTGTGTTTTAACTTGTTTGTTGACTGCTTAGCTGACAGTTTCTAATGAGACTGAAGAAGGAATGTCAGTCTATGCAGATGGTAGAAACATTAGAATCCTATACACTAACAACTCCAGCAATGCCATAAACAAGAAGAACTCTTCACTACACTTTGCACTGAGTCCAGAAACAAGTTGGTAGCTTTACAATGATATGGGCGCACAGGCATACGTTTTTTGTGAAATACTTAAGCTTTTGAAACCATGTTTAATTTTGGGTTCAAATCTTCAACTTTTCGCTTTAAACATACAATATCATGAACAATTCCTTTCATGATTTAGGACTATTGGTATAACTTCAGCTCTCAATTCTCAAAAATATTTCATAGTCCATAAAAATAATGATGCTATCATGCAATTCTTTAGATCCTGAGAGCGATTCGATGAGAACATTTACCATGGTCTTCAGAAATGATGAACTGTATAGATCCTTCAAGAAAAATGTGCAACCAGCCGGTCTCATAGCCTCTGTATCATTGTCTACTTTCACCGGAACACCTGTCTCAATATCAGATACTGATAATGCTATTCGTCTGCGCTTTACAGACTTGGTACACATACAGCTATCCTCTCTTGTGCTTTGCTTTAACTACACTTCAGCTGCAGGAAAAAATTATTTTAATAGTAGCTAAAGAAATATTTCTGCAATAATCAAGTGACTGACGTTTAACAATTTTTTTATTTTGAGCTGTAAATATGCAGAGATATTAGATTCTTATAAAATATGTTTGTGTTTAAAAAGCAAAATTTTCTTTTATATACATTTAAATGGAATTGCAACATTTTGTTTTGAACAAAAAAATTATTAAGACTTGGCATGTAAGGCAACAGAGTGAAAAATTTCTTTACCAAGTTTTGATCAAATATTCAAAATTTTCTCTTGTCAAATTAGTCGACAAGGATAATTTAAAAGTTTCATTAAATTCTTGAGCATATAATGATTTAAAAAGTTTGTGTGGCAGGTTCACAGATCCAACCAATCAACGCTGTTCTGTGGTTACTGGGAGGAGAAGGAGTATGAGTGGTCTGGTAGAGGTTGTAGTAAATCAAGAGAGATCAATGGGACTGTTGTCTGCAGCTGCAATCACTTGACTGCCTTCAGTGTGATAATGGTTAGCAGACTTTATATTATATTATCACTCTCTCTCACTCACTCACACACACACACGCTCAAGCACACACACACACACAAGCACACACACCCACACACACACACACACACGCACACACACTCAAGCACACATACTCAAGCACACATACACGCACAATTCACGCACACATCAACTTTTCTCTAACTTATCTTTAGCAATATAACTTTTTATTATGCCATAGGCAAATAGTCAAGTCGTACTTGTGTACCTGTAGAGTAGAGTACAAGTCGATGACGTGACTGCCAATGCTCTTTCCATCATCAGTAGAGTTGGACTGTCAGTTTCCTGCTTTTCTCTTACGCTGGTCTTATTCACGGCAGCGCTTTACAAGTAAGTCATGTTAGTTGAGCTATGTAAGTGTTAGATTACCACAATGTAATAGTATGTCTTACCAGTGATAAAGCTGCTAGATGAAAGAGACCGTTCACCCTGTTTGTCTGGGTTTTATCTGCCTTAGCTTGTAGCTATCTCAGCTATACGGTGGCTGGTAGGGCAACTCTTAGTAACACGATAGCTCAAGTATCTGATAGGCTATTGTCATTAGCTAAACTCTCAGCGTGCCACTATAACATGCCCCCTTCCAATAAAGGCTGGTGACCACCTGCTAAAACTAAGCATTTCAATTACATACTATTTCTAAAAGCTATAAGCTGATGAGTACCACATGTCTGTGGGTAAACTTACTCACCTCTATATGCCAGAAACTGTAAACACAAGCTTTAACTATTTGTAATTTAGTAGTTCGCGAGTCAGTGTGTCGTTGAGTGTGTGAGTAAATAAGTAGGTGAGTAAGTTAGGTGAGTAGGTTGTTTAGTGTGTCGGTAAGTGAGTTGGGATCGGAGGATGTTCCCACCCTCTTCTCCCTCAGTCTCAGTTGCCTGAGACTGACCAGAACCTCAATGCAGTGCTTCGGGATTAGAAGATGTTTCCATCTTCACCTCCCCAGTCTCAGTTGCCTGAGGCTGACTAGGGCTGTAGGTCGGTCTCAGACCAAGGTCTGAACCACCATGTACACCGGGGGTCTGGGGCTCTACGGCCATTGACTCCTCCCAAGTGTCGTCCCGAGGGCGACCTGGGGTCGGCGACTCCTCTACGGCCTTTGACTCCTCCTGGTTACCACTGGGACCTTCCGCAACTGTGGTTGCAGGGTTTAGTATTGTGCTACCCAACCCTCTGGAATGCACGTTGGCCACGCTGGCCCAGTTTTCGATTGCTACTTTCATAGCCATTGAGCACTGATACTTCTTTTCCAAGAGACTCTCTCGCTCACTGATCTCTTCCATTTGCCTGTTGAACTTTCGTTGAAGTTCTTGCTTTTTTCTATTTAATTCCTCTTTCCTCAGTGCCTAAGCCTCCCCATCCAGGAAGTCGCACCCGTCAAGCCATTCAGGAACCCTGAAACTTCACTGACAATAACATTTTTAGGCTTCAATGCATGAACATAGCTTGATGATGTAGCTACACCACCAGAGGCAACACTTGCATAGTTTGATTTCTGACTACCTGAAACCTTGGCTAATTTTGGTGCTGGATCTTGAGAGTCAACACCATTAACAGCCTTCCGCTTGAAGCTAGAAGGTGCGTGACTACAGTCTGAGGTTGTGTGTTCGGCTGCGACACAACACCAACTGCAATAGACTTCTCTGCAGTCTTCCACCCAATTACCTTTCTGCCCACACCTGTAACACTTATTATTGGGACAGTCTCGGGCAGAGTGATCTCTGAAGCATCTACAGATGGCACACCTAATTGTGCCCTTGCTGCCACATACCTCATGTGGCTTCTTAAGCTTAGCCTTATCTTCTGTATTCTTGGGCTTACCCTGGGGGTTAGCTACTTTTACCGTTTCTTTATGTTTCCCTGAGGGTCCGGTTTTAGACCAAGAGTCCATGTCGGGTTCCCCTATACTTTCCTTCTCTTTCTCACTATTGCTCATTGTTTGTCTCTTTCTCTATCTATATATTGTTTTTCTCAAGTTTTCTAAAACGATATCTATAAAAACACATTATTATTTATACCTCTGCATGTTTAGTCTATTAGGAGGTTTGCTTAGTCTCCCCCGTCTAGTATGCGTAATTTCTCCTTGTTCAGGAGGAAATAACTTGCTGTCATTGCCATCATATAGTCAGCTTGCAAATCTGACTCTCCTATAACCCTTATTCCTATCACTACTCCCACTACTTGACCTATAAGGTTTGGTCTCTCTTTCGGGGCAATCTTTAGTGGTGTGCCCTCGGCAGTTACATACGAAGCACCTTACATCAGGGCAGTCCCTAATTCTATGATCATGTTTTTTACAATGATAGCAAAGATTTCCTTCTCTTCTAGGGGAGCTAAACCTTTTAGACCTAGAATGATAGTAACCCGAATTCAGTCTATCTACGAAAGGTTTTTCATCCCTCCTCCTTCGTTGGCTTGAACAAAATTTATCCCTACTATTGTAATGTCGTTTACTATGATCATCAGAGCTATTACTAGATCCACTCGAGCTTCTACTTCTATAGTGGTCACTATTCCTAAGGCTACTTCTCAAATAAGGTCTCCACTTTATTTTAGATCTAGAAACCCTATTAACAGAATAACTGTCACAGGTGTCACTGCTACTGTTTCTAGTCTGCTTAAGAGAACTTACAGCCCCGACTTCTTGTTTGACGTCCACTATTGTCCTAGCTTCATTTAAAAGTAGGTCTGAGTCTCTAGCTAGCTTTTTTGCTTTAAGCTTAGTATTTAAGTTGTCCCAGGATAAATCGGGTTCTTGCAATAATTGTCTCCTAGCATTAGTATCGCGCAAGCCATTTACTGCTAAGGCAACACTAAGTCTCCTTCTAACATCTTCGGTCCCAGCACCTAAACCTAATTCTCTACTAAGTTTTTCTACTCTCAGCAAGTATTCTCTTTCATCCTCATCAATGGCCTGTGACACTGTCACAAACCTCATTGTTTTAACATAGAAGCTATCTGACCTATCATAGTGGCCCCTAAGTAGACCTAATGCTTGCTCATAGCCTTCATTCCCATTGTTTCTCAAATCAAAGCCAAGAGATTGTAACGTGGCTCTACCATCACTGCCTATTGCGCTCAACAATGCTAACAACTTAGTCCTACCTCTAAATTTATTTACTTCTACACCCTCCACTGTCTCTTTTCCCAGATTCAAAGTAGTTAACTCTACTGTTATCTCAAATTGAGCTAGCCAATCATTCCATGATCCTGTCACATCATTACAATTCAATTGAAGTCTTGGAAATGAATTTAAATCCATGACTTTGTTGTTACAATTCCCTGTGGTACAAAGGTTACTACTTGTACTAGCTTGGAGCCTTGATTTACTCGTGTGTTATGTCGAGATGCCAATCACAAAATATCTTAAACACTGAGTATCACTGTTTCGGTCACTTGTTGTAAATGACTGTAGTATCACAGTTGCCAGCTGTGAATCACGATATCAAATTACGATTATCACTCATTAGACTACACTAACAATAACACTACACTAACAATAACACTACACTAACAGTAACACTGCACCAACAGTAACACTGCACCACCAGTAACACTGCACCACCAGTAGCACTGCACCAACAGTAGCACTGCACCAACAGTAACACTGCACCAACAGTAACACTGCACCAACAGTAACACTGCACCACACTACACTACACTACACTACACTACACTACACTACACTACACTACACTACACTACACTACACTACACTTATATTATTATATTATATTCAAAACACTTGCAACTGATAATGATTAATTGAAGAAAGTACTTATCTATCATCTATAGTTGTAAGGACAGAAAGAGTTTCTCACTGGCAGGTTCGTTAAAATCCTGCCGACTGCGCCATGTTAGATTACCACAATGTAATAGTATGTCTTACCAGTGATAAAGCTGCTAGATGAAAGAGACCGTTCACCCTGTTTGTCTGGGTTTTATCTGCCTTAGCTTGTAGCTATCTCAGCTATACGGTGGCTGGTAGGGCAACTCTTAGTACCACGATAGCTCAAGTATCTGATAGGCTATTGTCATTAGCTAAACTCTCAGCGTGCCACTATAACAGTAAGTTACATCAGCTATAAAGTATAAGCATCAGCTAGTACTGGGGTAAACCTATAGGAAGGTAAAATAAATAAACTTTAAATAAGTAGAACCAGTAAGCTTAGACTGCTTTAATGTTTTTAGTTTTATATTTGTTTGATTTATAGCATTGAATAAATTTAATTTTTGCTTTTGGAAATATCACATTAATACCAATCAGTACTATGTACTGCCTTTGTAAAATGTTAAACTGTATATTGCCATGCCAAATAAATAAAATTAATCTTAGTCTTTATTGTTGAATGAAGACAAAATTATTATGAATAGATTCACTTTAAAGTAGTTGTCTTCTATTTGTTCTGCCTAAAGAATGTTGTTGCTCAAAACGAATGATGTTAGTTTGAATATAGTTATGTAAGTTAGTATAATATGTTAATTTGAAGTAAAGAAAAATCCGCGGAATAAAATTATGTAATCAGCAACAATAAACTTTTATTGTTTATCAACCACTTGTTTTAATTTCATCTTTCAAATTGCTTTCTTTTTCTATATTTTTATAGAAACTTAAGGAAACACAACTCCCAAAAAGTACTAATATGTTTGTCTACCTCTTTACTTGCCCTCAACTTGACCTTCCTTCTTGGAGTTGATAAAACAAGAAATCCGATTGGCTGCACTGTGGTAGCCATTTTGATACACTATTTCCTGTTGACGTCATTTGCTTGGATGTTGGTGGAAGCTGTACTGCAGTACTTGAGGTTAGAATCTCAGGCTATATGATAGTAGATCTCATACTACTCTAAGATGTTGAGAAGATGTGCAGTTCAATTTATTACTTTTTTAAAATAATATGTTTTCTACTAGGTTGTTTTAAGATTATATTTGCTTCAACAGACAATTTCTTAGCGTCAGAATATGTTTCATTAACTTTTGATTTATTGTACTGCATTCGAATCTTCGCTTTTTATTCTATCGCATAGCAGTCATTTTTCTGATTTGCGTGTTAAGCTATACCTACATACACAGTACGTATAATCTGTAATTAATAGTAAATTATAGTAATATTATATTATATAGTTTAGAGCACAGACTACCAAATGCAAAATCCTAACACAGATAATTTAATAAAAGATTGAGTATAGCACAGACCGAAAAAAACTCACGCAAGTTTATAGTCGCTATTCCTGTGAGAAAACCCCTGATGGAAAAGGCTTTTGTTAAAGCGGGTTGTAAGGACTTATTTAAATCAGGCACAGGAGCAATTATGACTAGATGCTCTTATTCCTAACATCACCAAAAGCCTTTGTCCGGACTCGAACCCATGACCTCGTGTTTACTAGGCAAACAATCTAACCCCTAGACCACTGCTGCTCCCTCAACACCAATTCCAATAATAGTCCACTGAAATTAATCCACTATATGTTTGACATAGACTAGCTTTATGCATTGTCTTGTAGATTTGTCAAAGTACTTGGAACATACATACCCAGGTTCATTATTAAAGCTGTGCTACCAGCATTTGGTGTACCTGCCACAATAGTAGGCATAACCATGGCAGTTGATCTCCGTTTCTATGGCAACCAATATGATAAAATGTAAGTCTGTTTGCACTTTTTACAATGCCGTTGTTTTTAATGTAAATTTTTTTAATGAACTACTTCTGTCACTCTCTATAAGTATGTCATAAAGTGTGTGCATGTGCGTGCGTGCGTGCGCGCGCGCGTGCGTGCGTGCGTGCGTGCGTGTGTGTGTGTGCATGTGTATGTAGTTGGGCACATATTACTATATTATATACAATATACATAATATACAACGTAGATGCTGGATAGATGGTAAGATCGCGTACTACGCTGTCATAGCTCCCCTCTCTATTGTTCTCACCATCAACATTATTATATTTGTCATGGTAATTCATGGGATGATAACTTCTGAGAACAGATTGAAAAAGCACAGAACTGTACGGTCTGAGAAGTCAACAGCTTTACTCAACTTGCAGGTTGCCATAGCAACGTTTGTTATTCTAGGTGAGTATTCCTCGAGTAACTGTGAGATTAGAGTTGTGTTCTCGCTAATGTCCATTACTTGGCTAAATAGTTGCTAAACACGACTTCTAATTTATTCAAAATGGAGAAAGATGTAAAAGAATACAACCCCTAATATTCGACAAAACATTTATTTTATATAATACTTTCAATTTAAATATATACACATTGTCAAACCTGACTTCATTTAATGTAGCCTCATTAAATCACATAGAACTTCATTTATGACATGTCACAACTTAACGGCTAAACTATTGTAGTCTTAAAGTAAACAACTCTTAGAAACACATATCTATAGCTATAAATTCTTTTAACAAAATGTTTTAACTTAATGGATTTTTGTCGTGGGATATGATTTAACTTATTTTTAGCATTGAGTTTTGTGGTTTCTGTCTAAAGACATACTTAAGATTGCATTTCTTTGCAGGACTCACGTGGCTGTTTGGTTTTCTCACTTTCATACCAGAAGCCAATCGCGTCTTTCAATACATTTTTTGTGTCCTCAACTCTCTCCAAGGACTTCTAATATTCATATTTCACAACATCAAAGAGAAAACAGTTCAATCTGCATGGGAATCCGTATTTTATTCGATAGCTAATAAATCAAAATTTTCTCGAAGATCGTCTGCCAGTTCGACTAAGAGTTTGCCAAACAGGAAGTTGTCTGCTGGCTCCGCCAATAGGAGGTCGTCCAGTAAGGGTGGGCAGTGTGACGGCCCGCAGAATGTGACATTGTTAAAAACTGATGTTGTAAAAGAAAGTAGTCTAGGAAATTCAGTTGATGAGCTAGAGAGCCTTGATAACTTGTCAAATGATGTCGTGTGACTGACAGTCATCTCATCACTAGACAATGGTACCTGCAGTGTGTGTTATATAGCAGAACAATATTCAGCTTTCCTATAAGATAGATTGTACAAACTATTCTATTTTGCAGTATTGTATCTATTTATATTAAATAATTTAATATATAGTCAAGAGAGGCTTTGGTTTAAAATAAAAATTATTATAAGGCATATATGTAAGTATTCTTGCTGAAAATGGACAGTTTTAAAGACTTTATTCTGGTTACGAGTTCCAAACTACTTGGGTTGTCATAAATACATAATTATATGCTATATATGATGATGTTTTATATTGCAATATTTTACAATATAATTAGTATTGACATATATCATTTGGTAAATAAAGCTCTTGTATTACAATGTAAACATAGAGTAAGTTTATTGTATTATATTCTGCAGTGTAGCATACATAATACAGTAGGATGTATGAATTAGAAAGGTAAGCTATAGAATACAATAATGTTTCACTATCTAATATAGTCACTGCTTGCCTTATCAAAACTGCACATGGGTTTTCTCACAATAGACTAAGCTTTACTCTACATCCATTGCTGCTCAAAGTAGGGCTACCAAATAGTCCCCTACCTTTTACTGGTTTAATAAGGGAACATTAGATAAAAATTATTAAGAAACAGGCCAGTTTAGCAAGGAGGAAAGAAACACAAAAGTTGCAGGTATGAAAATATTCTCATAACTAAAACACAGCATCAAGTAAAGAACTTTCACATGCATTCAGTTATAGTATAATTAGCATTGCTTATTTTTCTGTTCATGTTGGGCTCAACTACTAACTTTAGACTTTTTTGTGAGACTAAGGATTGTTTTTCTTTTTTTTACAGTCATGTATCAAAGCAGTACTGTAAACAATGTTGCATTTCAAAGCAGTGATGCATACTGTACAAGTTTACACTAGTCATTAAAGCATTGTGCTGCACAGTGGTATCTGTGGTGTAGTGGTTAGCTTGCCTGCTTGCAATCCGGAGCTCTGTGGTTCGAATCCCGGCGTGGGAAAATTTTTTGCAGTTGTCATTGCTTGTAAGTTAGTGTTTTATGTTTAAATTTATTTATATGTGTATGTTTTACAGGAAAGACTATCATAATGACAATAAACTTACTTCACGCTCTGTCGTGGCTACTTATACTCGTTTTTGGGTCAAGGTCACAGAGCATTGATGATGAAATGAAGACACTGGCAGCCGATATTGGAAATAGTTTCACAACTATCAGGTAATTTGTCTGTAAATTGTTTGTTGGAGAATATTGAGTGCTTACATTGGATTAGTCGGTCAATTGTGATTTACGCTGTTGATGCCATGACCTGCCTTTTTTACCTTAACACTAAAAATGTTTTACCAGGCTAATCAAATAGAAGCTGTAGAGAGGCTATAAGCTGTAAAAAGTACAGTGCAGTATTTGCTAGTTTATGACCTCCATAAGTTCCATGTTTGTAGTGAAGAGCATGATCATAAAGTGGACTGGGTGTTTGTGGTCGATCATGGCGGGTTCAATAGGTTAGATCTACATCTTCAGTACTCTAACTACTTCATACAGCAACTAGCGAGCCATCTGTACATCTCCCCCACCTACTCGCAGGTATTTATGTCTCTCAGTCTATATGTGGAGCTCCCTCTGTATCTCACAGAGCATGTTCTAGGAAACTTCTTAGGCTACAGGATAAGGGCTTAGACTCTGTTTTGTATAGCTTATGTATAAATTTATAGGAACAAAATGACCAAATTTAATAGCTAGGTTAGTTAAACCTGGTATTTATATGTCATGAAATTTTGAATCTACTACTGTCTCTTCCAGTCAATCGAATCATGCGTGTATACTTACTAGAACCTACTTTGCTATAATTAATATACATCTTGCAGTTGTATAATATATACATGTCTACTCAGGTTTTTGACATTATGCTTTAGCAAGGCTAAAAACCATGTTCTAACACAAGTGAAATTTTGTTCAAATACATTTCTTAGACTTATAAACTCATGATTCAATATTTGTTAATTCACACGCCGTATGCACATATAGCAAATACATACATACATACATACATACATACATATATATATATATATATATATATATATATATATATATATATGTTTTATGTTCATATATATGCACATAATATATGTTTTATGTCTGTGTACTGCGTCCACTGTATGCTCATCTTTAATTGTGACACTCCTCTGTTTCCCCAGACTGGAGTGATAACCTACGGGTCGTATGCCAGTGTACAGATACCTCTGAATATTCAAACAGGAAATCAGTGTGACTTCAACAGGAAAGTTGATCGTCTGCAGCTGAATGCCGGACAGTCAAACATGAAGAAAGGTGTGGCTCCGTAATACTAAAGCTATTATCAATTACATTGATTTTAAATTTGATATTTTTATCAAATACTTTGCCGGCATCTAAGAGTAAAATCAGTTACTTGCCCAAATTTTAATTATGCAACTTTCATTATTTTCAAAGGTATAAATTTAGGCCTGCCTACATTTATACCTTCAAAAAACTTTTTAGACTGCACTTCATGTTAAACAGTTCAGCGTCATAGTCATTGCATCACAATTTGTTAATATATGATATTTTGTTGTTTGAAATTTATCTATTTATAATTTATTTTATTTATTTTTATTCACGTTGTTAGTTAGTTATTTTCAGTTAGTTATTGCTAATTGCCAATTTTTTATTAAGTTGGCTGCCAATTATACCTAGCTTCGTTTTCAATATTTTATGATTAGCTGTAGTCACTAGCACAAAGTTCAAAATCATATATTATGCTACTTTAAAGATAAAAAAAAAAATATATATATATATATATATATATATATATATATATATATATATATATATATATATATATATATATATATGTATATATATATATATATATATATATATATATATATATATATATATATATATATATATGTATATATATATATATATATATATATATATATATATATATATATATATATATATATATATATTGGAAGTTGAATATTTACCTTATGCTTACTCTGGCAGCTATGGAAGTGGCCGACGAAGAGTTGAGAGTGAAGGGCAGGGACAGCGCTCATAAGGTTACCGTGCTCATCACAACTGCTGGCTGGACCAACATTGGTGACAATCCGTACGAGAATATAAATAAACTCAAAAACTTGGGTGAGAAAATTAATTTCAAGTGTCTTAACCTACGCAAACCCCTCTCTGGATCCACTTCTGGACATTTTATTGAATCCGCCCCTTTCTGATGAAATGAGCGTAGAGAACTTGTTGCTAACTTAGAGCAAAAATTTGAAAACTCTTGCTTTAATCTTTAGCAATCAACTGAAACCCCATTTAGATAGATTAAAGGGAGATACTAAAGTTTTTGTGTGGTCACCTTTTGACTTTGACTTTCAACCTTCAACCTTTGACCATTGAATTATTACCCATAACCTTTGACCTGTAACCTATGACCTGTGACTATATAACTTGTTGCACACTGTTGCAGGTACCCTCATAGTGATTGTGTTAGTGTTTGACAGATCAGACAGTATAGTAGCCCCAGTGATACTCAGTTTTGCCAGTGAAAGGCAGCATTCACTGAACAGGCCAGACCAGCCCCTCTCTACTCAGACAAGATACGCCTTTGAACTTGAGGCTAAACGAGGGAACCTTCGCCGTCTTTACAGACATTTCCTTTTGGGTAAAACATGATATAACAGAGTAGCTAGCTTGACGGGCACGCTTGAATAAAATAATATTTCAAAACAAATTCCTTCTTTTCCGGTGCATTACTTTAAAATTTCAAATAGTAATGGCCTAGTCAAACTTTTAGCTTGTTTCTTATAAGATTTTAAGTTAAACTAAAGCATATAGCAACGAGTTTTAGGCTAGATGCAATGTATATTATAGAGAGATTTTTAATGTAGATTAGCTCAATGTACCAATGAAAATGCAGTATATTCAGACTTAGTAATGAACCCCTTTTTTCACTAAAGTCTAAGCTTCAGCAGGTAATCATCGAATAGGAAAGATTTTATCTCAGTTTCCTAATTAAAATCAAATTAGACCTTGAAAAACCATTCACATGCTATTTACCATTCTCTATAAAAAACTATACTTTATATAAATTTTAGATATCACATATTCTATGCTCTTGCACCATTTATTGCACTATAATATTTATTAAGCTCGCACTAGCAGTGTATTTTGTATCCTTGTTGCTATAGCAACCCAGAAGAAGGAGTACAAACCACTGCAAGTTCCTGCAAACTTCTGCTCTGCTTGTGCTGATGGAGAAGCCTGTGTTTGTGATACTAACCTGTTCAACACATATCACTGTGAAAAAGGTAAGGGGCGCTGACCACACCCAACTACAATCCTTTAGTAAACAATGCTTAACTCACAGGCTAAGAAAATTTGAAAAAAGCTGATTATATTTTGTTCAGTTTTATAAAAGGGGATAACTATTTTCACATTTTTAGTATTATGTTGTTAATTCACATTTATCGAGTGTTTGATTTGCATAAGAGCTATAGATAGAAATAATGTGCTTTGGAATAAGAAAATATTAAAACTTTTTTGCTATGCAACTTTTGGCTGTAGTTTAAGAACCCAGTCTATACCTACAGCTAGAAAAGTTTATAGACTTTCCATTATTTGAGTATAAACTATACTTCAATGTTCTTCTATATATTAATATAAAATGTTTATTTGCATTAACAGTTTTCTATAACTTCAATTTTACAAATAATTAAAACTTGTACGATCGCTTCTGATAAATAAAACCCTAAGGTCAAGGTCATTTGCTGTAGATACATACGGACCACTGATTACTAAAGGCTGCCCGGCAGATATGAATGCCTATGTTGAACCTGGCAAACCGTACACCCGAATCTCTTGGCTGACACCACAAGCCGTAGACTTCTCCACCTCCATGCAGTCTGAGATACTGGCTCAGCACGATGACGCAGCTTCAGGATTATACCCGTATGAGGTGAAGGTCAAGGGCACAAGATTATGTCTGTTTGTCTACATTTGTTCTATTTTTGTCTACTGTTTGTTCTATATATTCTATAATGGAGTTGAAAATATTAATGGCTATAGAAGCAGCAGGTAGTCCCAGGGCACAAGCCATGTGTGTGGCCATATTTAGGAGTTCTGTTTATCAGGTGGACATGAATCTGTGGAGGGTGCAAAACCCCTTCTTGAGAAAATATACACTCTGTTTTATAATATTTTGCTCTTATATTTTTATCGCGAAAGAAGTCAAGTTTCATATGCAAAGCAATATAGGATTAAAAAATTCATAAGTTTGAAAAGTTTTTACTCTCATCATTTATACAGAAATTAAAAGTTTCAAGAAATGAAAGCTAATTTTTTTTTAATAAAATCAGTTCATATTTCTGATGATGTACACTATACTACATTGCTTTGTTTGTTTAGAATCCAACCAACTTGAACAGGACTACTGCAACATACAAGGCATTCATTGGGAAGACTCTTGTCACTCACAGATTCTATGATGGCTCAGGAAATTCTGTCAACTGCAGGTACACACACGCACGCACGCACGCACGCACGCACGCACGCACGCACGCACGCACGCACGCACGCACGCACGCACGCACGCACGCACGCACACACACACACACGTACGCACACGCACACACACACACATGCACGCACACACGCACACACATGCGCGCACTCACAGACACACACGTACGCACACACGCACAGACACACACGCACGCACACACGCACACACACGCACACACACGCACGCACACTCACATGCACACACACACACACTCACGCACACACAATATTATAATTCAATAGTTATAAATAACCTAAATATAAAGAAATCACTGGGAATATATAATATAATATAATCTTTATAGCGTAAAATAATTTATTATAGTAACATAATATTTTAATTATAGACGTTTGAAAACTTTGTATGATTCATATATATTGGATGAAACAGTCTCTTTTAACTACATCACACTTCTATAATGCTACTGTTTTGTTATTTAATATAATTTAATTAATAAACAGTTTTCAGATAGAGGTCTATGACAATGAAAAGCCCATAATAAACAACTGCCCCACTTTTATATCAGTCAACACCTCGGGATTGAACACTCAACAAGTCTACTGGCCGACTACTACAGCGACAGACAACTCCTTGAAGACTCCACAACCCTTACTATATGTCAGTAAGTATTCCATAAGAAGAACAATTATTGAACTGACAACTCCTTGAAAGTCTTCAACATTTGATTGCTTTTACCTATACTTATCACATATAGTTTCTAATGAAATGTATTAGAATCCTTTCCCTACTTGCTCTAGTGTGAAACAGCTGAATTGCAATGATCGTTTTAGTGCAGAGCCTTAAAGGCTGTAGAACAGAGCTGTTTTCTTAAATTTATATTTATCGCTATACACATAACTCAGCACAACTCATAATAACACTCTTTGAACGTTTCAGACGGCTTAGCCAGGGATTATTCAAACAGAACCTTCCACATCGGGACATCTGCTGTTCGTCTCATATTTTCAGATGAGTCACTCAACAATGAAGTGTGCAATTTTGACGTAGAGGTTGTTGGTAGGTCTTATAGTTGTTTGCCTTGCAAAGCATTTCTTCAGTGTTTTATTCTAAAGCAACATATTATAAGTAAGCTAAGAGTTTATAAAATATACGCATTTAAATTTGAATTTTTATGAATAATTAAATAAGGCATATTATTTTTTAGTTATTAATTTATTGGTTTCAATAGTTTAGAAATGGCTGCTAAAAAAAATTGATAGACTGAAAATGTATAATCATATCATCATCTTACAAGATATGCATATGTTTATATGTCATATACATGTTTATATGTCATATACATGTTTATATCAACAGAGTTTGCATCTTATTATATAATATATATATATGTTTATATATAAATATAATGAACTGGCATTGTAGTTGTATAACAATTTATCAATTTTGTGCTGTACAACGTAAGAATAATTTTATTCAGTATATAATAAGTAAACTCGAAAATTCAAGAGAAGCAACATAAATTCATCATTATATAGGGCTTTAACGGCTCCTATAAACTAATACAGTGCTCACTTCGTATCTCACTAACCTGTGGGTTTTGAGACCCCAATTTGTGACATATTAGAATAATAGATTAAACTCATGGATCTGTTAATTTTGGCCATTTTGTCCCTATGCACATATACATAAGTCACAACGAAGGAAGGGGGGGGGGGTTTATGCCCTTCTTTTGTTTCAGTGGGTAGGAGTGCCCTGAGATACGGAGGGAGAATTACCTTGTTGTTGAAAATGAAAAGTAGGCAACTCCTAAAACTATGTTAGCTCTTCTAATCTGAAGTGGTATGCATTATAAAACAAAACTAATTGTATATAATAACGCCGGAAATAGAGCTCATTATGGTATAGTGGTGTGGCTATGCTGGCACTGTAACTGTATAATGTAAACTTACCATTGATTCTTACCTGGGGTTATACTTTAATATAGGTGCACCGTGCACAACTGTCTCATGAAATTTTACAACTTCGTCACAAAAGTTTCCGATTACTACTTTCCAAAACTTGCTATAATTTAAACTCAATCAACTTTTATATATTAATAGTTGATTAGGATAAGAGGCAATAAAATTATTGCCTTAAATACTCATGTTTATAGTAGCTATATTACCGTTATAGATGCACCTGTTGAAAAAGGTCTTTTAATTTAGGCTACTGAATTGTTTTTTAATGTGGCACATGAGCAATTATGACTGGATATGCTCTCTCTAATGCTGTTAATAGCAGTGCTGGGATTTGAACCACTGACCCTGTGTTTATTAAAGCCAGCAGACCAAAGCTGTGCCCATACAAACAGCTTCATCAAAGACTGCCAATTGATGAGAAATTCAAATAATAAAATCAAAAGATTGAACTAATGATATTTTCTCAGACACCGAGCCACCAGTCGTGGTGCAATGTGACGGACCAAACAGCACCATATACAGCAGCGACACGCAGGCTTACGTTAAGTGGGCGGAGCCGGAGTTCAAGGATAACAGCGGGAAACCGGTAAACGTGACGAGTAACAACAAAAAGGACTACTACAAGATTGGTGAGCTCTTAAATTTGATTTGTTGAAATCATTCTATAATCAGAAACTTGTTTGACTAATAGTTTTGACTCAGCACTGTATTTTGAACTTACAAAGTTTATTGAATTTATAAGCATACTGCATTTTTCGTAAATGTTTGTTGTAGCCTGTACTATTTGTTTTTTAGCCATTTTTACAGTTGAGCCTTTTGGTGGAATTTTGAGAGCAGCAAAAAAAACGTTTATTTTTACTCAAAAATCAAAATTGTAACGAAATTTAAAACAATGATATTTTGGCATTGCTCTTAGCCAAATCTAAATGCAAATAAAAATTAAAAAGCAAACTGGTTAACAGCATAGATTTAGTTAAATTTCTCTATAGTAAACACAGCATAGCTCTGAATATTTACCATGCTTAGATTATTGTTTGTTGACCACAAACTCAGGTAAACAAACAAAGGTAACAATGGAAAAAACAAACATTGTAATTGAATAATGCAAAAACAAGCTGAAACTGTCCATCTTGCATTCCTCTTTGTAATGTAACGATAAAAGATTGCCCTGTGCCTTGCTGAACGCTAAAGGCACAACTTTATATCATAAGTAAATAATGTTTGTATACTGCAGGTAAATGTTTGTATACTGCAGGTAAATGTTTGTCTACTGCAGGTAAACATGTTGTGACGTACACAGCTACAGATGTGTTTGGAAACAGTGGTGGTTGCAGCTTCACCTTTACTGTAAGAGGTATGATTGTTTACTTATCAATTATTTGAAATTCATATCTCACTGTTCGATAGAATGTTGGCTAATATAAAAGGGTGGGGGGAGGGGGGGACGGGAGGAGAGATAAATTAATGTGATGAAATATATAATTGTATAATATAAATTATTATTTTGATCAATCAATTTGTCAGAAGAGATAATTTTTTTTGTGATATATGAATGTTTAAATAAAAAAATAAATGTAGTAACCAATTATTTAAATGAAATGACTTCAACAGCATAATGTTGTTCTGTTAGCGTGTAAAAAGTGTCCTCTGTAGGCAAGTTATATTCGATTATCAGAAAATGAAATTTAAGATGGAGTTGTGTGCTTTTCAAAATGACATTTCTAACTAAGCATGAAAAATAAATAATTTAATAGCTTCATATCTAGCTGTAAAACATTAAGGCGCCTCCACTCACTATTAAACATTTAATAATGAGAATATTTACCTGCTTTTGTTAAACCATGGCATTTTTAATATTTATCAATTTTTCATCTGAGAAACATTGAGATGCAGCTATACTTCAAAACCTTTTGCTATGTAACTTAAAACTTTTGATAATTCGGGGCTGTTACTAACCAACTTTGATTAAATAACACAACCAAGTTAGGTTTATAAATGCCATTAATTTTCCTTCAAGGTTATCCCTGCCCGGAGTTGCCCGCTCCTTACAACGGAGCCATTATATGCGACAACGCCGTGCCAGGAGCCGTCTGCCAGATATTCTGTGAAAATCCTTACGACTTTGAAACGTTAGCTGGACAGCCATTTCCTGCAGATAGATATTCCTGTGTTGGGACAGGTCAATGGTACCCGACTAATGTAGTACCCCACTGTGTTGGTAAGCAGGCTATAGTCAAGACTTCAACAAAAAACACAAGTTATTTTCTATGTATGATTAGAACTTCCTTTCTTAAAAAATTTATTCTAAGCACAGATTTGTTTTATTGGCATTTAATTAACTTTTAAAACTCAGTATGTAATGCATAATAATTTGAAGTAAAGAAATAATTTAGATTATATTTTACACACATTAATTTGATATATAAATAAATTATTAAAATTAAATTACTGCTGTTATAGTTGAGTATAGAATAGAATGTTTTATGTTTAGCTTATATAAATTTTATATTAATTTTGCATCTGGTGTCTATTTGACTTATATTTAGTAGCCTATATATTTCCTATTCACTTTAAATTCAGTGCATGTTATGCTAATATCTTGTCTACTTTTAGCTTAAGTTTAGTCCATGTCTAGCCTACATCTAGTATATGTTATGGTATGCACGTATATATATATAATAGCCTACATCTAGTATATGTTATGGTATGCACATATATATAATAGCCTACATCTAGTATATGTTATGGTATGCACGTATATATATAATATTTTAGTGAATCAGAGAAATAAGAAGCTGCCGACCACCTACTACTATGATGGGAAATGCTCCGACTTCAATGTCAGCAGTCTGATAAAAGATAACGCTGTCGCGCATTATAAGGGCTTTGTGCAAGGCAGATTTTTTAGAGTGAGTCTTTATACATGCCATGACTTTATTAATTAATATGAAGAGCTATCTTGAAAAACAATTGGCAAGTCATTGAATTTAATTAGAACAAATTAAGACAGTGTAATACCATGCACGGGGATTCAAACCCGTGACCTTCAGCTTTTGCCATTACAGATACTACTGGATAAACTCAACACTATAGACATGTTTTGTGAAAATCCCTGATTAAAAAAATTCTTTAAAAATAGATCTAAAACATTTCTATATTATGGCGCAGGAGCAACTATGACTGAGTGCCTTCCCTTACCAATAAGTTTCACTAAGGATTAAATTACTGAGCGTAATTGTGTTTACGAAGCCAATATTTTAGTCACTAGGCCACAGCTGCTCTCTCATGCTAATCCCCCCCCTCCGCCTGCACAAATTGCACTTAAATTTAGTACATATTATTTTGTGTAAGTTTTAATACATTGTATTGTGTTGCTTTATATGAGGGTGAATTATACTACATCTTAATACGCCACATTACGTTATATTACACTATATTATAATATTTTACTGTAAATGATTATTTTTTACTTCATCGACAACTTTTTACTTTTCTATGAATTGCTTATTAAATAGTTTTCAAATATCAACACTTGGTTTCTCTAATAAGCTCAAACTAAATCAAGTTCACATCTCTTCAGGAAGCATGGGGCAGGCAGATCGAGAGTCAGGATTTCAACGACCCCCGGTGTGGAGCTGAAGCTGCTATAACTACTCCAATTTCTACCGTAACTCCATTGACCACTATCTTGCCTCCTTCTACAACAGTTACTAGACCAATGAGCTCTATCTTGCCGCCTGCTCTAAACACTACAGCTGCAGTTGCAGGCAATGCTACATCAGGATTAGGTGGCATTGTGATAGGCTAACATATTCAATTGTGTTTGAAAATGCTTGTTTCACATTATATGATGCAAATATAATACAAGTGTAAGTAAAACTATATATAAATATAGTATTTATTATATTATGTTATGCAAATATGATATATAGTAAGTTTTATTAGAATATAATATAATTATAATGAATGCAAATTAAATTAGGAGATATAGTACAAAAATAATATAAGTGCAATGTAACTGTTATACAAATATAATATAAATTTAAAGCAAATATAATGCAATTCTAGTGCAAAAGTAATCAAAATATAATAAAAATATAACACAACTAGTATAAAGTGATGGCTATAACACATTATATACATTCTCTTTCAATTTTACATGTTACATGTAGTATTAGTATTAGCTTCACTATAGTGGCAGTAAAAGAACTTTTAAGGTAGCTTTGATAAATTGTTTATTTATGAGCAGCTGGAATATGTATTATGCTTATACATAAGAAAAATTTAGATTAAAACTAAGAAGTTCTTGGATAAAAAGTTACTCTGATAAGAAGATGTTAAGATCTCATGCAGGGAAGTGTCAATTCTATGATGCATTTCGTCATATAAAAGTGTAAACTGTAATCTGTGCTCTTATATAACATTGTCAACTCATGACACACTCACATATATATATATATATATATATATATATATATATATATATATATATATATATATATGTGTATATATATATATATATATATATAAATATATATATATACACACACACACATATATATATATATATATATATATATATATATATATATGTGTGTATATATATATATGTGTATATATATATATATATAAACGTGTCAACCAAACAGAGTGACCATACAAAAACATAAACACAAAACAACTTAACTGCATAATAATATAGTCTATTATCTTTGAAATAGTGTGTCTGCTACAGCCAATTATCTTGCATGTTTATGCCTGTATAAGTATTGATTTTTAATTGCAGTCAATATAGATGCATGTGTGCTGTAATGTAATAACAATGTGATCCGGTATTTTTGAACAAATAAAAGCTAACTTTAAAAGTGATGGAGCAATTGTGGTTTATGCATTCAGTCTAATTAGCTTCATTTAAACTATAGTTTGTTAGAGACTTCTTAAAAAGTGGTTGTGTAAGGAAGGCATTGAGTTGCACTGGTAAGTCGTTTATTGATAGTATCATCATATTATACTCAATGTATATATTATATTGATACTCAAAGTATATATAGATGTTATTGTATTAGATATAGGGCACAGCTTTTATGAATATCGGCTTTTCCAACTTTATTTTGCATATGTATCAACATCCTTTTAAAAAGCATTTTATAAAATAAATTTTAACTAATTTTGGCCATTTTTAAATTACTAAGCTAATCAAAACTTTGTGGAGATTCACTTTCTGCCCTAAATTCTAAAACAATATTTTAAAACGCAACGGAAGTTTTTTCAGCAGTATGTTAATCCTCCTTGCTTATCAAGTTGTCTTATCATTTTGATTTTCAATAATTATATTATTATAGATATGAAAAAGTAAATAATAAATAATAATACAAATAAATTATTCAACAAGCACAGACATTTACAAAACAATTATTTCTAGTATATTCATTGTGTTTGCAGCAGGGTGCTGAGTCATGGAGACGTCAAAGGTGGAATTCTTAGCTCAGAAACAAAACCGAGTGGCACAACATCGGCTAAATGATAAAATGACTCAAATAGACAGAGACTTCACTCTGTCTAAACTCGCTACTCGGATATTCATCAAACAACTCAGGTTAGTGGCAGACAAGTTGTATAGTGGTGAGTTTACCCAGTGCTCTCGTGGTGTAATGGTAGCACACTTGCTTGCAAGTCAGAAGACTCGGGTTCGATTCCCAGTGGTGGCCAAATTATTTTTCACGGGTCAATATTTCAAAGGCCCATTGTCCCCTAAGCCATGTGTTACAATAATGAGTTATATAGAAGTAGAATAGCTTTTAAAATCATTGATGCTTATATTGCTTAGTTTTTGATAATTAGACTCTGCTATAAGTGGGGATTTATAAAGAAAAGAATTTTTCAACATAATTACATGAGCTTATACTGCAATTCATAATTTATGCAGAACATTCGAGGCCGTGAGGTATAAATTTATATAATAATAAAAATGGAAAGCTCAAAAATAAAAGTTATTAAAACAGAATAAGTTTAATTGAATACTTTATCTTACTTTGTTGACCTGCAGGGTAAAAATATATCAACAGCTTTATTTTATTAAAAACTTTCATTATCAGGAGCCTTGGGATTTTGAAATATTGACTATAGTCATTAAGCAATTAAGTGTTTAGCTCAAAATAATGCACTATAACGTGTGCTGTATATATAGTATCTGTTTAATATATTACCTATATTTAGTAAATATCCAACTTATGCTTATATATAACCTATATAATTATGTAGTATTTATTCAACATAATACCTATGTATAGTTAGTAAGTATTTAACATGCTACCTAGTATAATATATAGCTTTTATTCAACTTATTGCCTATATAAAAAGCTCAACAGTGACCTAGTTGAAATAATTACTTAACCTGAAATATAATAATAATATATTATATGCAATTCTCAGAGCAACCTATGCCATAAATCCAGTTCTTTGTAGTGCTTCAAAATTACAGTTTTTAATTACTGGATCATATTTAATTAGTGAATTTACTAGAAAGCTTTAAAGCTATGTTTGATTTTAGCTTTAAAGGAAAAAAGCGTATGCAATGCTATGGAAAGAAGAAAAATACTTGTTACCATGGTTACTATTGCGACGTTATAAATTAGTAAACCATTTTAAATTTCCTCATTTACAAATGTTCAAAATTATCATATAAACTATTATATATTATTCAATAACTACACACAAGTCTTAGATATAGCCTATGGTAGTTATAGGTTTGGCTTTTCTTTGTAGGTAATGTAGTCTAGCTAGCCACGTCCAGTTCGTGTTTACTTTATATCAATGGACTCAACACACTCAGATTTTACCGTAAATTGCTTCCACTATTGTCATACATCACGTTTAAGTGGTTTTTCGTTTGACAAGTTTCATGTACTCATTAGCACAGCGTGTTACTGAACACTGTAGACTAATGACACTCGAAGCAATGCATTTGTTAGACAACAAAACAACGAGAAAAAACAAACATACCGTTGAAAAATTAAAACTAAGCAAATAAATGAGATGTAACCAGATTAGTAAGTGATTATCAGCAAATGGGATTGGAGCTTTCAATACAGCTCTCGTGTTTTGCTTTGCAGTTGGTTTTGTTGGGATTTCCTGGTTACAAATAGATTATCTTTCATGCCTCTATATATAACAACAATGATCTCTTTAACCACTTTATATATAACAACAATGATCTTTTTTACAACTTTATATATAGCAACAATGACTTTTTAATCCTTCAATAATCAATGATCACATAGCTTGTAGCAACATGCAAGCCTATCCTGTTACTGTAGACCAAGTCAACCCCATATACTATACACTTGAAATTTGCATTCATTTTTAGCTTTTAAAAAACACACAACTAAACCTCAATTGATTTCTTGCATGTTTATATTAACTTCATGCCTATACAATAGACATTCATCAAGTTCTGTCAACCCTATAAGCAGGTTCAAAGCAAGTTGAAAATTTTTTAATTATCTCTGCAAAAACATATGGTATAGCCCAGGTATATAGCATACTGCAGGTACTATAGGCCTACACCACATATCATATGCTACTGTATACTTACCTGTATGGTATATATAGACCAGGCATTATAACATATTGCAGGTACTATAGGCCTACACCACATATATGCTACTGTATACTTATACCTGTATGACATATTATATAGCCCAGGTATAGCATACTGCAGGTATTATATTCTACTGTATATATTTACAGGTATGACATAGCCCAGGTAAAGAAATGCACAGGTCACAGTCCACTTGCCCGTCCACCTACAGGGGAGGAAGACACCAGGGGGAGTAAGCGTCTACGCTGGGCATTGCCAGTGGTTAGTAGACCAGTGCTATATAATTATACCTGTATTCACTTTGTCTGCTCCAGCAGCCATTTATACTATCTCTTTGTAAATCCAAAGTTACATATGTATTTAGTCTTCTGCTCTGTCAGGGATAGTCAGGCTTTATTAAAAGGTTTCATTAGCTTGTTAATGACTGCGTTCCCACAGCTTCAAAGGTGAGGGTGTTGCTATAGATGAATTAGTGGTTTCGGTTTGCATGAACTTACAGTTGTGGTTTCATTCCATGCAACTATTTCCTTAAACTCTAAAAGTAAAATCCATTAACATAATGTATAGCAGTGAGACTGCAGTGATAGACTGCACCTTGTGCAGTACACTTCCTGGCATCATCGTTGACCTTAGCTGGTGGACAAATAGCCCAGTGCTTTAAGAACCATGGGTGCAGATAATTCTTTATGAATGTTAGCAACATACTATCCATATTCTTTGCTACTTGTAATGGGTGTAGATATTATATAACAACTAATTACAATTCCCCAGTATAACGTGTAAGTAATGAACAAATCCAACAAATGCAAACGTCATATTTTCTAGAAATTAGTAAAATATAAAAAGCATAAAATGATGTTTGAAAGGAACAATCCAAGCTTTTTTTAGCCAATTATTTAATAATGTGACTTTAATTCATTAGTTCTTCTTCAATAGACTGGTTTTTGGGGTGGTGTTTTTTTTGTTAAAATAATTATTATTAATTATTTGTTGTGTTACAACTACCCATATTTTAACTATATATCGCTAACAACTATACTATTGTAATTGTGAATTAATTATAGTAACATCTTATATAAGTCTGACAACCATTGCAGATGCCAAAGAGTGCAGGAATACCCCAAACAGCTAACCAAAATCCTCTGCAGACTGCGTCTGCCCACCAGCAGGTGCGAGCAACTTTTCCATCCTCTAATTTATTGACTAATGACGCTGAGAGAAACTCATCACCAGCCAAAAGAGAGAAAACAAACTTGTCGCTAGCGGATATAAATTTATCTAATCGATTAGAGACAAGAGAAGATAAACCTTTGTCATCTAAGGAAAATGAAGGTTTGCCCAATTCCAGTGACAGCAACTCTGACCAAACATTGACAAATATGAATAACACTGAACTAATTCCAGACAGCAATGAGAACTTACCTGCAGCTTCTAAGACTAAAAGTAAAGATGAAAAATCAGCATTTTTCCTCACACAAACTAGCGGTAAAGAAGAAATAGATCAACGACCGACCTCAAATGATCTTCTGAATTTTGGAGGCAAGTAAAATAATTGCTCATAAATTAAATTGAAAATATTTCTAATTTTTCAAGCTTCAAAAACAATGCGGCAGATTAGTGAGGGAACTTATTGAATCAGGTGTGTTGAAAGCATTTAAAGCACACAATACACAAAATAGTTGCACCTTAAATAGGTAAACATTTATAGATGCAGCACAAAGCTTAAGGTAACTGAGTGTATTATTTATATAGGCATTGTCTAAACTTGTCACCTAAAAACCACTGCACTCAATAACATTCCCAAACTTAGTAGTGCATTAAACGATTTCCTGATTATCCCTGTAAGAACTCCTGATGTAAAGGATTTTTAAAGCAGATTTGTTTATTTGTGGCCCAGGAGCAATGATGACTGAATGCTCTTTCTAACAACACCAATGGCCTTTACCGAGGTTCAAACCTATAGCCAAACACTCTAACCCCTAGACCACAGCTGCTTCTACCGATCAGGGAATGATTACTTATATTCTATAGAAAGTGAAGAGCTGTTCTCTCAAGATTTACCAGACAGTCAGTTGGAGAGAAAAGATATCTTAGCAAGAATAGAGGAAGCAAAGAGAATAATCAACATGCCGTCAGTTTACCAAACATCAAAGTTGAAATCTAATCGAGATATGAAACTAAACAACAGGTTTGTCGAATTTATTTAATGGTTTATTTATTCATCTAAGTTTATTCAACTGTAGGTATAAAAAATATAAAATGTGCAATAGTCTTTTTATCAACATTCATAGCATCTTTAACAAACTTCACAAACTTTTTTACAACTCCAACAGCACCACTTTTGCAGCTAAATTTAAAAAAAAATCTTTATAAAATTTCTCGTTATGGCTTTTTATTTGAACTGGTTTTTAACAAGATACACTGGCAGTAAATGTATCACTATACTGCTTGAATCATCATAAAGGCAACAAGTAATAAGTGTCATTTGCTTTATTCTCTTTTTTATCAAGCTCCATACGTGCATTAAATAAAGCAATTAAGTCGTTAAAACACATATTATAAAAAGTCATTATTTTTGGCATCAATTAATCTCATTTTGAAAGTAATGTACACTGCATGCAGCGTTTGTTAATTTGCTAGTATATTGTATATGATAATATATCATTTGTTACCTCATGCATATGCGATAATATTATATCAAGTCATATATCGTATAATTTATTATAATATATCATACCACATATAATCTACGGCAGCTTTCACATTGCGGTAAGGCTGTCTTCTCTCACTTCAGAGTTCTCCCACCCATAGCTGTCTCGGCCCTGACTGCTATAAGTTCCGAAGCTGAGTACAAGAAAGAAAAAGACGAACTGAAAACAGAAACCGCAAAAGAGAAAAACAAACAATCAGATAAGAAACCTGCAGATTTATACAGAAATAATCATGCAGAAGTATTAGCAGAAAGTGGAAGTAATAACAAAGAGCCAGATGGAGTTCAAACAGATGTTATTCCAGAGGAGAATATTGAAAGTACCAAACGAGAAAATAGAATTAGTTTCACTCACAGAAATTCTGCAGGTTCGCCTTCTATAGGTTGGTGGTTATCTACATGTAAAAACAATTCAAAACCTAAAAGATTGGAAGTTTGATTTTATAGTAAACAGAAGCTATATATATTATACTGCTGCAGAAATGGTTCCACATCTTAGCCATGCTGTTATTGTACTGCATTTTTAAACTCAAAGAGTCTTCAAATTATAAGTCAACAGACATGAATTTCTTTGTGATAAAACACCAACATCTTATGTAATGCTTCATGAGATGTGATTTAGCAACTTAAATTATACATTATTTTACTTCTCCTTATAATTTAAAAACAATGTTTTGTTGCAGGCATATAGATAAAGTCAAAAGGCCTGTTTTTGCCCACTATATAATCAACATGTGCCATTGACACTTGTCATTAAATAATTTTAGTATTGCAATAAATGCAATAAGTTTTTATAGAAATTAAAACTATATGTGGCTTTTAACTATATAATATATAATAATTTAATTTCCTTGCTCATGAATTGGTCAATAATAAAACCCAGCAATAGGTTTATAGATTGACTTGAGATAGACCAACTGCCAACTGGTATATCTAACAGCGCTTTTAACACAAATGATGTCGACGCAGATTAACTTCAATGGCTGTGGATAATATTCAAAAATTTTGTAGGAAAACCGAGTAAAGGTGTAGCTATACAGCAGCTACTTCAGTCCTCTCTGGCCAAGGCAGCGCGGCAGCGACGTGCTGACCGACGGGAACGTCAGAGACAGAAAGCAAAGACCAAACTCGCCATTGAGGCTCCCGAAGGTCTGTTCAGACCGGAGAATATCAAACTGATTCACCAGACATTCAAGAAGGAGGAGCTCTACTTGGAACACAAGGAGTTGCTAGCCCAAAACAGCAGTCAGAAACATGTGCCTGTCCCCAGTCTACTCGGCATGAATAAACTTCAGAACAAACTGCAGGCTTTTCTACAGAAAGACTAAATACAAACATTCTAATCAAAAATATATGCTATCTTGTAACTAGGTGGGTATTTTTTATACAGCTCAACAAAGTTTTCAATTGTTCTCCAAACCAAGATAAATTATATAATATCGGTTTTCATGAAGTAAAATCTATATTCTGTATACACTATTTAATTTATGCAAAATAAAGTACATTTTATATTCTTCCAGCTTAACTTTACATTATTCAAGCCCTAAAGGACTATAATTTATTAGTTGATAGTATATATGCTTTGCATTATATAACAAACCAACCATTTTTAAAAAGAAAGTTTTAACAAAACCTAATTTTTTTAAATAAATGATGCAAGCAGCAATTTATATTGCCTATGGTTGAATTTCTGTCAAATATAGAAATATTATGCTGTTATTTTGACTTCAACTGTTAGCAGCTATTAATTTATTTAATAAAATTTTCATTGATGAAAAAAGAATATTCCAATGATTTCTAGCTTGTAAGGAATGAGCAATCTGGATTCATCAATGCTCATTGACTTTGAGTGTTTTGATAATCATATTTACTATAATATTGCTTGTTTATAAGAATGTGCTGAAGGTGCAATATATTATATTGATTTATTTTAAAATAGAAGCATTACATAAGTGCTTGTCTGCTCAACATTCAACTTTGTACCTCTCTATTCAAAGAGTCACAGTCGGAGTTTTCATCTCAAGCTAATCAGGATATAGTAGCATGATGCGCAACAAATGAATGTTATTGCTTTTCTTCACGTTATGCATAAAGCATTAATTATTGGCGTGTAGATTGTCAGTTGTAAGTACGTGTTTATCCCTGCACTCTGTTGTACAACAAGTTGTGACTGTAGTTAGTGATTACATCTATGGGGGCAATATTTATAGGGGCTTTAAACAATAATATAAACTCTGCTTTAATAATTATTTAGTACTCAATCTAAGTTAGTTAAACTTAACGTTAATGTTTTTCTTTATACCATCATTATTTAGCCTAGCAGTCACTGTCTATTATCCAAAACTAAATTAAATTACAACTTTACATATTTTTTTATGGTAATATCATCATGGTTACATATTACTATATCTATTAGTATTATGGTTACTGTATGTTATTTTAGCTTTTTCACTTATTACTTTTGTTGTCTATGATATATACATACATACATATATATATATATATATATATATATATATATATATATATATATATATATATATATATATATATATATATGTATATATTAAAATAGTTATTTGCACCCATAATGCATCATTCTACCCGTAACCTCCGGCCCTTGCTAATGAACACATGCCCATGTCACCATAGAGTTGCCTTCCCTTCACATACAACAGGCTGTAATTCCACTGCCCCGGAGTGCCGGCAAAGAATACCCACAAAGCATTGCATATGCCATTCAAACCTAAACTTAAAGCAATGTCACTGGAAATGTGAGTGTAGAATATTATCTATATAGGTTGTAGGAATAATGATAGCCACTATCAAAGATTTGGAAAAAACACTTATATATTGGTCAAAGCCTAGACTATTGTGAAAACCTCTCATGACATTTGTAGTACTAAATTCACACAAGTTTATAGTCGCTATCCCTGTGAGACAGTTCTAGCTGAAGGAAAGGTTTTTTGTTAAAGTGGGCTAAGGGTTTGTTTAAATGAGGCACAGGAACAATTATGACTGGATGCTCTTCCTAACATCACCAATGGCCTTTGTCCGAGCTCAAAGCCATGACCTTCGTGTTTACTAGGCTCTAACGCTCTAACCTCTAGACCATGGCTGCTCCTTTGTATTTGTATTACTAAACATCATACTATAACGAATGGCTGTATACACTTTATGTTATAATATTGATAATTACTATTGTCTATATAGGCAATGATGCTAAGTCTTCAATTTATTTGCTGAATATTACATGATAATATTTTTCTTCTCCCAGGTTCTACTTGCATAGAAACCCCCCACTGCTGTACGGAGGATTGTTGTTGTCAAGGGAGCGCAACTCCATGTAAATCTGTCCAATCAGATGTTGGATTCCTGAGACCAGCTCTAACAGTGTCTTCAGTGCAGTGCAGGTGAGTGCAGGTGGGTAAAGGTGGGTATAGAGAGGTGCAGGGAGGTGTAGGTGGATGAAGGAGGGATATATAAACAATTAAAATGCCTATATTTGTCTAATGTACAATGTAAATGTAATACTAGAAAACTTGTCAAATTGCTGAGTCATTACCAGAGTAATATTTTATTTCCATACTGCTCAGAATTGTGGAGGACAACTCCAGCAGTATATCGGAAAAGTCAGAATCTATAAAATGTGAAGCGGATACCACGACGAGCCTTGAGTCCAACTCTAGGTGCGAGAACAAGCTGTGGGTGTACATATCTGGCATTGCGTTTGTAACCATCCTATTTTGTAAGTTGCTACTGCCTTTCCAACTTCTCAATTTAATTTTATATAGGCCTATAGGTACCTATTAATTTTCTTGCATCTGTTAATTTAATGATTTTTGAAAATAGATTGTTGTTTCATTATTTTAATTCTGCAATTTGCAAAAGTAAATCATGGCATATTGGAAAACATTGTTGAATATTATTATAATGCTTCAGTTACTTGAAAATGTAGTGAGAACTCGGTGGGATGTATTGAAAAGTTTAGCAGTAGTCCTCGTGGTGTAATAATTAGCGGACGCATACTGGGTCGGATGTAATGATGAGCTCTATCTGTAGTCCTCGTGGTGTAATGGTTGGTGCACTTGCTTGCAAACCAGGGGTCCCAGGTCCGAGTCCCAGTGCAGGCAATTATTTTTCAGAAAATTGCAAACATTTTTTTCAGTTTTGCTGACTGGGTTGTACCAGAACTATGAGTTACTGCAAAGTATTTATGGCAACAGGAAGACTGGATTACCCTATCACAGGTGGACCTGATTCTTAGAACTAAGGCTACATGAAGCCATAACTTAGCCTGTACCACTAAAACAACTCTAAATTGAATAATTACTACAGTTTATTTTAAATGACTGGTTAAAATTATAGGATTAGCTGTGTTATATTTTTTAAAATCAATATTCTTATACTATAAGCATAAATTTTTTTTAACCATAATTGCCTTTTTGGCTGCTAGATGTATAAAATAAATAAAATAGGTTTTGAACTCTTGAAAGGTGACTCCTACATTCATCATAATGTTTGCTGACTCAATTTGGATAATAATAATATATAAACTAGCATCTGTAGTTCTTTTTATTCACATTTTATGTGACGCGAATATTTCTGAAAAATAGCAACTTTGCAACAACTAACAATCAGCTGTGTAGAGTTAGCTCCCCTGCAAAATATGGACTGGAAGTGAGTTTTCTACAATCTCATTCTACACAGAGTCCGTCTTGTTATCTAATAAGCACATTACATTGTAAATCTGATTGCAACAGTGAACATTTTATAAATTAAAGGCTTGCAACATTTTCAGTTTGATCATGTGTAGACACAGGGTTATGGTTTCAAATCCCTATAAGCAGCTCTAAGCTAGGGGTGACTGAGTGCAGCAATTCTGATTTTCGGATTTGAAGTTCAGTGATTATAGGCTAGAACTTTGAGCCCCCAACTCTAAACTCCAAACTACTGCACTCAGTCACCCCAAACCTGGGACTGCTGTTATAGGATTTCCACTTTAATAGCTGCTCACTTATAATGCAGGGGTTTAACCCTGGCATTCATTTCCTATTTGAAATTATCACAAGTTGCTCAAGCCTCATTTGATTATAGCCCTGCACCCTAATGTTCATCAGACAGTGCAGTTATAAACAACTATGAATTGAAGCCTGTGATGATAAACTATATAAATTTCGGTGCAGATAACTTACATATAATTATATTGTTTTACATTTCACTAGCATTTGGCACTAAACTGAACATCCATCTTGCCTCTTAAAATCTCACGTAACTAAATATAGCCCCTACACTTGGTAGTCTATATTATATATATGTGAAAGTACTACAATAAAATATTATATTAGGTTGAACTTCATGAGAGCACACAACTCCAAAATATGAATAATAATTATGGTGAAGCTGCCATTTCTGCGTCATATACTGTATATTACACATTTGCATAAACCTCAATCGTTTACAGCAGCTGTTTTGGGATTTGTCCCCTCATCAGTACAGAGTTCTACACCTTCGAAATATTAAAAACTTCTTTATATACTAAAGCATAATATTTAAATGGTGTGTAAACTCAAGCCATAGAGTGCTCAAGTGACTCCATAGGACTAACGAGCTTTGCATAATACTTATTAGGAGCATATAGGAGTTTATGACCATGGTTAAAGAGCTCTTCTACTGAATAAATAGAGGGTCTTATGTGTATGTGGTATCATA
Organism: Bugula neritina; assembly: GCA_964035545.1. Taxonomy (NCBI): domain Eukaryota; kingdom Metazoa; phylum Bryozoa; class Gymnolaemata; order Cheilostomatida; family Bugulidae; genus Bugula; species Bugula neritina. The sequence goes on from OZ037770.1 coordinate 2,515,846, forward strand.
TGAAAAATGCTTAGCAATAGAATTAGGATTAAAGCAGGAGTATTCCCCCCATTTAGTTTTCAAGTAGAAACACTGTAACTAATGCATTACAGGAACCTTTGCACTACATACCATCGCCATATATTTAATGGTATTGTCAGAAATTACTTTAAAGCTAGAGAGTCAACAGAATGCTAGTATTATAATTTATATTATTTTCTGTGATCATTTATTCAACTAGTTTTGTTTATTCACTAAATTACCAACTTGAGTAATTAATTGGTGAAAAGGTAGTCTACAGAAGAGCAGAATGTAAACTTCAGTGAAGCAATAAACACAGCACGATGAGGGAAGTTTATAAATAATATATTTAGTATAAAGAGTAAAGAAACTAAAAAGGCTTTACAGGTAAATTGACTAGGCTGTGCAGGTGCTGCATTATTTGATAGGAACAGTTTTAAGGGAGGCACAAGTGACCACCCCGCTTTCTGTAGTCATTCCACAGTCTTTCCACATGGCTTTACACAAGGAGTCCACGGCTAAGTCCTCCTACAATAGAATAGTAAACATATGATAGAATATAAAACATATGACAAAATAGTAAACATATAATAGAATAATAAACATATGATAGAATAATCAACATATGATAGAATGGTAAACATTATTTAGTTGGGGGGAGGGAGGGGGAGGGAGGGGGAGGGGGAGGGAGGTGGAAGGAGGGGGAGGGAGGGGGAGGGAGGGGGAGGGAGGGGGAGACAAACCTGCAACTTGTCCCACACTTTCTTCTTAGGGTTGAGCTGCTCATCGGGTTGGCAATTGTCTGCCCCTGTGAACGTAACTCTGTCTCCTATTTTACTTCCTTCGGCTGGTATTAAAGGCTCAACTATTGAAGGCTCAGAGCTGAAATAGACCAATCAGATCACATGTAACAGTGAACTAGCCAATCAGAGAAACTTAGAATCAACTATAACATACTATAACTATAACAAGCACAAGTCCTATAATCTCATATCTTTGGAACTAAAATATAATTTTATAATAATGATGATAAATAGTAACTGTTTGAATTATGTTAATGTATTACTATATTGGTGACATTTTCCATAAATCAATAAATCACATCATCAAATGCTTACAGATTCCAGAGTTATTGAGATATCAGTCAAACTGAAGCAAGCTTTACTTATTTCAGGCCCAATTACTGCAATACTACAATTTCAACATAAAAATACACAGCCTAAACTAAAACATGACGTAATGTTACTGTCTACCAGTTACTGAATGCAGGAGAAACTCTGCTGACATCACCAGCATGTGTTAAAGCCTCACCTCACGTGACCAGCCACACTCGTCGGACAAAACACATAATAAATAGTCCGCGAATGAGTCTTGCACGAGATACAAACAGCAGAAAATTGCCAAATAGAGAAACGTGGTAGAAATGAAATAATTTTCTCGTACGATTGTGCTTTCATGTCAAATAGATGATTTCGTGTGATTCTCACGATTGTGTGGCCAGGCCTTTACACAATAAACAAGTACCATAGTATTCAGCTACAGGTAGATTACCTGGAAGCGCAAAGCAGCATAGCCTGTGACTCTATGCCTCTCATCTTCTGAGGCTTAAGGTTGCAGAGAAACACCCTCAAACTATCTTGCAGGTCCTCCACAGGAACGAGGCCGGCGAGACCACTGACTACAGTTCGAGGAGTTTCCTCCCCTAAATCTACTTTCTCTACGTAGAGTGTGTCTGCATCCGGGTGCTGAAATATTACATCACTTCCTCTCAGTAATACTACTACTACCACTGCTGCTTCTACTACTGCTACTACTAGTACTACTACTGCTACTACTAGTACCACTACTACTACTACTAGTACCACTACTACTACTACTAGTACCACTACTACTACTACTAGTACCACTACTACTACTACTACTACTACTACTACTACTACCAGTACTACTAATACTACTACTACTACTACTACTACTACTACTATTACCAGTACTACTGCTACTACCACTACTACTATAGTATTGCTACTACTACTAGTACTGCTATTAGTACTGCTACTACTACTACCACTGCTACTACTAGTACTGCTACTACCACTAGTACTGATACTGCTACTACTACCACCACCGCCGCCGCCGCCACCGCCACTACTAAATAATAGTGTTTTGTTACATACCTTTTCAACAGATACTATTTTCCCAACTCTGATATCCAGTCTGTTGGGCGACAAAGGAAGTTCAGAAGCCGAGTTCTTTGGTGCTGGAGGTCCTTTCTTTTTCTTCTCTACCGGGTAAGCCTCAGCCACCAGCTTTTTGTTATCGGCTGACTCAAACTCCACTCTGATTGGCTCCATCAGCTTATTGAGATCGCGGACTACCGCTGCCTTCAGATCTCCCGGATGGAGAGCCTGTATTCAGATAGGAAACTAGTTACCAGATTCTCCTTTGATACACCAGAAACTGCGTCAACAGTGAGAAGCAGACGGCAGACTTACTTCAGACTGAAAGTCTTTCTCTATATCTTCGTAATTCGTATAGATCTTGTTCCCTCCGAATTCCTCCTTCCTTTCAATTAGCAACTCTGTAACAGGTAATCAGCAACAGGCAATCAGCAACAGACAATTAGCAACTGCTTAATGGACAATTGGCAACTCTGAGATATAACACAAGTAACACGGAAGAATAAATTAGCTATCACTAAGAACGTAGAGAGTATATACTGAACGACAAAGCACCAGTGAGAGCTAACCGCCAGTGCCTACCACTGTTGTCCTTGACATTGAAGAGGACGTGCTTGACGAAGGCCAGAACCCCGTTATCCGTGACGTTTCCGGGCTCACAGAACGCCATCTTTAGCTTCTTTTTCACTTGCGCAGCCGAGTCCAACAAATCTATTTTCGAGGAGTCGTCCGATGAGCTCATCTTAGCTCCAGCGAGTCCAGGAACTGAGAAACACACGAGATGATAGACCAAAGGCTAGATAAGAGCAGAACTGAGGCTAGATAAGAGCAACTTGTAGAAAGTAGAGGGTTGGGGATGGATATTCAATAGAGACTAATACTGTGTAATTCAGGAAGAAAGATATTTATGTATACACATGCAAGAACTTTCAATCTTGGTTTGTGACCAGAAATATTTGGTCACGCTTTGGTGACTTTGATTCATGTAGAGAAGATAACTAACAATAGTAGTAGTGATAACTCAATAGAACTGATAGAAAAATATGCATTCATAAGAGACATGCTGTCATCTCACTCCACATTTTAAATATAGAAAAGTTTCAGTTTACTCAATGCAGATAGAAATGGGTAGTATTTGTATAGATGTGGTCGGATGTTATAATATATAAATATAAATATATATATATATATATATATATGTATATATATATATATATATATATATATATATATATATATATATATATATATATATATATATATATATATGTATATGTATATGTATATATATATATATATATATATATATATATATATATATATATATATATATATATATATATATATATATATATATATGTAATAGCAAGAGCTTTGTAACTGCATAAAGCCATGGATCTATTAGGTTACTGAATAGGGAACATAACGTGACCCCCTCCCCCATTCTAATTTTCATACTGTAAAAATTTCACAGTAAATTCTCAATTACTGCCTTGCTCACCAGTTTCAGGAGAAGATAGTTGAGGACCTACCCATAGGGTTCATGAGATGGGCCCTCTGCGCATAGCCCAGTTTGGGCAGATACTTTTCAGCAAATGTGAAAATCTTTCGCTGATCTACTCCACCGAACTGTGCATCACACTTCAAATATTCTTCATCTAGTGCTTGTAGACCAGGGTACAGCATTCCTGTAAGGAGCCGATGTTATGTCACGACTAACACAGCTATTTATTAAATCATTACCCTTTCCAGTTGACCATCAAATGGCCGTAATATTTCAACCTGCATGTCTTGTATAATAAATAATATATTTTAACTTGATAATCAGTCAAACTACTTAGGACAGAGTTACATTGGCTTTTTAAGTTAGAGTCAGTCAAACTCATAAATTACGCTACAGTCATGGTATTTACTCAGCACTAGGAAGTGTGGCTGTCATATGCCTTCAAGCTAATTATTCTATCAGCAAAACTTTTATCATATTTATAAGGAAGTGGATGAGGGCAAAGTTCTCTTTAATCATATTTCTGAGATGTAGTTAGACAATCTGGATACATCTCACGGTGGCCGGTAAAACTGGCACAAGTGGCAAAGTAGGTAGAAATGGCACATTTTCAATATTATGGTTTGAGGTGTGAGCGGGAGGATGGAGGTTTGGAAAAACTTAACATCAGTTTGCCATTTTTACCTATTTTCCAATTGTACCATTTTTAACTAAAACATACACTACAGTACGACACACAACTAAATAACCTAGATATACACTGCAGGAGTAATGATTGCATCATATTATATATATTATATAGAGCAGCACTATCTTAATACGATATTATATTCTACATATTATATTACATTATGCTCAACTGTATTATATGTTTTACTACACCAAAATCTCATATCATAGCATATTATATCAGAGTATATGATACCACGTGAAGAACTCAAAGAGTTTACCACTTAGCAAGGGATGGTCAACCTGCTTAACCACCTCAGCGCCGGCCTTCTTCGCGTCGTGCTCAGTTACCATAGACGACAGTCTGTAAATATGTTTAGAGATCAATGAATTGAAGCACATTAGTTATAGAAATCAGTGTGGACAATATCACAAACTGCATACACAAACCACTACCTAGAGTATAAGCTGGTAGAGCTCATTGCATGTAGTATCATTACCTGTAGACGTCAAGTGTGTACTCCCGACTCAGTTCGTAGTCGGTTCCCTTCACGAACTTGAGTTTCTCAAGCGGCACTCCGATGGACTTGAGCATGGCCTTGATGACTCTCTGGTAGTACTCACACCTCTTCTCAAGCAGCGACCACGGGGCCTTCATGTTGTCCAGGTAGGCGTGCAGGTCAGCAAACAGAATGGTTACCTGTCAGCATTCACGTGGTATGACATCATGTCGTCTGCATGTAGTCATGTGACATCATGTCATCTGCATGTAGTCAAGTAACATCATGTCGTCTGCATGTAGTCATGTGACATCACACTGTCTGCATGCAGTCATGTGATGTCATGTCGTCTGCATGTAGTCATGTGACGCCATGTCGTCTGCATGTAGTCATGTGACGTCACGTCGTCTGCATGTAGTCATGTGACATCATACTGTCTGCTTGTAGTCATGTGACGTCTAGTATAACAAGCTGTCTAGTATAACAAGGTGTTTGTGTGCAGTAAAGATTATTAAAAGACACTCTTTAAGTTTGAAACATACAGAATATTATATTTTTAATAAACATGAAAATTATATCTACAAAAGGGCGAATGACAGACATCAAATTGCGACCAGCTTGTATGCAGATTTACTCGGGGATAAGGAATTTGGAAAACACAGGAAATTGTATCTTTTTTTGTAGAAAGAGAAATTGATTGAATTAAATGGGGGGAAAGGTGCCGTTACGGAGGAACGAGCTAAAAGTTGACATCAAATTGCGACCAGCTTGTTCAAAATAGTAAGTATGCAGATTTACTCTGGATTTACGCAGGCACGAGTTAAAAGTGGACTGCGATATCAAACTAAAGACAAGAACACTATCTAGACTGCCATCAGAGGTCAAAGGTTAGAGTCTGACTGACCTCTTTCACGGAGTCAAAATATGACTCAACTTCAAATATTACAGCTTGTTTCTTATACCACAGGATTCAACTGCCTAACATCTTATGTCATTCAGTAAACCCTACGTTTAGCGTCTGCTACCAAGTCTTACCTCACATCCTGCTTTGAGGAAATCGGCCAGCTTGGACATGGGCACGAAGTAGGCTATGTGCGGTTTGCCGGTAGTCGCTGTTCCCCAGTAGACTTTCAGGTCTCTTTCCTTCAACACTGCCTTGATCTTATCTTCCCCCAACACTTCCTGGTAACACAGTAACCTAGATGTCTACATACTCACTGATTGACTCATCACTCACTCACTCACTCACTCACTCACTCACTCACTCACACACTCACTAACTCACTCACTCACTCACTCACAATAAGCTACTATATAAAACATTATACATAAACTTCCAAGTTGATGATTTAATATTTAACTAAAATGAAAATAAATAATGCGAAGGAAGTATTTGAAATTACAATAGAGAAATTGCTGATTACCACACACACAGCTGCCTATGATGGCCAAGCATACAAAGATATCTAGGTAATGAGTCTCATGACTAACCTGTAGGTTTCTGCTTATCAGTGCATATTTTTCGTCCACAGAAAGGCCGGCCATGTTCGATTTAATTCCTGGAACCTAAAGCACAATAAATAATATACGTAATACCATTGAAATAAATGAAATGCTTCAGTTAATCCTAGTTTAAGTGTAACTTTCTAATTCATGAATGGCTATAAAATATTATTTGGGAGTGTTAGAGTGTTTGCTTAGTAAGCACGAAGTATGGGTTTGAACCTCAGTGAAGGCCATTGATGATGTTAGAAAGAGCATCTAGTAATAATTGCTCCTGTGCCACATATGAATAAGTCCTTAGCCCAATTCAGCTAATGCCCTATTCCTCCGGGTTTCTAACGGGGATGGTGAGTATTAATTTGCGTGAGTGAGTTTAATAAAATATAATTTTCTATGAGAAATTACGTATGAAGTGAAACCAGCAAAGGTTTGTCTCTGGCTCTAAGTTGTGCCCACAATGTCATATTTGAATCAGCAGCCCAAACTAGTAAAGGCAGTAGCTGTCCAAAAGCAACCTAGATAGTTACACAATGAGCTAGAGTAAATAGGAAACAATCATCATCATATTGGAATTATTTTCCCAGATGCTACACAATCATAGTAGAAGTTTTATTCACTAATATAAAATAAACTGATTAGAATTCTAAACACATTTGCTTTAAGAGTGACATCACCAGAGGCACATAATTATACAATTTAAGCTTAAAGTAGACCTAACTAGTTACATTTAAATAAGTATAAAGCTATAGAGAAATATTTCAACAACCAGCTAAGTACAGTTTCAGAGTTGTGTGCACATACATCTACTAAACTTAGTAATGGTAGCCTTAGGGCTTAGAGAATACTGATTATTGCTAACTTTCATTACACACTATTCTAAGATTGATAACAAGCTAGAGTAAGTAAGTAAGAAAATAGATTAAGTAGTTATACTAGAAACACCTAGAGCCTAATTTCCACACATAATAATAAAGAGTAGTAAAATGATATGTAACTGAAAACTGAAGTTTGATCAGAACAGTGGTAAAATATGTATTCAACATAATTACAAAACTCTTAAATTTTGTGTGGTAAAAAAGTTGCAGCATCAAATTCAAATTTAATAATATTTAAATTCATCACCAGAGCAGAAAATGGCGGAGAAAGGTGATGAAAAAATTTAATATTATTTCAATGTATATTAAATATAATTTTAATTTTATGATACATAAACGGATGCCATTACTACTATCAAACTTCGTTCTATTTACTTCGATTGCAATCATGCTGTAAATATAAAACTTCTGCGACTTATTTATTATAAACAAGACCAAAGTAATATAATAGCAATCAGTGAAATCAGTAAAGTTTTAAAAACCTAAAATTTAGCTACTCATTTTGCACACACATTTATAGCAAATTTGATAATTAGGTTAATGGTTAAATTAGATCTTTTAATACCTAATTTTGTGTAACATGAGTTACAGCCACACTTTGCAGCTGTCATCGTCATATAATTAATTTCTAGGCACCTGAGTAATTTAGATTTAATTACAGTAGGTATATTGCAGTTAGAATATAACATTCGAAAGTTAAGGGATTCATATTCATATTGCTACATAAAGTCTAATTGAGTGGGCCATTCACTAAAACAGCCATAAGAAAGTCAAGGAATCTATCACCCTGTTAATGGTATTCAGTATATCATTAGAAATTGTGACCACCAGCAGGTATATCTGTCACCCTTACTATTTAAAGCAATAATGATCTCAGAGTTTGACTGCTACATAAAATCAAAACTATGATATATACTTTTGTTAATGATGATGTTTAATTTTAACTCTAGTGTGAACAGAGCATAATAGTAAGTCAGTCTGTAAGTCAGTGTTGAAGTAAATGTAGCTATTTATAAAAATATTTCTAAGCTTATGGTGACTACAGTGAGGTTTATGATTTTATGTACTCATACTGTAAGTAATGATCAAAGGGACACCCCAAAACTGAATCTAATACCAATACTTAAGCGTGCATATGCTAAAATTTAAATCCAATGAGCTTGGTGATTTATATTCACATGACTTATAAAACAATTTAATTTTACATCTCTAGTCGGTGAATAATCTACAGTTTAGCTTCAAGCTAATACTTATAGACTGAAGTATTATTATTCTCAGTATAAGTATAGATTAAATTCACGCTGCAATCACTGTAGTTATAATTATGGCATTATTATGGCTATACTTTCTCTGGTGCTGAGAGTTGGCAATCCCAAGTCAACTTTACAAGCACCTTGTGATCTACTCGAATCCACATGAACAGTAATGAAAGTATAATAGTCAGTATGAGTATCACTTTTACTACTACTAGCACTAGTCACAAATACCAATAGTAACTGTAAGTTGTTAGAAGTAGAAGTGAATGTTAAAGTCAAATTGTCGTTTTGACAATTACAATCACTGACCGTGAGTTTCGATAATTCAATGATTATTTATGATACTAATACTAATAGTAATACTAATACTAATACTGTAATAGTAATACTAGTACTATTACTAATACTAAATTTAATAGTATTACTAGTATTAAATTTAATACCAATAGTAGTACTCATGCTTAACACTAACAGGCTTAACAGCGTAAGTATGGATACCAATGTCAATGTGAATATCCCTGGCTACAGGCTAAAACTAAAACTAAAAGTAAAAGTAAAACCATAGACAGTCCATAGACTCTATGATAGAGAGTGAGTATCAGTATGAGTATAGCTCTCAGTCTCACTCTGAGAGACATATAGTAATGGTTATACTAATAGTAATAATAATAATAATCCTAATAGTAATAAATAATATAAGTATCACCATTAGTATTAGTATTACTAATTCATTAATTCACAGTCACACTCACTCTCGGAGTGAGACCCAATCCCATACTGATAGTGATACTCATACTGCGAGCCAAGGTAATACTAATAGTTTACAATAAAATCAATTTAAGTATTATAAATAAGTTTAAAACACTAAATTTAAGTGCATAATGAATAGAAATAATATTAATTTTATCTATGCATCAAAATAAGAAAAGATCAAAATGAATGAAATTTCGTCAGACTATAAGAGCCAACGTTTACATGGCTTAGCTCGGGTCTACTGAATTGATTGGTTTGGGGGTTTTACACATTTTATCTATGAACTCAATAATAATTATTCCAGCTCAGTGCATTTTATTGAACCTAAAAGTCGAAACTCAAGCAATATTCTGCCTTCTGATCTCTCGCTGAACTCACAATGTTATTATGTTAAAAACTCTACTATAGTAACCGGTCGAAATGAACGAAAGACATCATTGAAAAAGTACTCGCGAGTACGGAGTTATGAGCAGTTGAAATAGGCCGAAGTTTAAAATGCTGAAAAGACAACTGCCAAATATTTGCTCCGTGTGCCTATTTGATGCGCAGCAAACGATATTAATATAGGATTTAGACCATGCAGACTTGTTGAATAGAAAACATTCGAATAATTATCATAATTAATGCAAGAATACAGGAGCTTAATGCAGTGGTGGTTTACTATTATTGGTGTAGAGAGCCAAAGGTCTTGGTATCTAAATAAATGCATCGAGCTAAGTTCTCTCCCTTGCTTGTTGGCCCAATCTTCGTGCAGGTTAGAATATAAAAAATCGATGAACTTTGCTAGATTGGGTAACTAGCATGCAGTTGGCACATCCATGAAGTGAATACAATGCCCCATATTGTTCATTTAGTGAGTATACTGAGCATGTGCTGTCATCTCACAGAGATATATGACGTATCTTCCGTGAATATTGGATGCTAGGGTTATGAAATTATGTGATGACCGTGGAGCATGTTGTGCTGTAATGATCTTGTGAGTTCAGGCAACTAAGCAGAAAACATAATTCCTGGCAGCTTCTAGGAATAGAAAAGGCCTTCAATAGAATAAGTAGAATAACTTTATTGAGCTATATAAGTATTTACAATAGTGTCTATTTGTGGTGAGCTCCAGTTGTAGACTGGCTAATAATTGTGAGCTCGCCTTCTTATATAGCAGCAAAAATTCCCTTTCTAAGACTTCGTCCAATCTTTGGTCGCAGTTCGGCCAAAGTTAAGAGTGGCGGAGCCGGACAGTGGCGGAGATCGCCATGTTCGGGCGCCAGACATTCCGACTGTGCCGATCCTCGGCTGAAGGTTGGTTCACATGAGAAAGTAATAATATTATATATGAAAATGTGGACAAGGTAATTCTAAAAACTATCACAGTGCTACCCCCTCTTTCTATGCTTACTTGGAGCCATGTCTATGCGTCAGTATCAAGCAACTATATTACGGTCAAACTGTATTTTGGCATTCATTTGTGCCGCGCTGGCTGTCGCAACAGCCCATTGCGGCCCCCATCACTGGAACCTACAAACCAATCAACATCAAAACTTGTCTTTATAAGGAGGACTTTCTGAGCGCCCAGACACACTTGGCTCTTGGAATTATCACCAAGCTAACTAGTGTGTATTCTCTATCGTGGTAACTACTTTTACTTTGATATAGTTTTACTTCATAATCAGTGTTCTGCAGCAATCACAATCTCATGTTCTTTCTCAAACTTTCACGCAAAGAGAAGTATGTTCTAGCATTGCAACACACACACACACAACCCACAATTGTAGGAGCCCGCAAAATATGAATTATCAGCATTCCCTTACATGATATAATATTGTCATCATACAAATTTGCTTTTGATCTTGAATGAGGTAATCAGTTTTAATTTCAGCATTGTTTTTGTTTTATATAAAATATAACTGTGATTAAACAAAATACAATAAAAGGAAATATAATTATTAAAATAAAAAACTTATGCTGTACAGCAGCTAAACTGTGGCATCATGCATTTGTTTTAGTAAAAGATAAGAAGCTTCCTAACAGACAATATTACACGACCTCTACGGTGAAGTAGCACATCACTGTGTGTGTTACTCTGCAGAGGTGATAGTAGCACACCTGGACAAGATGAAACCCTGTATACAATACATAATATTATTGTAAGCTGACCAAGGCTGGGCCTTTCCCCCCCTGACATATTCTCTAATGTAATAAATATAATAAACTCCAAACTTCCTTATTTCTGTAATGCTTTATACACAATCAATGCAGCTTACAAAAAGGGAGCCGTAAGACAAACTGTCTATGTCCAGTATATCAATATTCACTGTTTATTCACCATGTTAGAGTTGTTTCACTATATACACTACATATGACACGGTGTGCAATAGAGTAACACACCTAAACCTTTACTCATTTGAGAACCACTTGATACCATTGTAATAGTACAAAAAATTAAAAACAATACAATCATAAAAATAAAATACAAAAGGAAACGTTTTGCTGCTGCTTAATACATTATGGTAACAGCTGGAGGGTGGCTACATATTATCATGGATGAGGCTAAGTGCTGTTGAGACTCCATAAATGTTGCTTGGCATTTTGGGTAACATCAATGCGTTATGGTAAAGCAAATGCACCAAGAGTAGCTTGTTATGCTCGTGATGAGGCATTATGGGTACTAGTCTGCAGTGATGCATTATGGGTTAAAGCCAGGAAATAAGTAGAGCTTTCTGTCACCAGTAAAGAAACACTCATCTGTAGGTTGCTGCCCTCTGAAGTGTCCGTACATCCTATTGGCTAGTATACTCTTGTCTCTCACTTTCTTCTTTACCTACATCAGTTACGCAACTGGTGTTACCACCGACAGCGTACCGACAGCGTACCAACAGCGTTAGCTCTGAGCTGGTCATCACAGTCTTTCCGCCATTTACACTACATTCTCACACAACACACGTGCCGAATCCCACAAGAGAAAGGACATCTCTTAGATGTGAATAAAGACAATGACTCACCTGTTTGAATATGGTCTGAATGTCACGGTGACAGGAGTGTTTGTAGAGAGCCACTACAAGGGCTCGGATAAACCAGGTACCTTGTCGAGAGTGTCGCGTTGACATGAAACCTGTGTACACTAACAAGGCTTACATCACTGGGTACCATGTACACACACACAATGCTTACATCACTAATTAATGGGCACACATGTAGAATTACTTACTAAGAAAGTTGGCTTTCATGATATGCAGATCGTCAGTTGATAAGTAATCCCCGGGGAAAGGAGATTCTACAGTCTGAGATTGTTCTTCAGTGTTGGAGGAAGGTGTAGACACTTGAGCATCACTGACTGTGGAAGCTGTGTCACTGGTATACTGACCCATTGTATCCCACCTCTCTACAAGTGTGTCACAGCGTATACCTACACCGTATAAACTAGAAACTACAAGGTATAAACTAGATACTACGAGGTATAAACTAGATACCACAAGGTATAAACTAGATACCACAAGGTATAAACTAGATACTACAAGGTATAAACTAGATACTCACTGCCAGAACAGGCTTGTAGAATAACGAGCTTTGGTTTGCCAGCCATAGCAGGAAATTGGTAGGCGGTGAGAAGGTCAAACACATCGGAGTATTTGATTGGCTGATTATCTGTGCCATAAAGTCTGTTCTCCGTGCCATGAGTCATGATTACAAGAGCACTAACTCCGACCTCAGCGTAGCCTGGGTTCTTTGTCTCTTCCCGTATCGTCTCCAGCATCTCCTACATTACATTACATTATATAATACAATTATTATAGAAATACATTATATAATAGTATAACAATATAGCATATTGTATTATATAACAGTATAACATTATAAAAATACATTGTATAATAATATAACAATATAATAATACATAATATAATAATATATTGATGTAGTAATACATTATATAATAATATAGTATTACATTATACAATATAATACCAGTACTTTATAATACCTGACTGGTCAAGTTAGTCTTGACTTCACACACAAAGTTCAAGTCTGTGAAGACACGTGAGATGTTCTTGACGTCCATCTCAGACCCGTCTCTCTTCTCCAGTTTGTCAAAGTAGTGGTTGTTGATAATGAGACACCTTCCTCTGTGTGGAGTTGTCATCCTGTACACCTGCGATACATTAATATAGTAGTAATATAGTAGTAATATAGTAGTAATATACTAGTAATATACTAGTAATATACTAGTAATATAGTAGTAATATACTAGTAATATACTGGTAATATACTAGTAATATAGTTGTAATATACTAGTAATATACTAGTAATATACTAGTAATATACTAGTAATATACTAGTAATATACTAGTAATATACTACTAATATACTAGTAATATACTAGTAATATACTAGTAATATACTACTAATATACTAGTAATATACTAGTAATATACTACTAATATACTAGTAATATACTGTAATGTGCGTGACATTGCATTATGCAGCCATGTAAGCTGTTTTGTAAATACTATCATTGTGCTGTTTTCCCTAATGTCATAAATAGTCTTTATCTTTGTGGCTTTGCAAACAACCAATGTAGTCAATGTAATAGACACACTAAATGAATTAAAGCTATTGTTTCATATTTTCAGTCTGGAATATGTGTTTGTAGTGACTAGCTGTGTTTTCTAAATAAAGATATCTCATTGAACATTACATATAATACTATTACATATACTAGTAATGTAGTAGTAATAGGGTATAGTACCATAAATTATAGCCGTGCAGTAGCAACATAATACAGTAAAATACTATAATATAATATAAAACAATATCATAAAACAACACGGTAATATAACACAACATAATGCAACATAATATAATGCAACAATATAATATAGTAAACACAACAATAAAATAATATAATACAGCAATATAATATAATAAATACAACAATAAAATAATATAATACAACAATATAATATAGTAAAGACAACAATAAAATAATATAATACAACAATATGGTAGTGAATTTCGCAGTTCACTATAATTAGTGGGTCTACTTATGCAAAGCCACTTCACCAGGTTTATCACAATTAAATAGAGTTTATTACTTAGAAATTATACAACAATAAAAGCTACTAATACTAACACACACGATTACATAATACAGAGCAATTCATACACAGCTATTCCTAATCAAGTCCCAAGCTGCTCTGCCGGTCAAGCTGCCTAGGGTGCTTTCACAGTACATTCGCAGCTCCGCCTATTACTAATTACTAGCTGTGTCTCATTGGTCACAAGATGGTGCCATCCCGATGGACGACACTGCCGGTGTCGGATAGCAGTCGGCGTAGTCGACTCGGAGTCGTCCCTGTCGATAATAATTAACCCCATAACAATAAGCATAACGCTAACATCTTCTACCAAGCACACTAACTGCCAGTGCAAATCATCTGCACCTCCTGTTAAGTTGATTGGCTATTCTGCGTACGGTTGTTGATTCTGGTTAACTAGTCTTGCCTCGGTCCACTGCGTACATCAGTAGCTAATAGTTAGTACACAGCCCAGCGTAGAAAAGATGCTATGTGATGCAGTTGTCAGCCATCCCCATAATTATGTCTACTGCCAATGTAGACGTCGAGCCATGATGTACTAAGACTAAGCAACGAGGAGTGGTCCTTTCGATAATAACACGAACTAAAATCCTTTACATCCTCCTCACCTATCGAAAACTACACTTTACTAACTTTTACAATTGAAATTGAAATTAACACAACTGAAAAAGAATATAAACACATAATATTACAACAGTATAATATAATATAAGTATCCTACTAGTTTACGACAAGAGTTTCGTGACACACAGTCTAATTAATTCTTAACACACAGTCTATATGCATTGTGACACACAGTCTATTTACATCACCTCTACGGAGCATAAGTACAAGTTGCTACCAGTCAGAGGGGTATGAGGAAGTCGGGGTCATCAGGTTACTTTGCTAATCATTCCTCGAGTCTTGTCTGTAGTTTAGTCAATTCAGCAGCCGTCCATTCCTGTTCCTTACAGAGACGAGTCATATGCCGCTGTAGCTTCTTTACATCCGTCAACAGGAACTGGTCGGGGCTAGTGTTTCCGTTAGTCGGGTCATGGGTACTCTTCCTCTCCTTCTGTCGGGGGGAGGGGTGTGTGGCTGCCTGACGGTAGGATCTATCTTCTAGTTCCTCAACCTTGAACAGTCTCACCTGCAACAGAGCACCCAGCTTCTGTTGTAGGGGACTCCACCCAGTCAGTACGACGCCGACGACTGAGTCCCGCAGTGTATCAACCCACTGATTACCAGAATCATCCGGGCGACCGCCTCACTCTAAGTCGCCAGTAAAATCACCTGACATCAGGAGCTCTAGCTCAATCCCTATGACAGAACAAGACCGCAATTGGCTACTAGTCTAAATTGTACTTGAATAGAAGAATTGCACAAGTAGACTTCCCATAAGACAGTCGCTATGATAGCCCTACTGTCCACTGACCCTCCCCCGGTGGCTGGCTTTGCCCTTGTTGTCCTCTCAGTTGACGTAATTATACACGCCGACTGAGGCCTGCAACTCACAGTTGAGTCTCTCGATATCAAGGAACCACAACTCTCAATTGCTGCCCCCAGACTTCTTTTGTGCTGGTTGAAAAGTTATAGTAGACTATACATGTCATCCATGTCACACCAGAAGTCTTGCAAATAAGATGGCGGCGCCCTAGTCCGTTGACTACGCTCCTACGGTACTGGGGAATTCGCTGCTGCTGGTGACTCTACCACCACGTGTGGTGTCGCCAGTACGGGGGTGTCCACCAGTATTGGTGGTTCCCTCTCAGCTGCCTCTTCCTCGTGAAATTGAGAAATTTCCATCTCATTCGGAGCGACCGGTGTGTCGGCCAGCTCCACTGGTGGTGGGGCCGGCTCGAACCTGTCTTCTGGTGTGTCGGCCGCCTCCTCCTGGGGTAGAGGTGGCCGGGGCGGGTCGGGTGGCGCGTCGGCCACTTCCTCCTGATCTGGCAGGACCTCCTCTATCTCTATATATGCCATGCCTCGCCTTCTCTGGAAGGGCGTTGTACAGGCTCTAAGAGTGGAGGGGCCTGTCTTGCTGCATCAGGGCTCACTCAGTATGGTTTTAACCGTGCTTCCTTTTGAATTGACACTTGTCCCGAACGTTGCACTTTATATGCGTGATTTGACATCACCTTAATCACGCAATAAGGACCCACGAACTTCGGCTGTAACTTAACCGCCTGTCCGCGCCGCCGGCGATGACTGATCATCCAGACCCAGTCTCCTACCTTATACAAAGGGGGGTCACAGTCACCACTCCTGACCTGCAACTGCTGCTCAAGTAGCACCTCGTGAGCTGTCCTCATGCGTTTCATGACCTCATCCACATTATCATGGACGTTGCTCTCTCGAGCCGGAACATGGTAGGTTACGTGTTCAGGAACCCTTGTTTCTCTCCCCAGCATGAGAAAATTAGGGGTCTCCAGTGTACTGGAGTGAGGGGTACAACGGTAAGCTCGCATAATTTGCGGCAGCACCGGGTCCCACTCTTCCTGGCTCCTATCGATAAGCAGGCTTCTCAGTGAGTCCCCTAGCATCCTGTTGTTCCGCTCCACAACCCCATTCCCTTGCGGGTAATACGGGGTCGTTCGATTCTGGTTTACCCCCCACAAATAACAGATATTGCTCATAAGTTACGACTGAAACTGTGCGCCTTGATCAGAGTGTATTTGTTCCGGCAAGCCGAAATAACAGAACACTTGCTGATCCAAGGCTCTGGCCACTGAGGGGCCGACGCATCTGGAAAAGCTAGTGCATCAGCCCACCGCGTGAAATGGTCAGGTAACAACAGTATCCAGTTATTGCCTCTTACTGTCGTGGGCACGGGACCTACCAGATCTACAGCAACTACCCGCCACGGATGACCGGCATGGAGGCGGCGCCTCGCTGCGGTCTCAGTGGAGGGGCCATGCTTACTAGCTTGGCATACTTCACACTTCCGCACCAGGAGTTGGACATCCCGGGTCTCACCAGGCCAAAACCACTGGAGTTGAAGACACCTAGTCACCCGCCCAGCTCCTGCATAAGCTTGCTTACAGGTGTTGCAGATCAACTACCGCCTCAGAGCTGACGGACAGACTACCCTCTCTCGTTCACGGCGATTGGTTTCGGCTGCTAACGTTATCGTTAACAGCCCATCGCCGTTAAACCGGAGACAGTCCCAGCGGTCGCAGAAATATTTAAACTCTGCACTCTTCACTCGCTGTTTTGCCTCACTATGCCGCCGTCTCTCCTTCTTGGCCCGGTCTAGATCAGCTACCACCCCCCGTAGCGTAGCTTGGAGCCGACACAGCTCCTTGACGTGCCTGAGCAGCGTGAGGTTTGCGTGAATGTTGTTAACAGCCTCATTAGGGGAGTCGAACCAAAGTTGTCCTTCCTCTCAGCTGTATGCAACTGCTTTCCCCAACTGTTTTTCAACGTCCGAGCCAGGGGGTCCACCATCCCTACGCTCGATATTTTGGCATTGCTTACACCCATCTGCCTGGCGGCGGCTGAGTCCGTCGGCATTACTGTGTTTCTTACCGGGTCGGTGTTTGATCCGAGTGGAAAACTCTGCCAAGATTTCTAGCCAGCGCGCCACTTGGCTTGGTGGTTCAGCCCATCGACACAGCCATATCAAAGACGTATAATCCGTTCGTAATCGGAACGTACGCCCATACAGATACGGTCTAAAGTGTTTAACCGCCTTGACTACCGCCAGGAGTTCTCTCCTGGTTGTACAGCAGTTCTTCTCAGGTGCCGACAGGGCTTTACTATAGTAAGCGCCCACCACCTCGCAACCATCTTGGACCTGAGACAGCACAGCCCCCACATTGTGGTTACTGGCATCAGTATCCAAAATGTATTCCTTCGCTGGATCAGGATACGCCAAGATGGGCGCTTCCACCAGGCGATTCTTCAGATGGTCAAATGCTTGCTGCTCAGTCTGGGTCCACTGCCATCACACCCCCTTTGCTGTCAGCCGATTTAACAACTGTGCAATCTCTGCGAAGTTCGGTATGTACTGATGATAGTACCCTACCGGTCCCAGGAATGCCCGCGATTCAGGGAGGTCGACTGGAACAGCCCAGTCCCTCACAGCCTGTACCTTCTCGGGGTTGGTGGCGACCCCGTCTTAACCAACCACATGGCCCAGGTACTTAACCTCGCGCTGCAGTAACGCACACTTAGAGGGCTTGAACTTCAGACCAGCAGCTCAAAGTCTGTCAAACACCTCTCTGGGCCGACTGACATGGGTGTCGAAATCGGGGGAGATGACAATGACATCATCGGTATAGATGAGCAAGGTCTTCCTGTGCAGCCTACTCTGGACCTGTTCCATGAGTCGTGGGAAGGTGGCCGGTGCGGACGTAAGTCCGAACGGCCGCACCTTCCATTTCTAGAGCCCATCTCGCAAAATAAACCCGGCCTTGTCCTGTGCTTCAGGACTCAGGGGCACCTGTCAATACCCGCTTAACAAGTCCAACGTACTGAAGAACTTGCTACCAGCTAAGGCATCTAGCGACTCGTCGATCCTAAGAAGAGGGTAAGCATCCTGGATGGACACGCTGTTCAGCCTGCGATAATCAACGCAAAACCTCCAGCTCCCATCCTTTTTCCAAACCAGGACAACTGGAGAACTTCAGGCCCCATGACCTGGCTCAATCAGGTCCCAGTTTAGAAGGTCTTGCACCTGCCTGCTCACTTCCCTTTCCCTCTCAGGACCCAACCGGCGAGTTGGCTGCCGAATCAGCACCATTCCTGCTGCCAGGAGTATCTCATGACAGACAGCCTTAGTCAGGCCCATGTCATGATCGCTGCAGCTGAACACGTCTTTGTACTCAGAGAGTAACTGCGCCATTACCAAGCGTTCCCGCTTACTCTCACAGCCATCACAGGCATCCCTGTACAACCCTGCTACGTGTTCAGGTACCGGCCCCCTGCCGTCTCTAATGGATACTCTACGGGCTTCATCCGCCGTTTCCAGCGCGGGCCCGACATTCTCCTTCTACACGGAGTGGAACTTCCCCACTAGTGATCCAGCCAGCAATTCTACCGGCTCCGTGAAAGGATTTACATATTGGACCAGGAACTCCCCCTGCTCATCCAGTCTATTCAGACTGTTAGCGTGCACCTTCCACCACTCCTAAGTCGGAGATTTCCCTACAGTTCACTTTGCAGCGAACTGTAGCACAACAGTGCCCAGGTACAGTACAAAGCTGCACCGCCTGCACTCCCCCCACCAAGGGTCGGCCAAACCGGTCGACACAGGCCAGCTCACGCCCGCCCATCACCACTGCCGACTTGTTAAAGTCAATGTGGCACCTGTGTCGCTTTAGAAATGGCATGCCTAAGATGGCCTCCTCCTTGAGTTGACTGACGATGAAGGTCTCGCTAATCACCTGATCACGGACTCTACCAGTCAACTCTATTACCCCATAGAAAGGAACACACGACCCGTCCGCCAACGTACCGTGCTCCGCTTCATATGGTTCAAGGCTAGCCCTGTCCCTAGCACTGAGTGTGTCAAACAGATGTCGGCTCAGAGGATTTGTGGTACACCCAGTGTCCAATAGGGAGGTGGCAGCTTTTCCGGCAAGTTTACCGGGGAGGAAATAGCTGCTCCCATATGGCTGGGCGCTCACTGAATGATTTGTCTCTTGAGGTGACACCTCATGTGCATGGAGTTGGGAATGCACCTGTGCTTTCTGGTTGCGAGGGGGTCGTCGACGCTTCGTGGGCAAGTAGGTTACATCTTGGTTTTGCTCACACACGGGCGGCCGAGTGAAAGCTCGGTCCTGCGCTCGTGTGGGTAATCGAGGAAAATCCCTGTCTTGCTCCCACCCGTCGTACATCCCCTCATCAGGCAAACTTTCAAAGCGGCCTCCTCACCTGGTGGGGTTTGGGCCTTGGCCTTGGTCTCGGAGGGTTAAACCGGGGCCCACGGTTAGCGGAGTTTACCGTGGGCGGTGGCCGTTTAACTGCCTCCCTCTACCATGGAGGCAACTTCATATGAAATGCCCGCCACTACCACAACCCCAACATACAGGGCCCGCCTGTCGTTGACTGCTGCCGGCGACCCCCTGGGTCGCTCGGCTGTCGAATTTTGGCGTAGTTGCCTGATCTTGGCTAACAGCTCCCGAACCAAGCTTGTGGTCAAGCTAGTCGGCTGCCGCCGTGGCGACATGTACAGCTATTGTCGCCGGCAACGTCGACATGTCGTCGTCGGCTCCGACTTGCTGTATTGTCTTACCAGGCCGGCTTACACTGTTGGCTTAAAAATAGGCATTTCAAAGCCTGAGAGCTTGCTCCATAGTCTCAACCTTGGCCACCAGCAGGTGCTGCTTCAATTCGAGGTTGTTGACAGACTGGAGGAATGCATCCAGTGCCAAGCTCTGTCGACTATTAGCAGGCAAGCCGTCATAGGCGATTTGTGCCAGCCGTCCGACTACGGTCGCGTGCTCTTGCATGTTAGTCTTAGGATTTCTCCTAAGACCCTGGAGCCGCACGTGAGCATCTCGAGCGGTTAACCCAAACCGAGCTCTCAATGCCTCAAAGATGTCACCGACATCCTGGCCTATCCCATAGGGTTTAGCCGGCCCTGTCAGACACAACCATAGCTGAATCAGAGTACTCATATTTGGCCATCTGCAAATGGCTGCCACATCACTGAATTCAATGATGAATTGCTCCACATCTTTTTCTCCTGAGAAGATGGGAGCTTGCAAATGGTACCTGTCTATAGGCAGCGCTGGGCCGCCTATGTTGTCCTCCTCCATCACTACCGGTTCCTGGTGGGCTATGTCCTCGTCGTCAGCCATCTTCTTTCTACTCCCTGGCTAAAAGCATTTGCAATAAGCGAGATCCCACTGCTGCCACCACTGTAGTGAATTTCGCAGTTCACTATAATTTGTGGGTCTACTTATGCAAAGCCACTTCACCAGGTTTATCACAATTAAATAGAGTTTATTACTTAGAAATGATACAACAATAAAAGCTACTAATACTAACACACACGATTACATAATACAGAGCAATTCATACACAGCTATTCCTAATCAAGTCCCAAGCTGCTCTGCCTGTCAAGCTGCCTAGGGTGCTTTCACAGCACATTCGCAGCTCCGCCTATTACTAATTACTAGCTGCGTCTCATAGGTCACAAGATAGTGGCATCCCGATGGACGACACTGCCGGTGTCGGATAGCAGTTGGCGTAGTCGACGCAGAGTCGTCCCTGTCGATATTAATTCACCCCATAACAATAAGCATAACGCTAACATCTTCTACCAAGCATACTAACTGCCAGTGAAAATCATCTGCACCTGCTGTTAAGTTGATTGGCTAGTCTGCGTAGGGTTGTTGATTCTGGTCAACTAGTCTTGTCTCGGTCCACTGCGTACATCAGTAGCTAAAAGTTAGTACACAGCCCAGCGTAGAAAAGATGCTATGTGATGCAGTCGTCAGCCATTCCCATAATTACGTCTACTGCCAATGTAGACGTCCAGCCATGATGTACTAAGACTAAGCAACGAGGAGTAGTCCTTTCGATAATAACATAAACTAAAATCTTTTACAATATAATAAAATAAATACAACAATAAAATAATATAATACAATATAGCACTGAACACTCACCGATTCAGAATTAAAAAGTTCCCGGATACGAGGCTTCCTGCACGGCATGAGTCGTAGCGAGATTTCATCTAGATTCTCCTGATTCTCATCTAAATACTCCAAACTATCGGAGAGATCACTGTCGGAGTCTTCGGCTGCAGTTCTAGACTTAGTCTGAGTTGGGGGAGGTCTGTTCATCTCCTCTGTAGTGATAAGAACACCAGCTAAATACTCCTAGTATCAGTTAAATATCTACTAGTTACTAATTACTAGCTAATAGTTACTAGTTAATAGTTACTAATTGACACTAGCACTAGAGAAACTATATGCAAATATAACTATTTACTATATAGCAGTCACATTGATGCATATATATATATATATATATATATATATATATATATATATATATATATATATATATATATATATATATATATATATATATATATATATATATATATATATATATATATATATATATATATATATATATACATATATATATATATATATACATACATATATATATATATATATATATATATATATATATATATATATATATATATATATACATATATATATATATACATATATATATATATATATATATATATATATATATATATATATATATATATATATATATATATATATATATATATATATATATATTACAGTTGTATATAAATATATATAAATATATATATATTCATATATTACAGTTGTATATAAATATATATAAATATATGTATATATATATATATATATATATATATATATATATCTATATTACAGTCATACGTATATATTACAATCATATGCTGGTGCGAGAATTCTAATTCAAGTACTGAGATAACATGAGGTGTGCTCATTTTCAAGCAGGGGTAGCATCTAGCCTGGATACTAAACAAAGTTTTATGACAGGGGGAGCAACTAGTAAACAGTATGATAAGGTACTAGGCGCTGAGTTCCACCAACTATTAGGAAGAGTAAATGTCATGCTTTGAGGTGATATTGCATCATATAATATTATATTATATTATATTATACTATATTACATAATGTTATATTATATTATATTGCATCATATCATATTATATTACATCATAATATAATATATTGTATTGCATCATATTATATCATACTTTATTACATCATATTATACTATGTTATATTACATCATATTATACTCTGTTATATTACATCATATACCAAAGGCAAAATAAGACATGAATCGTAGCGAACTGCCTAGCCAAATTTGCAAAGCCTATAATTTTACCAGTACTGTGGGTTTAAAATATAGGTTCTAGGAAATTTACCATTTGACTTTTTCTTCTCTCTTCGAAGTTTGAGCTCAAAGAGAAACTTATCCAATTGATCTTTTTCTGTTTCAGACAGAGTCTCACCTGAACAATACAGACAGCATTAGTTGTAGTATAACCTGATGAAAGTCATTAGACTGATAGGTGATAAAAAAGAGCTATGTTTGTAAGTTGAAATTTTATAAATTAAAATGAAAGTGCAATAAGGTGGTGTGTAGCTTTCTAATGTCCATCTATTATTAAAATTTATTAATGCAGGACAAAAAATTAGATGTGGTTTGTTACTGTAAGACTATTTAAAATATATTGTCAAAAAATTTAAAAGTGAATCATATGTGTAAACATACATGGATGAATCAGAGCACCGGGTATCTCTTCACCATTACACAATATCTTTAAAGATCCATGACACTTCTTGACATCTGGTGGTAGTTGGCTTTTCAAGGAACGAAGACACCATTTAGGATGCAGAAGCTTTTTAGGACAACGGACCTCCAGTATGAGGCAGTGAGCACAGATGCAGGCAGTGACTGGTCGACTAGCAGTCCAAGTTTCCATCACATGTCTGAGGATGTTGTTGTTGGCTAAAATGAGTTTCTCCCACATCCTGGAAATGTGAGCAGCATCAGATGACACGTAGAGTAAGACTCTTCTAGATTCATAGTCATGTATCAGCTGTGTGTATATTTCATCTTGATAAACATTGACTCCATTTCTTTTCACCTCCATTGTAGCAAACTCTTTAGAAAATAGTTCTAGCAAACCAACTGTCATTTGATGGTACACATGTTGCGGTAATGCAAGACCATTGAATTGTGTCTCGGTATGTAGCAGCAGATCCTTAGGTGATGTGTATGAAACACTGTATTGATCCTTAGCAAACTGTGGAATGATAAAGTACGACTCATGAACATTTCTTTCCAGAGGGCCGTGCAACAATTGAAATGTTCGAAGCAAGCAAACGGCAATTTCAACATCATGAGAGCTTTTGAATAATGTTTCCTTTGTGATCAAATATGTTAGAAGAGACTTCATCATTAGGCCTGTTTTTCGGAAAGAATTCACAGACTCTTCAAACTCTTGTTTCTCCAGTCTCAACTCTTTATCGAAAAAACATGGATTGAACTGATCGACACGACTTTTCCAGACTTCTGGGTCATGGTGATACAAGACACAGAGTAGTTTGGTGACTTCCGTGATCTTGGGAAATATGTATGGTTTGAGTGTTTCAATATTCTTATACCACAAAACTTTGCCGCAGTCATGCATGTTTGTGAGAATGGTGCTTAGCTGGTTTGGCTCAACTTCAATGCCTTCTTTTCTCAATTCCAGCTGAATAAACCAGAAAGAGCAAAATGCTCTGGACAAAGACAAGACTTTGTTATTCACTTCTTCCCATATCAGTGGCAAACGCTTAACAAAGTGCTCACTACTCTTCAGAAGTGAGTTCTTTATCGAATCAAACTCAGCATACTGGTCTTCCTCTCCGATCTGATAAATATCTTCACTGGCAAAAACCTTTCCATTTGAGAAATTGAAATGCTGAATTTTTGCAAAACCGCCATCTGAACTTTTCTCTTCATCAAGAACCTCTTTGCACAGCTGTTCAGATATCTTAAGAAAGCTATCTTTAAGCTGTTGAAACTTGTCACTCTGAAACTTATCCTTGTGTGTGAAGACAAGCTTAGGTGGGCCAAGAGATGGATGGGCAAGATAGAGGTGAGACATGTAGTCGAAGGCCAACTTTCTGACAGCCTCTCTTTCTGTACAATCATTTGAAATCTGATCATACTGCTCCATGTTGACTACAATTACCGGTACACAATTTTGTCTCAGTGTCAAATGGTATGTAATATGATAGACTTCTTGGCCTCCCATATCTATGAGTCGAAGAGTTGTACCATCCACCTCCACCTCCTCCACATTAAACACTTTTGTGGTCTCATCATGTTCTGCATTAGGGCTTCTGTCAGTCAGAACTCTTTTCCTGTCACTGCTCTGTAATGTTCTGATTAGACTGGTTTTACCTGCCATTGTGTTCCCCAACACGGCTATTGTAGCAAATGGCAAGTTTCTACCAGCACCTTTAGCCAAGTCTGTGTAGTATTGCTGTACAGCATCTATTCCGCTCTCACAGACTTCTAGTGGAGGAGATGTTAAGGCATTGCAATCCTGTGTCATGAAGAGCCAAAGATGTGTTAGCTGTAGTATCTCAGGGTTCAAAGATGTCATGGATTTGTTGAAGGATATATTCAGTCTTTGCAGAGTACTTAATGTGCACACTGAAGATGGGAGACTGGTGAAGTTATTACCTGATATGTTTAGTATCTTTAACTTCTGTAGACTCTGCATCCTGAAAATATGATATATTTCTATCATCAGCAAAAACTAGAGGTAATTAATCTACTTATAGTTGACATGATCATAGGCTATTATAGTACAACAACATTTATACACCGCAACAGGGGCTTGTACAAACCATGTTGACATAGTACAGTAAATAAATGTATTTTTAAGAATGTGCCAATAATAGTAAAGAATATGAGCATTGTTGCAATTATTATATTATATGTTTAAAATTTATTATATTATCTATATGAGTTCATGGTGCAATTATAGATATATTTGACCACAATTATTCAAAATTATATGTACTTTACTGTCATCGAAACATACTCTAGTACGATCACACAGTATATTATACTTCTGTATAGTAGATCATTTATTAACCGCATGTTAATATACTGATCTTCTACTATGGATGTAATTAAAATCAAAAGATAATTTTATACTACAGAGCAGGCAACCTTAAGCATGCAATATAAAACAGTTATCATCCGATAGAACAAATGCTATGCTGATTTTGCATAATTTGTGTTAAAGAGATGTCAGGTGAAACTATAAATGTCTCCCCTACATTATAATTATACTCTAATTTCACTATAAAACGGTTTTAATAAATTTGCGCTAGAGTCTTGTAGACAGAATTTCATAGTTGCAAACCAAATTGCTTATACGGCGAACTATAGCAATTTATTGAAAAGCCATTTTTTAGCAAATATATTTTGCATTGTTATAAAGACATAAATTTTTTGTAGGTTTTGAATTTAAATATAAATGTTGAAAGTTGAATAAAAATGAAGTGAACAAATAATTTTTGGCTGTTTATGCTGAGTATTAAAACAGACAGCTGTTATAGTGCCTGCTAAACACACAAACAATATTTGAAATTGCAGTTTACTCTTTTATTTTCTCCTCCTAGCCTTGCAATATATTGTTAAGTTAATATTTCTCTGAAACAAAGCTAAAATAAATGCTTAATTCAACTGTTTTGATAAACTGTAATGTGAATGATTTTGGTTTTGTGCATTTTTTAAAAAAAGTTATCTTGATTTTTAATAAACCAGAAAAGGGCAGCAAAAAATATTTTTATATCTTCAAGTTTTACAACATAATAATAATAATAATGGTATTTTGATGCTGATAACAATAATAGTTATATTAATATTTATTTATGTATATATTTATATAATAAATGAATGTGTAACAAGCTAGTGCAAAGAGAATATAACAAAGAAAGAGGCATATGGCAGTGATAATTCACTGCAGGTTGCGTGAAGTTTGAAGGTCTTTGAGAAGCAAGAATTGCTATACAACCCCAGAGCAGAATCAGTGTGTATATATATATATATATATATATATATATATATATATATATATATATATATATATATATATATATATATATATATGTATATATATATATGTATGTATATATATATATATATATGTATATATATATATGTATATATATATATGTATATATATATGTATATATATATATATATATATATATATATATATATATATATATATATATATATATATATATATATATATATATATATATATATATATATATATATATATATATGTATATATATACTCAAGTGGAAATCTCTTCGCTACTGCCTTAAGAATCATGGGTAATAAAAATCGGTCAGAAGTATTGAGATAGCATATATTCACTATTAAATGACAGATGTCTGCCTAATATAGCTATATATACCAACAAGATTTAAACATATTATAACATTCAACAGTTATAGCTCAAACTACCTCCATTTACAGCATATATAATAAACTTTATTGTACTTTCACATGAGCACTCCTTGACAATTGGAAGAATATTGAATTTATATATTAGACTATTGTCTTCCTGTTTTTTTCTAATTGACTGAAGCTATAGACAGTATACCTTAAATAATTTTCACACAATGCAAAAACTGTGACACACAAACCTCTCAGGTAGAGTAGATAATTTACAGCCCATCATATTCAACTCTTTAAGTGATGTGAGTGATGACACAACTTCTGGTACAGTGTTGAGAGGATTCTCTCCTATGTCTAGTTTCTCTAACTGAGTCAGCTGACATAGACTGTAATATAAAGTGTATGTAATACATAATCTTATAAAGCGTATCATAATAATGTATACTTAATATGTTACTTTTGTATACAACAAGAAAGGTATAGAAGACATAAACTTATGGCAATGAGACACAAAGTGTTCACGGTACCTAGGTGAAAGTCTCTTGGCTACTGTATTAACAATCATGGCTAATAAAGATAGGTCAGAAGTATTGAGATAGTATATAATCACTATTAAATGACAGATGTATCTGCTTAATATAACTATATACCAACAAGATTTAAACATATTATAGCATTTAACAATGTTATTATATAAACTCTCACCATTTACAGCATATATATACTAAACTGTAATTATACTTTCACATGAGCACTCCTTGACAATTATAGGAATAATTGAATTTATATTTTAGACTATATTGTTTGCCTGTTTTTTTCCAATTGGTAAAGCTATAGACAGTATACCTTAAATAATTTTTCACATATTACAAAAACTTGTGACACACAAACCTCTCAGGTAGAGTAGATAAGTTACAGTTTGACATATTCAACTCTTTAAGTGATGTGAGTGATGACACAACTTCTGGTACTGTGTTGAGAGGATTCCCTCCTATGTGTAGTTCCTCTAACTGATTCAGCTGACATAGACTGTAATATAAAGTGTATGTAATACATAATCTTATAAAGCGTATCATAATAATGTATACTTAATATGTTACTTTTGTATACAACAAGAAAGGTATAGAAGACATAAACTTATGGCAATGAGACACAAAGTGTTCACGGTACCTAGGTGAAAATCTCTTGGCTACTGTATTAACAATCATGGCTAATAAAGATAGGTCAGAAGTATTGAGATAGTATATAATCACTATTAAATGACAGATGTATCTGCTTAATATAGCTATATACCAACAAGATTTAAACATATTATAGCATTTAACAATGTTATAGTGTAAATTCTCACCATTTACAGCATAAATATACTAAACTGTAATTATACTTTCACATGAGCACTCCTTGACAATTATAGGAATAATTGAATTTATATTTTAGACTATATTGTTTGCCTGTTTTTTTCCAATTGGTAAAGCTATAGACAGTATACCTTAAATAATTTTTCACATATTACAAAAACTTGTGACACACAAACCTCTCAGGTAGAGTAGATAGTCTACATCTCCCCATATTCAACTCTTTAAGTGATGTGAGTGATGACACAACTTCTGGTACTGTGTTGAGAGGATTCCATTCTATGTCTAGTTTCTCCAACTGAGTCAGCTGACGTAGACTGCAGTATAAAGTGTGCGATATGTGTAGTACACTGTATCATAGTAACATATGCTATATACACAAGGAAAAACATGCAATAAATAAACTTATTGCAAAAAGCAACAGTAAAATTTTTATATTAAACTCAGTTGTAAGGATAAGATGTACTCTGTGTGCATTAGAGCAGTGAGCTTTGTTTTTTAAAGTTAAGCTGTCAGTTTAGTAGATAAGACGTGTTCACTCTACAGTACTATGAAAGTTGATATAATGACATTGTATTATAGTGTATCTCGATAGTTGGTGACATAAAGTGCCTTCCTTATAATCTTATATAATATCTGTAACTTTTGTACTCATAACTACATAAAACAGTCATGCTCTATGATTGATCATATGAAGTAACAGTTCAGATACTGTGACACTTTTTTAGTTCCTACATCTGAAACAGCTGCAGTGTAACGGACACAATGTTTTACATATTGCTATTAGCTGTATACTGTATGATAATAATTTGACTAAAATTATACTTTATATTACAGTTATATATAATACATAGTAAGACATTGTACAAATAAAAAATAATGTCATTTACCCTCTAAACGGTTGCTGTAATAAATACTCACTTATCTAGACTCGCTCTGTCAGTCAGCTTAGAAACATATAGATGCAGGGCTTTACCAGCAATCACTCCGATGTTATTGGGAATTTTCCCTTCTAGTTTGAGATGTGTGATGTCATAACTCCCAACTTCATTTTTCACTTCAGCACTAGTATATGACTTGGTATTAGACGTCCGTACATCTAACCAGTTTGCAGGAGGCTGTCCAGAATGTCTGAACCAGATTTTCATCTTCTCTGTAACATTATACAGTGTGATTATTACACAGTGCTAGCAGGTGGTGTCTCTTATTCTGACACCTGCCATCTACTGATTGAATATATAAATCAATAGTTAGGTTTCAGCCACCATATAGATACTTGTATATAGAACTAAACTACACATTCTTTGATGGCAGCTTCAGGTTTAACATAAGATGAAAGTAAAGTATCTAAGTTCCTAAAACTAACTGCATCCTGTATAATCTTTGGAGCTACTCCAAACTCTTGGTACCATATATTTTCCTAATTCTTGTTAAATACATAATTAGAATAAAAACTAAAAGCTTCTTTTAAGATCTCTAAAATTATGCTGATTGTGTTACAATATGAAAAACATCTCAAATCACTCTTTTTATTTATTACATACAATAACGGATCTTAAAAGAATATTTTGAACTTTCGCAATATTTTAAAATACTCACCACCAGTTGCCATGGTTACCAAATTTCTTTACATTTGAGTCATTTTAATGTGTTTCAGTTTAGAATTGGCAGCTCCACCTACAACAGATATGAACTATAAAAAATACATTTAACTATTCTCTTTTGCTTATTTCGATTTATATTATAAACTAATGGTGCATTTCATTACTTGAAACGACACTGTGTCGAGTTAATATGGAACTTACTTAGTAAAATACTATATATATAGACACACAGATACGCTAATGGATAGTGTACTGCAAAATCTTGATATATATCATAATATATGTAATAACACGGTACATAGAATTGGTATGTCAAATTTTATTACGAAAATATTCAAGTCAAATTATATTACACGTAATATAATTTGACTTGTATATTTTTGTTCTTGTTCTTCTGCAATCCTCTTGATGGTCCTGTGTTTCTCTCTACAATTCTATTGCTGCTCAGAGCGTAAGTGGTGCGAAACCTCATAGCGATTCCCCACTTGCCAGAAAACTGCTCTACCGCTGCTAACCTAAACACCATGGAATTGTCTATGAAAAACTTGTAACATGGCCCTGGCTCAACAACAACACTTTGTGATTGAGCAAAAATATGCTCTGCATACATGGCCTGCAGTCGTCGTCATATGGCAAACATTGATGGACCACAGTCTATCATCGACAAGAAGCGTCGGCCCTAGTAGTGAGTCACATCAATGGCAACTCTGTTCCAGTAGTTTTTTACTGAGAAGTTTCTTGTTCACACAAAGCTTTCAGATCACAAGGCAGAATCAATTCTCAAAGATGCCTCGCACCCAGTGAGCTCAGTCTTTACTTGATATCAAAAACAGATCCCCACAAATCTGCCTAGCAAGATACAGAATTGTATCAAAGCCATGTGGTGAGAAAAATGTGCGGCCTAATAAATTGAATCCTCGATACTTTCACCAGTGGCCAGTGCTACAGTCACATCTGCACTAGGACTTCCTGTTTCTGTGTCTGTTTCCTGTTGATGGCATAATATGGCGTCTCCAGAAAAGTGGTGTACTCCACAGGGGCAAAAAGTCACAGTGAAATGTTGGGGGACGTGTATTCGTAGAGTTTGAGTGCGGAGAATGTACGTCGACACTCGCTACGTTTCCTGTGGATGTCCTGTCCAATAATGACCTGTATCAGAGTTCGGGTTTGTCTGGTTGTCCAAGTCGTCTGTCGTAGTAAAGCTAGGAGTAACTCCAGTTTTTTGGTCTTGTCCAGTTGTATAGCGTAGTCATCAGGGGTGGTTGTCGGCTGTTCCGTCTGCGGCGTCAGGTGTACGTCAGATAACATGTCAAGTTCAGCTTCAAATATGTTGTCCCAGTGTGTAGTGGGAGTGTCGAGTAGAGCTTGTATCTTGGAAGATACAGGTACAATGTCGCATGCAACAGAGTATTCGAATTCAAGCATAATTTTCTCAAATCACACTCCCTGTTGGAGACTCCACCCAGTCAGTACGACACTGTGACTGAGTTGGCAACCAACAACCTCCTGGTTTTCAAAAACCATTCGAGTGATTGCTCAACTCAAAGTCGCCAGTGAAATCATCTAACATCAGCAGTCCAACTTTATCATTATGACAAAGTGAGACTGAAGTCGGCTACTAGAATAAATTGTTTAATTATTGCTCACACCCACCTGCTCAGCGGCGACTTTATCCGTCAGCATTTCCGTGTTTCTTACCGGGTCGGTGTTTGATCCGGTATGAAAACTAAGTCAATATTTCAAGCCAGCGCGCTACTTGGCTAAATGGCTCAGCCTGTTGACACAACCATATCAAGGACGCAGGGTCTGTTCGTAATCTGACCGCACGCCCACACAGATATGGTCTAAAGTGTTTGACCGCCTTGACTACTGCCAGGAGCTCTCTCCTGGTTGTACAGTAGTTCTTCTCAGGGGGGCGATAGAGCTTTGCTATAGTAGGCCGCCAACACCTCGCAGC
The DNA here is from genome assembly GCA_964035545.1 of Bugula neritina. Lineage (NCBI taxonomy): Eukaryota > Metazoa > Bryozoa > Gymnolaemata > Cheilostomatida > Bugulidae > Bugula > Bugula neritina. The sequence goes on from OZ037770.1 coordinate 2,548,050, forward strand.
CATCTTGGATCTGAGATAGCACAGCACCTACATTGTGGTCACTGGCATCAGTATCCTAAATGTACTCTTTTGCCGGATCAGAGTACGCCAAGATGGGCGCCCCCACCAACTAATCCTTGAAGTGGCCAAAATGCCTGCTGTTCTGCATAGGTCCACTGCCAGCGTACTCCCTTTGCTGTCAGCCGCTTTAGCAGCTGAGCAATTCCTGCAAAGTCAGGTATGTACTGTTGGTAGTACCCTACCAACCCCAGGAACGCTCAAAATTCAGGAAGGTCGACAGGGACGGCCAGTCCCTCACAGCTTGTACGATCTCCGGGTTGGTGGCGTCTCTGTCTAGACCAACTACGTGGCCCAAGTAATTAACCTCCTGTTGCGGTAATGCACACTTAGAGGGCTTGAGCTTCAGACCAGCAGCTCAAAGGCTGTCAAACACTTCTCTAAGCCAACTGACATGAGTGCCGAAAATGGAGGAGATGACAATGATATCATCGAGATAGATGAGCAAGGTCTTCTAGTGTAAACCGCTCAGGACCTGCTCCATGAATCCCTGGAAGGTGGCCGGCGCAGACGTAAGTCCGAACGACAGCACCTTCCACTTCCAGAGCCCGTCTCGCATAATAAACGCTGCCTTGTGCTGTGCATCAGGATTCAAGGGCACCTGCCAATACCTGCTTAGCAAGTCCAGCGTACTGACTAACTTGCTACCAGCTAAGGCATTTAGCAACTCATCGATCCTAGGAAGAGGGTAAGCGCCCTGGATGGTCACGCTGTTCAGTTTGCAATAATCCACGCGAAACTTCCAGCTCCCATCCTTTTTTTAAACCAGGACAACTGGAGAGCTCCAAGCACCATAGGCTGGCTCAATCAGGTCCTGGTTCAGAAAGTCTTGCACCTACCAGCTCACTTCTTTTTTTTCTCAGGACCTAGCCGACGGGTCAACTGCCTAATAAGGACTGTCCTCACCGCCAGGAGTATCTCATGACAGACAGCCTTAGCCAGGCCCATGTCATTGCCGCCACAACTGAACACGTCTCTGTAATCAGAGAGTAGCTGCACCACTACCAGGTGTTCTCGCTTACTCTCACAGCTATCACAGGCATCGCCATACAAATCTACCAAGTTTTCCGGCACTGTTCCCCCGCCGTTCCTAGCGGGTACTCCCTGGGCTTCATCCACCGTTTCCAGGGTGAGCCCGACATCCTGCTGTTCAGAATGGAACTTCTCTACTAGTGACCCAGCCAACAATTCCAACGGCTCCGTGAAAGGGTTTACACACTGGACCAGGAATTTCCCCTGTTTATCCAGCCTATTTAGGCTGTTGGCGAGCTGGACGCTCTCCAGTGCACTTTTCACCACTCTTGAGTCGGAGATTTTTCTACAGTTCACTCTGCAGCGGGCTGTAGTCCGGGAGCGCCCAGGTACAGTACAGCGCCGCACCACCTGCACTCCCCCCAAGGGCCTGCCAAACCGGTCCACACAAATAGCTCACGCCCGGTCATCATCTCCGAGACTTGTTGAAGTCGATGTGGCACTTGTGTCGCTTCAGAAATGGCATTGACGATGACGGTCTCACTGATCACCTGATCACGGACTCTACCAGTCAACTCTATCACGTCATAGAAAGTAATACACGACCCCTCTGCTAACGTGCTGTGTTCCCCCCCCCATATGGCTCCAGCTTCGCCTGGTCCCAGGTACTGAAGGTGTCAAACAGACGCCGACACAGGAGATTTTTGGTGCACGCTGTATCCAACAGGAATGTTGCAGCTTTGCAGGCAACTTTACCGGGAAGAAAATAACTGCTTCCATATAGCTGGGCGCTCACTGAGCGGTTCATCTCTGGAGGTGACACCCCATGTGCATAGAGTTGGGAATGCACCTGCCCTTTCCAGTTGCGGGGGGTTTGTCGATGTGTAATGAGCAGCTGAGTTACATCTCGGTCTTGCTTGCACACAGGCGACCGAGTGAAAGCTCGGTCCTGCTCTCGTGTGGGCAACCGAGGGAAATCTTGGTTCTGCTCCCACTCGTCATACCTCTCCTCCTCAGGTAAACCTTCAAAGCGGTTTTGAGTGGCCAAGCCAAAGGTTTAGGCGGGCCTTGCGGTCTGCTGACTTTCCGTGGGGCTTGCCTTTCTGGCGAAGGCAGCCTCTTCACTTATTGGGTTTGGGCCTTGGCCTCGGAGGGTTAAACCGAGACCCACAGTCAGCGAAGTCTACCGCTGGCCGTTGTTGTTTAACTGCCTCTTTCTACCATGGGAGCAAATTTGTCCGAAGTGCTCTCCACTACCACAGCCTCAGCATTCGGGGGCTTGCCTGCCGACGACAACTGTTGGCGACCTTGTGGGTCGCTCAGTTGTCGACTGTTGGCGCAGATGCCTGATCTCGACTAACAGCTCACGAACCAAGCTTGTGGTAAAGCTAGTAGGCTCGTCGGCTGCTGCCGTGGCGACATGTACAACCGACTTGGATGACGACGTCGACACGTCGTCGTTTTCCTCCACTTACTGTACTGTCGTCCCAGCTCAGCGCGTACTGTCCGCGTGAAAATATGCATTCCCAAGCCTGAAAGCTCGCCCTATAGTCTCAACCTCGGCCACTAGCAAGTGTTGCTTCAGGCCTAGGTTGTTGACAGACTGGAGGAAATAATCTAGTGCCAGACTCTGTCGGCCATTTGCAGGCAAGTCTCCACAGGCAACTTGTGCTAGCCGCTCAACTACGGTCGCGTGCTCTCTCAAAATAGTTTTAGGATTTCTCCTAAGTCCTTGGAGTTGCACACGCGCATCTTGAGTGGTGAGCCCAAACCGGGCTCTCAACACCCTAAAGATGTCGCAGACATCCTGACCAATCTCATAAGGTTTAGTCGGTTCCGTCAGGCACAACCGCAGCTGTATCAGAGTAACCCTGACAGGCTATCCACAGATGGCTGCCACATTGCTCCACATTCTCTTCTCCTGAGAAGATAGAAGCCTGCAAGTGGTACCTGTCCATAGGCAGCGCTGGACCGCCTATGTCATCCTCCATAGCCGCCGGCTCAACTCGCTTTTCATGGGGTACGTCCTCTTTGTCGGCCATCTTTCCTCACTCCTTAACTAGGAGCATTAACTTTAAATTTATCCTACTGCTGCCACCACTGTTGTAAAACTGTGCATTCACTAATTGCTGGGTATTTAAAGTAATGTAAAACTGCCAAGTTAAAGAGATTATTATGCGTTTATTTAATACAATATTTACACAAGTAAAACTGTACAATACTTAGAAGACAAGTTACATAATTGCAGACAGAATACACACAACCTATTGTTAGCTAATGCACTGCCTGACTGCCGGCTATCCAAGCGTGCTTGCTATCTTCTAATTGATTAGTCCTGTCTTTGTTAGTAGCGTAGTAAGTACTGTCAGGCCGAATATAGGAAGGCCCGCTAATAGAAAAGTAGCAGGAGAGCTGTTCTTTTGATAATACTACTATACAAAATCTCTACAGTTGCATTTGGAAGTAGCGCAAAATTTTTGCGTAAGGGTTAACATCAAGTAAAACATCTCAAATAAATGCTCTAATAAAAGCGGTATTAAAACTGTTGAAAAGATGTGATGAAGACATAGGGTTAAAAAATATTTCAAAATTATATTACAAAGATGCTTGTCTAAATATAAAATATTTTAAATTAACTTTGCATAAATACTGAACTTTGCTTTTGTTTTAATTTTTTTCTTTTAAAGAAATTTTAGCCATGACGTAAAACTATGTAAAGCATTAGCATTCCTTTAAACAAAATGTAGCACAAGCTCCTCAACTACTGTACACTCTGTCTCTAACTACTCTAACTACTGTACACAGTAGTATTTGATATTAAAGTTGAAAGGTCAACAGCTATAAAGTGCATGGTCATGACAGACAGGACAACAAATAAATCATAAGACTTATATCAAAGTTGCCATTTAAGCATTGCTCAGCAACCGAAGCCACAAAAATTTGTTCAGTAGCATATTTCCTTCAAAGTTTTTCATGTTGGGAGGACACAACTCGCATTTATGCAGAAGATCTTGAGGACAAATATTATATAGGCAAATGCGGCTTTATAATAATGGTTTGTCTCAACTACTTTTCAAGACAACAAAATATTAACGTTAACTAATCTCATCTCATGCAGTGTTTCAAAATTCAATAACTACCATACAAATAAATCTTAATGGCTCTACAATTTTAAAGAATGTCTTCAGATAGAAGCATGTTTCAATAACTTTGTTTGATAAACTGTGAATAAGGTAAACCAGATGCATATTACAGAAATAAACGGAATCCTTACCAGCTGTCTTAGCTTTCTCCCATATGGAGGCGTTTGACTGGAGTCAGAGCTGAGAAATGGTGACTCGTTGACTGCTCAGAGATGTGTGATTGAGATGTGACCAGCTACTGAGTGTTGAAGATAATGATTGGTTGCTGAGACTAACTTGTTGTAGAAACATGCTTCACCCTCGTGATTCTTATCTTTAATATTCAATAACACTCTTGTTTGTTTAAAGTCTCAATCACTGTGAGAAACTGTTGGTAAGAGACTTGTTATAGCTGGGTTAAAAACTGTGTCCTTCATCAAACTGATAACACAGTGCGAGATCCTGCATGTGACAATGTATGCTTCTAGTCCTATCTAAACTAAAGCAACTTGCAATACATCACAACACATGTGTGTATTTTAGAAAAACGCAACCATAGCTACTCTAGTCAAGTATTGGACTGCATGTTTTTATTCACCAATTGTGTTTCAACACAAACTGTTAATAGCAAAATAATGCTAAGAAAAGGGCTGATTTTATAAGATACCTGATTAGTGTTGTAAAGTTCATTTAAAATTAACAAAACTTGCAAAATATGGTTGCTCTTAACAGCTTACTATTGTAGGTTTGAACTTGATCATTTAAAATTCTGTGGTATAAGAATGTATAATATTTTATGAATATGATCTACTGTTAGTATAATTGGTTTTGGAAAACTGAAACCTCGCAGAACAAAGTATTTATGTGCAATCTTGACATAAAATATCCTTTTCAGATGTTCCTTCTGTTGCTTTACCTAACTTCTATGAAGAGGAAATAAACAAAGACTGACAATAGCTATAAAGAAGACATTAAAAGCCACTACACATCAATATTACGATGACATGGTAAAAGCTGGTGAAGAGGCTGTGTTATAGATGGGAAATTTTATTGCAGTTAGCAAAAGAAGTGCAGCAAAGCATAACGTATTAGTTGCTTCAGCTGAAATTTAGTCCCATATGCTGTCAAATTTTATAAAGGAATTCAACTGATTAGTTTTTTACCTGTGCTTAAATGGGTTTTATTATTCTTTGAGCAATTGTAGCAAGAGTAGCAAAACGCTGTGTAATAATAAACCTACTTATAGGCAGTGAGCATCAACTGTGTTGTCAGTAATAAACATGACTGGCTGTATAAAAAACTTATAAACGTTGAAACATTTTGGCTTTTAGCCAATATTGTAAAGGTGGGTTATGCAACTATAAAACTCCTACTCAAGTGGTAGTCTAGGATGGACAGGGCTGAGCTGATAATATTACAAGAGGTTTTAATCCTAAACTGAAGGATATCTAAGAATGTGCCAGTTATTGAACCTGACTCAATGCATGCTGTTAGGCTAGATTAATCTCTCTTAAAAACTATTAAACCATATTGATGCTCCCCTAACCTTTTCCAATATGACAGCTGATAACAATGTTATACAGTTACTGATACAGAAAACACCACCAGTTAAGTTGCGTTTATACCTCTGCTGAAAAAAATACCGAGTTTAAGTTAATAACGTTGACTAAATAACGATGTTTACGAGGAGTTATTACTCCTATTCTGAAAACGGCCGATTAAGTTATCACAATAAAAAGTTTCTACGAGTGGCTTTTACAATGCAATGCAACTCGGAGAAATTTTAACCGGGCCAAATGGAATTTCTGACCGAGAATTGTGAAGGTATAAAGGTAACTTTAGAGAATGTCTACATCAGATCTACTTTCTCACATACATATTTTCAGAAATTATTAAGTTTAATTGCAGATCGCACACACCCCAACTTGTTGTCATGTTTTATTATACAAAATTGAAATTAACAAGTATAATTATACGTAACTATATTAGAAATGTGGTAGCAATTAGTGTTTTACTACTGCACAGATAGCATACCATCATTTACTGTAGTATTATTATAAATAGACTATAATATTTCAGTTTGTACTATATAAATATTATACTGTGAGAGTGTTGAACACATGACAACGAGTTACCTAACGATCTCTAACATTCATTGTTTAGAAAAGATCTCAGCCCTAAAAATATAGTTCTTTTATATAACTTAAAGTTAGAATGCTTTTTTTGCCAGTTTTTTAATTTTTGTTGCGTTTTGTTGAATTTTTTCATTTATGAATGTGTAAAATGATTCAACAAGGTCACTGCTAAAAAGTAGTGCAGCTACAGTTTGTAACACAAAACCTGCATCCAGTGAAATACTAGATTGTTGCCCTCTGAAATAAACAATTCCATGCAGTCGATTGCACCATAATCCTCATAATATTTGCACACCTGATAGATTATAAAGCTAATGGCATATGATGGTGATAAGAATAGCTGTAATGTTCAATTATGAACAAATAAACCAAGTAAGGGAGACGTGGTAAGGCCTCCAGTCTAAGAATGGTTCTAATATCTAATCATGGGCTACACTGCTTACTCATGAAAACTTTAAACAGCTACCCTCCTCTTTTGTTATCTTAAGCTATTTCTACATGCAACTTATGTTTTCGAACTCAAAGTAATAAGTCATCAACGTTGAAATTATTACACATGACATTATAGCCTAGATACTATGAGAATTGCGCATGTAAACATGGATCACAACTGACAAAGGAATAAAGTTATAAATGATCACCTGTTAATGAAATGTATTTGATTCGCTATATTGAAAATATCACTAATAATGCAAATTACTCTGCCAACTGTTCATGTGAACATGGATCACAATTGAAGCATTAATAAAGTTAAATTGTCATCTTTTTGTGAACTATAATTTTCATCACATTCTGCGTGGTAACATCTTCACAAGAATAGCTTGTGCATTATACTGTCCATAGTATATATATTATAGTCTACACAGTGTATAGTATGTATTCTACACAGTGTATAGTATATAGTCTACACAGTGTATAGTATGTAGTCTACACAGTGTATAGTATATAGTCTACACAGTGTATAGTATGTAGTCTACACAGTGTATAGTATATAGTCTACACAGTGTATAGTATGTAGCCTACACAGTGTATACTGTATAGTATGTAGTCTACACAGTGTATAGTACATAGTCTACACAGTGTATAGTATATAGTCTACACAGTGTATAGTATGTAGTTTACACAGTGTATAGTATGTAGTCTACACAGTGTATAGTATGTAGTCTACACAGTGTATAGTATATAGTCTACACAGTGTATAGTATGTAGTCTACACAGTGTATAGTATGTAGTCTACACAGTGTATAGTATATAGTCTACACAGTGTATAGTATGTAATCTACACAGTGTATAGTATGTATTCTACACAGTGTATAGTATGTAGTCTACACAGTGTATAGTATGTATTCTACACAGTGTATAGTATATAGTCTACACAGTGTATAGTATATAGTCTACACAGTGTATAGTATGTAGTCTACACAGTGTATAGTATGTATTCTACACAGTGTATAGTATATAGTCTACACAGTGTATAGTGTGTAGTCTACACAGTGTATAGTTTATAGTCTACACAGTGTATAGTATATAGTCTACACAGTGTATAGTATGTAGCCTACACAGTGTACAGTATGTAGTCTACACAGTGTATAGTATATAGTCTACACAGTGTATAGTATGTAGTCTACACAGTGTAAAGTATGTAGTCTACACAGTGTATAGTATATAGTCTACACAGTGTATAGTATATAGTCTACACAGTGTATAGTATGTAGTCTACACAGTGTATAGTATATAGTCTACACAGTGTATAGTATATAGTCTACACAGTGTATAGTATGTAGTCTACACATTGTATAGTATGTAGTCTACACAGTGTATAGTATATAGTCTACACAGTGTATAGTATATAGTCTACACATTGTATAGTATATAGTCTACACAGTGTATAGTATATAGTCTATACAGTGTATAGTATATAGTCTACACAGTGTATAGTATATAGTCTACACATTGTATAGTATATAGTCTACACAGTGTTTAGTATATAGTCTACACAGTGTATAGTATATAGTCTACACAGTGTATAGTATATAGTCTACACAGTGTATAGTATATAGTCTACACAGTGTATAGTATATAGTCTACACAGTGTATAGTCTACACAGTGTATAGTATGTAGTCTACACAGTGTATAGTATATAGTCTACACAGTGTATAGTATGTAGTCTACACAGTGTATAGTATGTAGTCTACACAGTGTATAGTATATAGTCTACACAGTGTGTAGTATATAGTCTACACAGTGTATAGTATATAGTCTACACAGTGTATAGTATATAGTCTACACAGTGTATAGTATGTAGTCTGCACAGTGTATAGTATGTATTCTACACAGTGTATAGTATATAGTCTACACAGTGTATAGTATGTAGTCTACACAGTGTATAGTATATAATCTATACAGTGTATAGTATGTAGTCTACACAGTGTATAGTATATAATCTATACAGTGTATAGTATATAGTCTACACAGTGTATAGTATGTAGTCTATACACTGTGTATAGTATGTAGTCTACACAGTGTATAGTATATAGTCTACACAGTGTATAGTCTACACAGTGTATAGTATATAGTCTACACAGTGTATATTATATAGTCTACACAATGTATAGTATGTAGTCTACACAGTGTATAGTATGTAGTCTACACAGTGTATAGTATGTAGTCTACACAGTGTATAGTATGTAGTCTACACAGTGTATAGTATGTAGTCTACACAGTGTATAGTATATAGTCTACACAGTGCATAGTATATAGTCTACACAGTGTATAGTATATAGTCTACACAGTGTATAGTATGTAGTCTACACAGTGTATAGTATGTAGTCTACACAGTGTATAGTATATAGTCTACACAGTGTATAGTATGTAGTCTACACAGTGTATAGTCTACACAGTGTATAGTCTACACAGTGTATAGTATATAGTCTACACAGTGTATATTATATAGTCTACACAATGTATAGTATGTAGTCTACACAGTGTATAGTATGTAGTCTACACAGTGTATAGTATGTAGTCTACACAGTGTATAGTATGTAGTCTACACAGTGTATAGTATGTAGTCTACACAGTGTATAGTATGTAGTCTACACAGTGTGTAGTATATAGTCTACACAGTGTATAGTATATAGTACACACTGTGTATAGTATATAGTCTACACAGTGTATAGTATATAGTCTACACAGTGCATAGTATATAGTCTACACAGTGTATAGTATATAGTCTACACAGTGTATAGTATATGCAGTACATATAATATATATATATATATATAATATATGATACTTGGCTGTTATTGAGTTATTCGTGTTTTACCAAGTATGTAGCAACATAAATAACATATGTATTATATAATATTGTATCAGCCATGTTGTGCATATTGTTATAGTTTGTTTAAAAGATAAAATATTCGCATGTAGGAATATTGAAATAAGCCAGTGAGCATATACCCTAGCCACGAACACTGATATCTACTAATGATGTGCTTCTTATGATAATATTGAAATGCTATATTTGGGTTTATTTAGCAAAGATAAATTATATTTCTTATTGCACTACTAATACTAAAACATAAATGGTTGTCACACAATAATAATATAAAGCTAAAAAATATCAGTTTTCGCTAATAAATGTAGAAAAAAACAGTGATATTTGTATAACAATAAGCTAACAACTATTTAGATATCCCAAATGCTTTCCTCTGATTCACTTTAGAAGGAAAGACCACCAAGTCCCGGGACACCAAAGGTGTTTCCCTGTAGAATACAATAATGCAAAATATTAGTAAGTGAGTCAAAATATGGAAAAGAAATTGCAAAATAGAAATGGGCATGAAAAATATAATTTAGTACTACTAAAGCAATTCTTTTATAGCTTGCAATACCAAAATATTATAGCCATAACAATAAAAGTCCAAAATTTTGAAGTTTTAGGCCTGTTGATAAAATGTAGGATGATCAGCAAATTATGAGCAGTACATTACATGTATATATTCTAGAAGTTACTTGAACTGTACTTACAAGGCCAACTGCAGTCCCAGTGTCTAATAACACTCCATTACTCGAACTAACTTGGTGAGCGACGTTACTGCTATGTCCCCCACTGACAGCCACATCTGTACAATAGAATTGAGGCTATATACATGTCTAACATATGAATATATACATTCCATTAACCTAAACTGAGTTGTGAATAATTCATACTTAATTCATACTGTAAAATATTATACTATGTTATATTACATCATATTATACTATGTTATATTACATCATATTATATTATATTATGTCATTATATATTATATTATATTACATCATATTATACTATACTATATTACATCATATTGTATTATATTATATTACATCATATTATTATATAATATATTATATCATATTATAGTATATTATATTACATCATATTATGCTATGTTATATTACACCATATTATAGTATATTATATTACATCATATTATGCTATGTTATATTACATCATATTATACTATGTTATATTACATCATATAACAAAGGCATAATTAGAATAAAGAAGTAATCAATTCTCACCAAATAAACTTCTAAGTGTCAAATAGCAAGTTACGTGGCAATTAACAACTTATGCTTGATCAGTAGTTTCACAGTGTAATTAAAATCACTCATTGATTCAAATCATTCTATATTAATAAAACGGTACAAAATTTTCTGTGATATAAAATCATATAATGAAGTATTATTATGTTATATGGCATGCCTCGGTTCCACTACCCTGCAAATGCAGACATACTACGCATATATTGGCTATTGCATGATATCTTCTTGTAGCTGCCATTATTATAATGCGTGCACTTTATAAAACTTGTAGTTTTTGCTATTATATGTGCTGTTTTAAACATGTTCTTTATAATAAGGAGAATTGTTGACTATATGCTCAGTAAACTACATTACAACTACAGTAAACAGCATATGTGTTACTTGTGTATATAATACGCCTATAGCATTTCTGCAACTACATATATCCCCCTGTTCACACATTGCCGCATCGTACGAAGTAATGTAAAATATCAGCCATCTTTAATGTGTCCGGGCTGAAGTTTACAAAGTCCACTAATAGGTAATATATAAGACATTTCATTGGACAATTTTATCCAATCAGTAGACACAAAAGTTTTTCTGTCTAACAGGAACCCGCCGCAACTAATTTGAATCAAAGCAGTGCTCGATCCTAGCGTACCGTAGCACAGTACAGGAAGCTCAGACATTTGTAAAAGTGGCTGATACTTTACATTACGGCATACGATACGACAATGTGTGAACAGGGGCATAAGGGTGATTTTAAGACTTTTAAAATAAAAAAAAACCTCTAACCAAAAGCCTGTGTAAGATTCTCTAATGTATAAAACCTTGAAACTTACATTTCGAGAAGATTTGAACTGCTGGATGTTACAGTAGTTGCGCACTAGTTGCCAGTTGCTAGTTGTCAGTTGCTAATTGCTATATATTTGTCATTTGACGGTTGCTAGTTGCCAGTTGTAATCTGCTAGCTTCCCGTTGTGGTTTCTACACCTAAATGATCCTTCAGCTGCAACTTTCAATGTTGAAGTTCCGATCAACTGCCTATTGATTTGTTACTCATCCTGTTACTATGCAGCTGTAACAACAACATAATGACTTACTAATGTTATACACAAAGCACAGTGTGTAGAAGTTTTTACTAAGAAGAGTCACAGAGAAGTCTATTAAAAAGCAGCAAAACAGTCTACATTTGTATCAGCTTTCCATGTATAACCTGTTGAGAGTCAATAACATTTCTGCAGCACTAGAACTAGAGTGGCTTATAGGGCTATAGCAGTAGAGACTACAGTGGTTATTACTACAGTGGTTATTACTACAGTGGTTATTACTACAGTGGGTATTACTACAGTGGTTAGGAACAGACTCTGTAAAAGTTGGCTAATGAAAAGTTATGTAGCATGCAACTCTAGTAATTCACCATTCTAGTAGACATAAAATTCTGCAGTAGTAGTAGTAGCAGCAGTAGCAGTAGTAGTAGTACTAGTAGTAGTAGTACTAGTAGTAGTAGTACTAGTAGTAGTAGTAGTAGTAGTAGCAGTAGTAGTAGTAGTAGCAGTAGTAGTAGTACTGATAGTAGTAGTAGTAGTAGTAGTAGTAGTAGTAGTAGTAGTAGTAGTAGTAGTAGTAGTAGTAGTAGTAGTACTACTACTACTATTACTAGTAGTAGTAGTAGTACTACTACTACTACTACTACTAGTAGTACTACTACTACTACTACTGCTGCTACTGCTGTTACTACTGCTACTACTACTACTACTACGACTATCAGTACTACTACTACTACTACTACTACTACTACTACTACTACGACTATCAGTACTACTACTACTGCTACTACTACTACTACTGCTACTACTACTACTACTACTACTAGTACTACTACTACTAGTACTACTACTACTAGTACTACTACTACTGCTACTGCTTAGGCCTGCACGGTGTCAGACTGCACTGCCAAATGATTAAATATGGTTAAAAATAATCGTACATCGAAAAACACCAAAATTTGGAGTTATGTCCCCTTTTTATTCAATGTAGTTCGGTGTCGGCTCTATTGGGGAAGCGATTACTCCCACCGACATGCTTAGACAGCTCTGAATCATGTATCAATGTACTAATGCATTAGCATACAAACCTCATTTTATAGCATTAGCTACCAACTCATATTTCAGATTCAGAAAATTGGATAGGAAAGCTGTTTCTAGGCTATTTTTGAAATAGACTACTGCACTACTGTTAACACTAACAATGGCTACACTGCTATATCAAATCTGTTTCACTACCTGCATGATTTTCAACCATTGTAGCGTACAATTGATAGCTGTCGAGATAATTCACACTGCTTAGAGTTAGTCACTCTATGGATACCTCAGTATGACAGCAAGTTCCTTATATTCAAATTTTACACGACAAAAATACGCTATCAACATCGACAACAATGACAACAATCAAAAGGTCTTCTCTTTATTTCAAGTAGAAAGATTTTTAAACTGCAAAATAGAGGAGTGTGTTAGCTCAGAAGCAATCGAACCTCAGGTCTATCAGGCATTAATAAAAGTTACTGATTATGCGCAGCTGAAAAATATTACCTTACATTTAAAAATTGGACAGCTTCAACTAGAACAGATTTTGACTATGATGGTTGACTAGTTTTGTTGAACTCTCCAGGTAATAAGTGCAAGCTTTATCAATTAAATAAAACGGGGAAAAAAACATCAGTTTATTATATCTTATACGCATGCAAGTGGTCACAAGTTTGTTTTTATGTCTGCGCTTCATTTTGGCCATTAAATGCTAGGACTGTTAGCATGTTCATCATAGTAGGTTTGAGACTGCAATGCTTCTTGCTGACAATATGGCCTGACAGCGAGAACAGTCTCTCAGATGCCACACTAGAGGCGCAGACACTGAAGACATTTCTTGCAATCTGACTGTATGTAGGAAATTCACACTGGTGGGTCTGCTACCAGGTAGTAATCTCGTTCTGCGCCTCACAAGTCAGACTCAGCAGGAATTCGAGCTGAAAATTTAAGCAAAGCATTCAATTGCAACATATCACAAGATATATTGAATATGAAGTTGTCAAGTATGAATATTTAGCTGTATATATATATATATATATATATATATATATATATATATATATATATATATATATATATATATATATATATATATATATATATATATATATATATATATATATATATATATATATAACTGCATAAATCTCAGTTTAAAATATTACAAATTGTTACTGTTATGTCATGTCACTACCTCTCGTTTCGATTTTTCCTCTGGAGTCAGAGAGACACTTTGGGTCTGTGACAGAGCTCCCAACATTTTTTTGCTTACTCAACAGAATTGCTGCTAGGGAGGATTTCTGCAAAATTTCTGCAAATAAATTGACAAGTACAATCATGAATCAATGTGATTATTTATGACAATAATGGTAACAATAATCATAAACTCTATAGACCATCGCATAGATAGTAAATAGTGATAATTTAGTTTGAATGGATAAATAATTAATAATACTAAGTCTAATACTAATAGTAATAGTAATAATTAATATTATTATTATTACTGCATGCAAACTTTTATAAGGGAGTATGGCCACCTCGTTGGCCCGACTGGCAATGATTCATTATTATAAATAATCATTCCAATCATTATTAGGCCTACAGCCTACTACCTCAGTATACTCAGACTGAGATTCTAAATAGATTCTACTACCTTAGTACAACATTATTTTTTATTAGTATTAAGAATGAAATCAAATCAATGTGATTATGATAATATTAATAATGGTAACAATAATCTAATACTAATAGTAATAATTAATATTATTATTACTGCATGCAAACTTTTATAAGTCACCATAAAATTAGCTAACTCCTGTCCCACCTTTAGTTAAGTTGGTATAGAAAACCAGCTAACTCAACACCAACAGCAAAACATTACTCACCGCTTCATCAATCATTTGAATGTCATCAGTTTCAGCCATTTCTCTTGCTCCAATGCTTTACTTTCACCGCCTTTTCTGCTTATGTGCTAACAATAGTCTGAGGGACTAACTCAATTTTATGACACAGCAGCTACTTTACAAATTCTAATACTCCTAACGGAGTGGCATAACGAACTAACTTGAGAAAAAAAAGGAAAAACAGTTAAAGAGAGAGCAACTCCAAGACACCGAAACTTCGGTCGATGCACTGTACTGAAACTATAGTTTATAGTTCAATGGGTCGATGGCTTTCGGTTGTTAATAAACTGATAATCAGTGATTCGATTGGTAGGTCACATCGAAAACATCGTTTACCATCGAACCATCGTGCAGGCTTACTGCTACTACTACTATCACCAATAATAGTGCTTTGTTATACTCATCCCACACCTTTTAAACAGATACTATTTTCCCAACTCTGATATCCAGTCTGTTGGACAATAAAGGAAGTTCAGACGACGGACTTACTTCAGACTGAAAGTTTTTCTCTATATCTCCGTAATTCGTGTAGATCTTGTTCCCTCCGAATTCCTCCTTCCTTTCAATTAGCAACTCTGTAACAGGCAATCAGCAACTGCTTAATAGACAATTGGCAACTCTGAGATATAACTCAAGTAATACATAATATATAACTCAAGTTATACATAATATATAACTCAAGTAACACATAATATATAACTCAAGTAATACATAATATATAACTCAAGTAATACATAATATATAACTCAAGTTATACATAATATATAACTCAAGTAATACATAATATATAACTCAAGTAATACATAATATATAACTCAAGTAATACATAATATATAACTCAAGTAACACATAATATATAACTCAAGTAATACATAATATATAACTCAAGTAATACATATTATATAACTCAAGTAATACATAATATATAACTCAAGTAACACATAATATATAACCAAAGTAATACATAATATATAACTCAAGTAATACATAATATATAACTCAAGTAACACATATTATATAACTCAAGTAACACATAATATATAACTCAAGTAACACATAATATATAACTCAAGTAACACATAATATATAACTCAAGTAATACATAATATATAACTCAAGTAATACATAATATATAACTCAAGTAACACATAATATATAACTCAAGTAACACATAATATATAACTCAAGTAACACATAATATATAACTCAAGTAATACATAATATATAACTCAAGTAACACATATTATATAACTCAAGTAACACATATTATATAACTCAAGTAACACATAATATATAACTCAAGTAACACATAATATATAACTCAAGTAATACATAATATATAACTCAAGTAATACATAATATATAACTCAAGTAATACATAATATATAACTCAAGTAATACATAATATATAACTCAAGTAATACATAATATATAACTCAAGTAATACATAATATATAACTCAAGTAATACATAATATATAACTCAAGTAATACATAATATATAACTCAAGTAATACATAATATATAACTCAAGTAACACATAATATATAACTCAAGTAACACATAATATATAACTCAAGTAACACATAATATATAACTCAAGTAATACATAATATATAACTCAAGTAACACATATTATATAACTCAAGTAACACATATTATATAACTCAAGTAACACATAATATATAACTCAAGTAACACATAATATATAACTCAAGTAATACATAATATATAACTCAAGTAATACATAATATATAACTCAAGTAATACATAATATATAACTCAAGTAATACATAATATATAACTCAAGTAATACATAATATATAACTCAAGTAATACATAATATATAACTCAAGTAATACATAATATATAACTCAAGTAACACATAATATATAACTCAAGTAACACATAATATATAACTCAAGTAACACATAATATATAACTCAAGTAATACATAATATATAACTCAAGTAACACATAATATATAACTCAAGTAACACATAATATATAACTCAAGTAACACATAATATATAACTCAAGTAATACATAATATATAACTCAAGTAACACATATTATATAACTCAAGTAACACATATTATATAACTCAAGTAACACATAATATATAACTCAAGTAACACATAATATATAACTCAAGTAATACATAATATATAACTCAAGTAATACATAATATATAACTCAAGTAATACATAATATATAACTCAAGTAATACATAATATATAACTCAAGTAATACATAATATATAACTCAAGTAATACATAATATATAACTCAAGTAATACATAATATATAACTCAAGTAACACATAATATATAACTCAAGTAACACATAATATATAACTCAAGTAACACATAATATATAACTCAAGTAATACATAATATATAACTCAAGTAACACATAATATATAACTCAAGTAATACATAATATATAACTCAAGTAATACATAATATATAACTCAAGTAATACATAATATATAACTCAAGTAATACATAATATATAACTCAAGTAATACATAATATATAACTCAAGTAATACATAATATATAACTCAAGTAATACATAATATATAACTCAAGTAATACATAATATATAACTCAAGCAATACATAATATATAACTCAAGTAATACATAATATATAACTCAAGTAATACATAATATATAACTCAAGTAACACATAATATATAACTCAAGCAATACATAATATATAACTCAAGTAATACATAATATTTAACTCAAGTAATACATAATATATAACTCAAGTAATACATAATATATAACTCAAGTAATACATAATATATAACTCAAGTAATACATAATATATAACTCAAGTAACACATAATATATAACTCAAGTAACACAGAAGAATAAATTAGCTATCACTAAGAATGTAGACAGTATAGACAGAACGACAAAGCACCAGTGAGAGCTAACCGCCAGTGCCTACCACTGTTGTCCTTGACATTGAAGAGGACGTGCTTGACGAAGGCCAGAACCCCGTTATCCGAGACGTTTCCGGGCTCACAGAACGCCATCTTTAGCTTCTTTTTCACTTGCGCAGCCGAGTCCAACAAATCTATTTTCGAGGAGTCGTCCGATGAGCTCATCTTAGCTCCAGCGAGTCCAGGAACTGAGAAACACACGAGATGATAGACCAAAGGCTAGATAAATGCAGAACTGAGGCTAAATAAGAGCAACTTGTAGAAAGTAGAGGGTTGGGGATCGATATTCAATAGAGACTAATACTGTGTAATTCAGGAAGAGAGATATTTATGTATACACATGCAAGAACTTTCGATCTTGGTTTGCGACCAGAAATATTTGGTCACGCTTTGGTGACTTTGATTCATGTAGAGAAGATAACTAACAATAGTAGTAACGATGAGCCAATAGAGCTGATAGAAAAATATGCATTCATAAGAGACATGCTGTCATTTCACTCTACATTTTAAATATATAAAAGTTTCAGTTTACTCAATGAAGATAGAAACGGGTAGTATTTGTATAGATGTGGTCGGATGTTATAATATATATATATATATATATATATATATATATATATATATATATATATATATATATATATATATATATATATATATATGTAATGGCAAGAGCTTTGTAACTGCATAAAGCCATGGATCTATTAGGTTACTGAATAGGGAACATAACGGGAACCCCTCCCATTCTAATTGTCATACTGTAAAAAATTCACAGTACATTCTCAATTACTGCCTTGCTCACCAGTTCCAGGAGAAAATAGTTGAGGACCTACCCATAGGGTTCATGAGATGGGCCCTCTGCGCATAGCCCAGTTTGGGCAGATACTTTTCAGCAAATGTGAAAATCTTTCGCTGGTCTACTCCACCGAACTGTGCATCACACTTCAAATATTCTTCATCGAGCGCTTGTAGACCAGGGTACAGCATTCCTGTAAGGAGCCAACGTTATGCCATGACGTTATGTCACCGACTAACACAGCTATTTATTAAATCATTACCCTTTCCAGTTGACCATAAAATGGCCGTAATATTTTAACCTGCATGTCTTGTATAATAAATAAGATTCTTTGACTTGATAATGAGTCAAACTACTTAGGACAGAGTCACATTGGCTCTTTAAGTTGAGTCAGTCAAACTCATAAATTACTCTACAGTCATGGTATTTACTCAACACTAGGAAGTGTAGCTGTCATATGCCTTCAAGCTAATTATTCTATCAGCAAAACTTTTATCATATTTATAAGGAAGTGGAGGAGAGCAAAGTTCTCTTTAATCATGTTTCTGAGATGTAGTTAGACAATCTAGATACATCTCACGGTGGCTGGTAAAAATGTCACAAGTGGCAAAGTAGGTAGAGATGGCACATTTTCAATATTATGGTTTGGGGTGAGAGCGGGGGGGGGGATGGGGGTTTGGGAAAATTTAACATCAGTTTGCCATTTTTACTTATTTTCTATTTGTACCATTATTACCTAAACCATACACTACAGTACAATACACAATTAAATAACCTAGACATACACTGCAGTAAGAGACATATTATATATTATATTATATATTATATAGTGCAGCACTATCTCAATACGATATTATATTCTACATATTATATTACATTATGCTCAACTGTATTATATGTTATACTACACCAATATCTCATACCATAGCATATTATATCAGAGTATATAATACCATATGAAGAACTATAAGAGTTTACCACTTAGCAAGGGATGATCAACCTGTTTAACCACCTCAGCGCCGGCCTTCTTCGCGTCGTGCTCAGTTACCATAGACGACAGTCTGTAAATATGTATAGACATCAATGGATTGAAGCACACTAGCTGTTGAAATCAGTGTGGACAATAACACAAACTGCATACACAAACCACTATCTAGAGTATAAGCTGGTAGAGCTCATTGCATGTAGTATCATTACCTGTATACGTCAAGTGTGTACTCTCGACTCAGTTCGTAGTCGGTTCCCTTCACAAACTTGAGTTTCTCAAGTGGCACTCCAATGGACTTGAGCATGGCCTTGATGACTCTCTGGTAGTACTCACACCTCTTCTCAAGCAGCGACCACGGGGCCTTCATGTTGTCCAGGTAGGCGTGCAGGTCAGCAAACAGAATGGTTACCTGTAAGCATTCACGTGGTATGACATCATGTCGTCTGCATGTAGTCGTGTGACGCCATGTCGTCTGCATGTAGTCATGTGACGCCATGTCGTCTGCATGTAGTCATGTGACGCCATGTCATCTGCATGTAGTCATGTGACGCCATGTCATCTGCATGTAGTCATGTGACGCCATGTCGTCTGCATGTAGTCATGTGACGCCATGTCATCTGCATGTAGTCATGTGACGCCATGTCGTCTGCATGTAGTCATGTGACGCCATGTCGTCTGCATGTAGTCATGTGACGCCATGTCGTCTGCATGTAGTCATGTGACGCCATGTCGTCTGCATGTAGTCATGTGACATCTAGTATAACAAGCTGTCTAGTATAACAAGGTGTCTGTGTGCAGTAAAGATTATTAAAAGACACTCTTTAAGTTTGAAACATACAGAATATTATATTTTTAATAAACATGAAAATTATATCTACAAAAGGGCGAATGACAGACATCAAATTGCGACCAGCTTGTATGCAGATTTACTCGGGATAAGGAATTTGGAAAACACAGGAAACGGCATCTTTTTTTGTAAAAAGAGAAATTGATTGAATCAAATCGGGGAAAAGGTACTATTACGGAGGAACGAGCTAAAAGTGGACTGCGATATCAAACTAGAAACAAGAACACTTTCTAGACCTGCCATCAGAGGTCAAAGGTTAAAGCCTCACTGACTTCTTTCGCGGAGTCAACATATTATAAATATTACAGCTTGTTTCTTATACCACAGGATTCAACTGCCTAACAACTTATGTCATTCAGTAAACCCTAAGCTTAGCGTCTGCTACCAAGTCTTACCTCACATCCTGCTTTGAGGAAATCGGCCAGCTTGGACATGGGCACGAAGTAGGCTATGTGCGGTTTGCCGGTAGTGGCTGTTCCCCAGTAGACTTTCAGGTCTCTTTCCTTCCACACTGCCTTGATCTTATCTTCCCCCAACACTTCCTGGTAACACAGTAACCTTGATGTCTACATACTCACTGATTGACTCACTCACTCACTCACTCACTCACTCACTCACTCACTCACTCACTCACTCACTCACTCACTCACTCACTCACTCACTCACTCCCTCACTCACTCACTCACTCACTCACTCACTCACTCACTAACTCACTCACTCACTCACTCACTCACTCAATCACTCACTCAATCTCTGACTCACTCACTCGCTCACTCACAATACTACATACATAAACTTCCAAGTTGGTGATGATTTAATATTCAACTAAAATGAAAATAAATAATGCGAAGGGAGTATTGAAATTACAATAGAGAAATTGCCCATTACCACACATACAGCTGCCTATGATGGCCAAGCATACAAAGATATAGGTAATGGGTCACATGACTAACCTGTAGGTTTCTGCTTATCAGTGCATATTTTTCGTCCACAGAAAGACCAGCCATGTTCGATTCAATTCCTGGAACCTAAAGCACAATAAATAATACACATAACACTATTGAAATAAATGAAATGCTTTAGTTACTCCTAGTTTAAGTGTAACTTTCTAATTCACGAATGGCTATAAAATATTATTTGGGAGCAGCTGTGGTCAAGGGGTTAGAGTGTTTGCTTAGTAAGCACGAAGTATGGGTTTGAACCTCAGTAAAGGACATTGATAATGTAAGGAAGAGCATCCAGTCATAATTGCTCCTGTGCCTCATACGAATACTAGTAAAGGCAGTAGTTGTCCAGAAGCAACCTAGAGAGTTACACAAAGAGCTAGAGTGAATGGGAAACAATCATCATCATATTGGAATTATCTTCCCAGATGCTACACAATCATAGTAGAAGTTTTATTCACTAATATAAAATAAACTGATTAGAATTCTAAACACATTTGCTTTAAGAGTGACATCACCAGAGGCACATAATTATACAATTTGAGCTTAAATCATTAACTTTAGATCGTATATATTAACAGTTATAACATTATGCTCCCAAAAATAAAACACTCGCTTAAAGTAGACTTAACTAGTTACATTTAAATAAGCATAAAGTTATAGAGAAATATTTCAACAACCAGCTAAGTACAGTTTCAGAGTTGTGTGCACATACATCTACTAAACTTAGTAATGGTAACCGTAGAGAATACTGATTATTGCTAACTTTTTTTACACACTATTCTAAGATTGATAACAAGCTAGAGTAAGTAAGTAAGAAAATAGATAAAGTAGTTATACTAGAAACATCTAGAGCCAAAGACGCTTCGTACTGAGCATTTGAAAAAATAGCCTAATTTCCACACATAATAATAAAGAGTAGTAAAATAATATGTAACTGAAAACTGAAGTTTGATCAGAACAGTGTTAAATTATGTATCCAACATAATTACAAAACTCTTAAATTTTGTGTGGTAAAAAGGTTGCAGCATCAAATTCAAATTTACTATTCATCACCCAACCAAGAAATGGGGGAGAAAGGTGATAAAAAATTTTAATATCATTTTAATGTACATTAAATATAATTTGAATTTTAATTTTATGATAAACGAATGCCATTACTACTATCAAAATCTTTTTTATTTACTTCGATTGTAATCATGCTGTAAATATAAAACTTTTACAGATAATTTGGAAAACAAGGTAGAAGGAACAATTGAAAACAATTGTGGACAAAGAAAACTATAAATTCAATTTTGTTGATCATACAACTTGAAAGTTGTGCCGGAGTTGCAGCCTAAGCAGTCCTGCAGAATTTACGTCAGGCTTTTAATGGAAAAATAAACAATATCTAAATAGCAATCATCATCTAAGAATGGATTTTAGAACATTATGGTTATCTTAGTTTTTACTAGTGTCAACATTCATGTAAAACAAAATTAAAATACAACTTGCGTTTACACAACATAATAAAAAAGGAGTAACTAAAATGAACACAGATATAATTATAAATAAATCAATTAAGAATATTGAATTTTTTTTCCAAGTAACTGAAAGAAGCAGTCAATTTTATTAAAGTAACAGCTCTAAATAAGTTTCTTTATTATAAACAAGACACACAAACCAAAGTAATATAATAGCAATTAGTGAAATCAGTGAAGTTTTAAAAAAAACCTAAAATTTAGCTACTCATTTTGCACACACATTTATAGCAAATTTGATAATTTTGTGTAACATGAGTTACAGCCACACTTTGCAGCTGTCATCGTCATACAATTAATTTCTAGGCACCTGAGTAACTTAGATTTAATTACAGTAGGTACATTGCAGTTAGAATACAACATATAGGGATTCATAATCATATTGAGATTGCTAGATAAAGTCTAAGTAAGTGGGCCATTCACTAAAACAGCCATAAAAAAGTCATGGAATCTATCACCATGTTCATGGTACTTAATATATCATTAGAAGTTGTGATCACCAGCAGGTATATCTGTCACCCTTACTATTTAAAACAATAATGATCTCAGAGTTTGACTGCTACATAAAATCAAAACTATGCTATACACTTTTGTTAATGATGGATGTTTAATTTTAACTCTAGTGTGAACAGAGCATAATAGTAAGTCAGTCTGTAAGTCAGTGTTGAAGTAAATGTAGCTATTTATAAAAATATTTCTAAGCTTATGGTGACTACAGTGAGGTTTATGATTTTATGTACTCATACTGTAAGTAATGATCAAAGTGACACCCCAAGGCTGAATGTAATACCAACACTTAAGCGTGCATATGCTAAAATTTAAATACAATGAGCTTGGTGATTTATATTCACATGACTCATATAACAATTTAATTTTACATCTCTAGTCAGTGAATAATCTACAGTTATAGAGATTATTTGTCAAGCTTCACAAGTTAGTCATATATATACAGATAGAAATTAAATAGATTCTGTAATAAAAGATGAGATCTGCACAATATTTACTACTACTACTACTACTACTACTAGTAGTACTACTACTACTACTAGTAGTACTACTACTACTGCTACTACTACTACTACTACTACTACTACTACTACTACTAGTAGTAGTACTACTACTACTGCTACTACTACTACTGCTACTACTACTACTACTACTACTACTAGTACTACTACTACTACTACGACTATCAGTACTACTACTACTACTACTACCAGTACTACTACTACTAGTACTACTACTATTGCTACTACTACTACTACTACTACTGTTGCTACTACTACTATCACCAATAATAGTGCTTTGTTATACTCATCCCACACCTTTTAAACAGATGCTATTTTCCCAACTCTGATATCCAGTCTGTTGGACGATAAAGGAAGTTCAGACGGCGGACTTACTTCAGACTGAAAGTCTTTCTCTATATCTTCGTAATTCGTATAGATCTTGTTCCCTCCGAATTCCTCCTTCCTTTCAATTAGCAACTCTGTAACAGGTAATCAGCAACAGGCAATCAGCAACAGGCAATCAGCAACAGGTAATTAGCAACAGGCAATTAACAACTGCTTAATGGACAATTGGCAACTCTGAGATATAACTCAAGTAATACATAATATATAACTCAAGTAATACATAATATATAACTCAAGTAACACATAATATATAACTCAAGTAATACATAATATATAACTCAAGTAATACATAATATATAACTCAAGTAATACATAATATATAACTCAAGTAATACATAATATATAACTCAAGTAACACATAATATATAACTCAAGTAATACATAATATATAACTCAAGTAACACATAATATATAACTCAAGTAATACATAATATATAACTCAAGTAATACATAATATATAACTCAAGTAACACATAATATATAACTCAAGTAATACATAATATATAACTCAAGTAATACATAATATATAACTCAAGTAATACATAATATATAACTCAAGTAATACATAATATATAACTCAAGTAACACATAATATATAACTCAAGTAATACATAATATATAACTCAAGTAACACATAATATATAACTCAAGTAATACATAATATATAACTCAAGTAATACATAATATATAACTCAAGTAACACATAATATATAACTCAAGTAATACATAATATATAACTCAAGTAATACATAATATATAACTCAAGTAATACATAATATATAACTCATGTAATACATAATATATAACTCAAGTAATACATAATATATAACTCAAGTAACACATAATATATAACTCAAGTAATACATAATATATAACTCAAGTAATACATAATATATAACTCAAGTAATACATAATATATAACTCAAGTAATACATAATATATAACTCAAGTAATACATAATATATAACTCAAGTAATACATAATATATAACTCAAGTAATACATAATATATAACTCAAGTAATACATAATATATAACACAAGTAACACGGAAGAATAAATTAGCTATCACTAAGAATGTAGACAGTATATACAGAAAGACAAAGCACCAGTGAGAGCTAACCGCCAGTGCCTACCACTGTTGTCCTTGACATTGAAGAGGACGTGTTTGACGAAGGCCCGAACCCCGTTATCCGTGACGTTTCCGGGCTCGCAGAACGCCATCTTTAGCTTCTTTTTCATTTGCGCAGCCGAGTCCAACAAATCTATTTTTGAGGAGTCGTCCGATGAGCTCATCTTGGCTCCAGCGAGTCCAGGAACTGAGAAACACACGAGATGATAGACCAAAGGCTAGATAAGAGCAGAACTGAGGCTAGATAAGAGCAACTTGTAGAAAGTAGAGGGTTGGGGATGGATATTCAATAGAGACTAATACTGTGTAATTCAGGAAGAAAGATATTTATGTATACACATGCAAGAAATTTCGATCTTGGTTTGTGACCAGAAATATTTTGTCACGCTTTGGTAACTTTGATGTGTGTAGAGAAGATAACTAACAATAGTAGTAGTGATAACTCAATAGAACTGATAGAAGAATATGCATTCATAAGAGACATGCTGTCATTTCACTCTACATTTTAAATATAGAATAGTTTCAGTTTACTCAATGAAGATAGAAACGGGTAGTATTTGTATAGATGTGGTCGGATGTTATATAAATATTATATATAATGACAAGGTATACCGTAGGCCTATGGAACAACCGCTTTGTAACTGCTTAAAGCCATGGATCTATTAGGTTACTGAATAGGGAACATACCGTGCCCCCCTCCCATTCCAATTTTCATACTGTAAATATTTCACAGTACAATCTCAATTACTGCCTTGCTCACCAGTTTTAGGAGAAAATAGTTGAGGACCTACCCATAGGGTTCATGAGATGGGCCCTCTGCGCATAGCCCAGTTTGGGCAGATACTTTTCAGCAAATGTGAAAATCTTTCGCTGATCTACTCCACCGAACTGTGCATCACACTTCAAATATTCTTCATCGAGCGCTTGTAGACCAGGGTACAGCATTCCTGTAAGGAGCCGACATTATGTCATGACGTTATGTCACCGACTAACACAGCTATTTATTAAATCATTACCCTTTCCAGTTGACCATAAAATGGCTGTAATATTTCAACCTGCATGTCTTGAATAATAAATAAGATAATTTGACTTGATAATCAGTCAAACTAATTAGGACAGAGTTACATTGGCTCTTTAAGTTGAGTCAGTCAAACTCATAAATTACGCTACAGTCATGGTATTTACTCAACACTAGGAAGTGTAGCTGTCATATGCCTTCAAGCTAATTATTCTATCAGCAAAACTTTTATCATATTTATAAGGAAGTGGAGGAGGGCAAAGTTCTCTTTAATCATATTTCTGAGATGTAGTTAGACAATCTGGATACAACTCACGTAGCCGGTAAAACTGGCACAAGTGGCAAAGTAGGTAGAGATGGCACATTTTCAATATTATGTTAGGGGTGAGAGCGGGAGGATGGGGGTTTGAGTTTAGGGTTTGGGAAAATTTAACATCAGTTTGCCATTTTTACTTATTTTCCATTTGTGCCATTATTACCTAAATCATACACTACAGTACAATACACAATTAAATAACCTAGACATACACTGCAGTAAGAGACATATTATATATTATATTATATATTATATAGTGCAGCACTATCTCAATACGATATTATATTCTACATATTATATTACATTATGCTCAACTGTATTATATGTTATACTACACCAATATCTCATACCATAGCATATTATATCAGAGTATATAATACCATATGAACAACTATAAGAGTTTACCACTTAGCAAGGGATGGTCAACCTGCTTAACCACCTCAGCGCCGGCCTTTTTCGCGTCGTGCTCAGTTACCATAGACGACAGTCTGTAAATATGTCTAGACATCAATGGATTGAAGCACATTAGCTATAGAAATCAGTGTGGACAATATCACAAACTGCATACACAAACCACTACCTAGAGTATAAGCTGGTAGAGCTCATTGCATGTAGTATCTTTACCTGTAGACGTCAAGTGTGTACTCTCGACTCAGTTCGTAGTCGGTTCCCTTCACGAACTTGAGTTTCTCAAGTGGCACTTCGATGGACTTGAGCATGGCCTTGATGACTCTCTGGTAGTATTCACACCTCTTCTCAAGCAGCGACCACGGGGCCTTCATGTTGTCCAGGTAGGCGTGCAGGTCAGCAAACAGAATGGTTACCTGTAAGCATTCACGTGGTATGACATCATGTCGTCTGCATGTAGTCATGTGACACCATGTGGTCTGCATGTAGTCATGTGACGCCATGTCGTCTGCATGTAATCATGTGACACCACGCTGTCTGCATGTAGTCATGTGACGTCTAGTATAACAAGGTGTCTGTGCGCAGTAAACATTATGAAAGGGCACTCTTCAAGCTTGAAACATACAGAATATTATATTTCTCTTAATAAACATAAAAATTAATATATACAAAAGGGCAAATGACAGACATCAAATTGCGACCAGCTTGTTCAAAATAGTAAGTATGCAGATTTACTCTGGATTTACGCAGGCACGAGCTAAAAGTGGACTGCGATAACAAACTAAAAACAAGAACACTATCTGGACCTGCCATCAGAGGTCAAAGGTTAGAGTCTGACGGACCTCTTTCACAGAGTCAACTTATGACTCAACTTCAAATATTACAGCTTGCTTTCTTATACCACATGATTTAGCTGCCTAACATCTTATGTCATTCAGTAAACCCTAAGCTTAGCGTTTGCTACCAAGTCTTACCTCACATCCTGCTTTGAGGAAATCGGCCAGCTTGGACATGGGCACGAAGTAGGCTATGTGCGGTTTGCCGGTAGTGGCTGTTCCCCAGTAGACTTTCAGGTCTCTTTCCTTCAACACTGCCTTGATCTTATCTTCCCCCAACACTTCCTGGTAACACAGTAACCTAGATGTCTACATACTCACTGATTGGCTCATCACTCACTCACTCACACACTCACTCACACACACTACTCACTCACTCACTCACTCACTCACTCACTCACTCACTCACTCACTCACTCACTCACTCACTCACTCACTCACGATACTATATAAAACATTATACATAAACTTCCAAGTTGATGATTTAATATTCAACTAAAACGAACATAAATAACGCAAAGGAGTATTTGAAATTACAATAGAAAAATTGCCTATTACCGCACACACAGCTGCCCGTGATAGCCAAGCATACAAACATATAGGTAATGGGTCCCATGACTAACCTGCAGGTTTCTGCTTATCAGTGCATATTTTTCGTCTACAGAAAGGCCGGCCATGTTCGATTTGATTCCTGGAACCTAAGCACAATAACTAATATACGTAATACCATTGAAATACATCAAATGCTTTAGTTACTCTTAGTTTAAGTGTAACTTTCTAATTCACCAGTGGCTATAAAATACTATTTGGGAGCAGCCATGGTCTAGGGGTTAGAGCATTTGCTAGTAAACACAAAGTATGGGTTTGAACCTCAGTAAAGGCCATTGGTGATGTTAGGAAGAGCATTCAGTCATAATTGCTCTTGTGTCACATATGAATAAGTCATTAGCACGTTTTAGCAAACACCAGTTTCTTCAGGAGTTTTTTCACAGGAATGGCGACTATCAACTTGAGATTTTTAATAAAATATTATTTTTTATGAGATATTACTTATGAAGTAAAACCAGCAAAGGTTTGGCTCTGGCTCTAAGTTTTTTTCCCACAATGTCTTATTTTAAGCAGCAACCCAAACTAGTAAAAACAGTAGTTGTCCAAAAGCAACCTAGATAGTTACACAAACAATCATAATATTGGAATTACCTTCCCCAATGCTATACAATTATAGTAGAAGTTTTATTCACTAATATGAAACAAAACTGATTAGAATTTATTCTAAACATATTTGCTTTAAGAGGTACAAACAACATCACCAGGGGCACATAATAAACAGTTTGAGCTTGAGCCATTAACTTTATATCGTATATCTATAGAGAAATATTTCAACAAGCAGCTAAGAACAGTTTTAGAGCTGTTTTAAATTTTGTGCACATACATCTACTAAACTTAGTAATGGTAGCCTTAAAGAATACTGATTATTACTAACTTTTATTACACACTATTCTAAGATTGATAACAAGCTTCAAATACATGTTATATGAGCTGAAAAGTAAGAAAATAGATAAAGCAGTTATGCTACAGCAAAAGATGCTGTTTACTAAGCATTTGAAAAAATAGCCTGATTTCCACACATAATGATAAAATGCTGTAGTAAAACAATATGTAACTGAAAACTGAAGTTTGATCAGAACAGTGGTAAATTATGTATCCAACATAATTAATTTTGTGTGGTAAAACGGTTGCAGCATCAAATTCAAATTTATTATTTAAATTCATCACCCAACCAAGAAATGGCAGAAAAAGGTGATGAAAAATTTCAATACTATTTCAATATATATTAAATATAATTTTAATATGTATACATATTCAATGTAAAGCAAAATTAAAACATAAGTCGAGTTTAAGCAACATAATAAAAATGAGCTGCTAAAACGAACACATATATAATTATAAATAAATCAATTTAGAAGCTTTATATTGAATTGTTTCCAAGCAACTGAAAGAAGCAGTCAATTTTATTAAAGTAATAGCTGTAAATAAATTTTACCCCCTTCCGTGACTCATTTATTATAAACAACGCTCACAAACCAAAGTAATATAATAGCAATCAGTGAAATCAGTAAAGTTTTAAAAACCTAAAATTTAGCTACTCATTTTGCACACACATTTATAGCA
Organism: Bugula neritina; assembly: GCA_964035545.1. NCBI lineage: Eukaryota > Metazoa > Bryozoa > Gymnolaemata > Cheilostomatida > Bugulidae > Bugula > Bugula neritina. Next base: position 2,578,238 of record OZ037770.1, read on the forward strand.
AATTTGATAATTAGGTTAATGGTTAGATTAGATCTTTCAATACCTAATTTTGTGTAACATGAGTTACAGGCACACTTTGCAGCTCTTACTATCATACAATTAATTCATAAAATTAATTTCTAGGCACTTAAGTGACCTAGATTTAATTACAGTAGGTATATTGCAGTTAGAATACAACATTCGAAATTTGAGGGACTCATATTAATATTTAATTTGCTAGATAAAGTCTAAGTGAGTGGGTCATTCACTAAAACATCCATAATAAAGTCATGGACTCTATCACCATGTTCATGGTACTTAGTATATCATTAGAAGTTGTGATCACCAGCAGGTATATCTGTCACCCTTACTATTTAAAGCAATAATGATCTCAGAGTTTGACTGCTACATAAAATAAAAACTATGCTATATACTTTTGTTAATGATGGATGTTTAATTTTAACTCTAGTGCGAACAGAGCATAATAGTAAGTCAGTCTGTAAGTTAGTGTTAAAGTAAACGTAGCTACTCATAAAAATATTTCTAAGCTTATGGTAACTACAGTGAGGTTTATGATTTTATGTACTCATACTGTAAGTAATGATCAAAGTGACACCCCAAGACTGAATCCAATACCAACACTGAGCTTGGTGATTTATATTCACATGAATCATGTAAGAATTTAGTTTTACATCTCTAGAGTCAGTGAATAATTTATAGTTTAGCTTCAAGCTAATACTTATAGACTGAAGTATTATTATTCTCAGTATAAGTATAGATTAAAGTCACCCTGCAATCACTGTGGTTATAATTATGGCATTATTATAGCTATACTTTCTCTGGAGCTGAGAGTTGGCAATCCCAAGTCAGTTTTACAAGCATCTTGTGATCTACTCGAATCCACATGAACAGTAATGAAAGTATAATAGTCAGTATGAGTATCACTTTTAATACTACTAGTAATAGTCACTAATACCAATAGTAACTGTAAGTTGCTAGAAGTAGAAGTGAATGTTAAAGTCAAATTGTCGTTTTGACAATTACAATCACTGACTGAGTTTTGATAAATCAATGATACTAATAGTAATAGTAATACTAGTCCTATTACTAATACTAAATTTAATAGTATTACTAGTATTAAATTTAATACCAATAGTAGTACTCATGCTTAACACTGACAGGCTTAACAGCGTAAGTATATATACCAATGTCAATGTGAATATCCCTGGCTACAGGCTAAAACCATAGTCCATAGTGGTAGAGAGTATCAGTATAGCTCTCAGTCTCACTCTGAGAGGCAGTTAGTAATGGTAATACTAATAGTAATATTAATACTAATAATAATAGTAATAAATAGTATAAGTAGTACTATTACTATTAGTATTACTATTAGTATTAGTATTACTAATTCATTAATTCACACTCACTCTGACTCTCGGAGTGAGACCCAATCCCATACTGACAGTGATACTCATACCGATAGTGATACTGATAGTATGACTATCACTGTATCAGTGATACAGTGATAGTCATGATTATGATACTGTAACTGATACTCATACTCACTTGCTATGACTCATAGTCATAGTGATTAGTCATAGTCATACTGATAGTCATACTGATACTCATACTGTGAGCCAATGTAATACTAATAGTTTACAATAAAATCAATTTAAATATTATAAATAATTTTAAAACACTAAATTTAAGTGCATAATCATAATGAATAGAAATAATATTCATTTTATCTATGGATCAAAATGAATGAAATTTCGTCAGACTATAAAAGCCAACGTCTACATGGCTTAGCGCGGGTCTACTGAATTGTCACCTTTTGGTTTGGGGGTTTCACACATTTTATTGAACCTAAATATCGAAACTCAAGCAATATTCTGCCTTCTGATCTCTCGCTGAACTCACAATAATTATTATTCGCCCGATTAAATAAGTGTCAAAACTCTATAGTAACCGGTCGAAATGAACGGAAGACTTCATTGAAAAAGTACTCGCGAGTACGGAGTTATGAGCAGTTGAAATAAGGCCAAGTTTCAAATACTGAAAAGACAACTACCAAATATTTGCTCCGTGTGCCCATTTGATGCGCAGCAAACGATATTATAGAATATAGACCATGCAGACTTGTTGAATAGAAAACATTCGAATAATTATCATAATTAATGCAAGAATATAAAAGCTTAATGCAGTGGTGGTTTAATATTATTGGTGCAGAGAGCCAAAAGTGTTGGTATCTAAATAAATGCATCGAGCAAAGTTCTCTCCCTTGCTTGTTGGCCCAATATTCGTGCAGGGTAGAATCTAAAAAAATCAATGAGCTTTGCTAGGTTGGGTAACTAGCATGCAGTTGGCATATCCATGAAGTAAATACAATGCCCCATATTGTTCATTTAGTGAGTATACTGAGCATGTGCTGTCATCTCACAGAGATATATGACGTATCTTCCGTGAATATTGGATGCTAGGGTTATGAAATTATGTGATGACCGTGGAGCATGTTGTGCTGTAATGATCTTGTGAGTTCAGGCAACTAAGCAGAAAACATAATTCCTGGCAGCTTCTAGGAATAGAAAAGGCCTTCAATAGAATAAGTAGAATAACTTTATTGAGCTATATAAGTATTTACAATAGTGTCTATTTGTGGTGAGCTCCAGTTGTAGACTGGCTAATAATTGTGAGCTCGCCTTTTTATATATCAGCAAAAAATTCCCTTTCTAAGACTTCGTCCAATCTTTGGTCGCAGTTCGGCGAAAGTTAAGAGTGGCAGAGCTGGACCGTGGTGAAGATCCCCATGTTCAGGCGCCCGGCATTTCGACTGTGCCGATCCTCGACTGAAGATTGGTTCACACGAGAAAGTAACAATAATATATATAAAAAATGTGGACAAGGTAATTCTAAAAACTATCACAGTGCTACCCCCTCTTCCTATGCTTATACTTGGAGCTATGTCTATATGCCAGTATCAAGCAATTCTATCATGGTCAAAGTGTATTATGGCATTCCTTTGTGCCGCGCTGGGTGCCTATTGCAGCCCCCACCACCAAAACCTACGAACCAATCAAACTCAAGCTTGCCTTTAGAAAGAGGAGCTTCTGAGCGCCCAGACACACTTGGCTCCTCGAATTATCACTAAGCTAACTAGTGTATAACCTTTATTGCCTTAACTACTTTTACTTTGATGTAATTTTACTTCATTTACGTTATAAATACACTGGTTCTGCTGCATTTATACTCAGTTAATCTTTCTCAGACTTCCACGCAAAGAGAAGTATGTTTTAGCATTGCAACACACACACAACTCACAATTGTAGGAGCTCGCAAAACTACAGCAATGTGAACTTTATCAACATTCCCTTACGGTGACTCGACTAGCTACAGTGCTATTGCGCCATAGGCCTTGTCATTTTTTTTTATTTTCCTCAATTAGTTTTTTCCAGTTTGTGATAAAATAAAACAAACAAACCAACATGATATAATATTGTCATTATACAAGTTTGCTTTTGATCTTGAATGAGGTAATCAGCTTTAATTTCAGCATTGTTTTTGTTTTATATAAAATATAACTGTGAATAAACAAAATATAATAAAAGGAAACATAATTATTAAAATAAAACTTATGCTGTACAGCAGCTAAACTGTGGCATCATGCATTTGTTTTAGTAAAAGATAAGAAGCTTTTTAACAGACAATATTACACGACCTCTACGACGAAGTAGCACATCACTGTGTGTGTTACTCTGCAGAGGTGATAGTAGCACACCTGGAAAAGATGAAACCCTGTATACAATACATAATATTAACGCAAGCTGACCAAGGCTGGGTCTTCCCCCCCTGACACATTCTCTGATGTAATAAATATAATAAACTCCAAACTTCATTATTTCTGTAATGCTTTATACACAATCAATGCAGCTTACAAAAAGCGAGTCGTAAGACAAACTGTCTATGTCCATTGTCCAGTATATTAATATTCAGTGTTTATCCACAATAGAGTTGTCTAATTACACTACATATGATACAGTGTGCAATAGAGTAACACACCTAAACCTTTACTCATTTGAGAACCACTTGATACCATTGTAATAGTACACAAATTAAAAACAATTCATTCACAAAAAATAAAATACAAAAGGAAACGTTTTGCTACTGCTTAATACATTATGATAACAGCTGCAGGGTGGCTACATATCATCATGGACTGAGGCTAAGTGCTGTTGAGACTCCATAAATGTTGCTTGGCATTGTGGGTAACATTAATGCATTGTGATAGAGCAAATGCACCAAGAGTAGCTTGTTATGCTCGTGATGAGGCATTATGGGTACTAGTCTGCAGTGATGCATTATGGGTTAAAGCCAGGAAATAAATAGAGTTTTTTGTAGTCTGTAAAGGTACACTCATCCGTAGGTTGCTGCCCGCTGACGTTTCCGTACATTCTATTGGCTAGTAAACTTTTGTCTCTCACTTTTTTCTTCACCTACATCAATTACAACTGGCGTTACCACCGACAGCGTACAGACAGCATTAGCTCTGAGCTGGTCAGCGCAGTCTTTCCACTAGTCACACTACATTCTCACACAACACACGTGCCGAGTGCCCCAAGAGAAAAGACAACTCCTAGCTGTGAATATGGACAGTGACTCACCTGTTCGAAGATTTTCTGGATGTCACGGTGACAGGAGTGCTTGTAGAGAGCCACTACAAGGGCTCGAATAAACCAGGTACCTTGTCGAGAGTGTCGTGTTGAGACGAAACCTGTGTACACTAACAAGGCTTACATTACTTGGTACCGTGTACATACACACAATGCTTACATCACCAGTTAATGGGCACACATGTATAATTACTTACTAAGAAAGCTGGCTTTCATGATATACAAATCATCAGTTAATAAGTAATCCCCGGGGAAAGGAGATTCTACAGTCTGAGGTTGTTCTTTAGTCTTTGAGGAAGGTTTGGGCACTTGAGCTTCGCTGTCTGTAAAAGGTGTGTTGTGTGTATACTGACCCATTGTATCCTTCCGCTCTACAAGTGTGTCACAGCGTATAACTACACCGTGTAAACTAAATGCTACAAGGTACAAAGTAGATACTATACAAGGAATAAACTAGATACTACAAGGTATTAACTAGATACTACAAGGTATACACCAGATACTACAAGTTATAAACTAGATACTACAAGGTATAAACTAGACACTACAAGGTATAAACTAGATACTACAAGGTATAAACTAGATACTACAAGGTATAAACTAAATACTACAAGGTACAAACTAGATACTACGAGGTATAAACTAAATACTACAAGGTATAAACTAGATATACTACAAGGTATTAACTAGACACTACAAGATATAAACTAGATACTACAAGGTATAAACTAGATACTACAAGGTATAAACTAGATACTACGAGGTATAAACTAGATACTACAAGGTATAACCTAGATACTACAAGGCATAAACTAGATACTACGCTGTATAAACTAGATACTACGAGGTATAAATTAGATACTGTGGTGCCTCGTGGAGCTACCAGCAGCACGATACGCAGGGTTGCGTAATTGACCCGGAACAATGACAGCCAATTAGCGACTTTAATAGTTAGTAGCAGTAGTAGTTTTCCCGCTGTTAGTTAGTCGAAGTTAGAGTGTTGAATAGTCTAGATGTGTGGAATTATTAAATGTATTTGTATCGTTTTTGTAATGTGTTCTCGTGTTTAAAATATATACTCGTTCACTTGACTTATCCTGGTGAAGTTCTCTAGCAAGTAATCAGACTCTCTGGATTGTACATCAACCCTAACTCTGAAAATCATAACAGTGGTGGCAGCGGTGGGATAGTGCACATCCAAGATAGAGACTGAAAATGCTGGAATGCAACCACCGGCAGTAGAAGGTGAGCGCAGAGACAATGCTGTAGAGACAATGCCTGTCAACCATGTAGTAGAAGAGCGAAGGGTTCCGCGGGAACTAACTGAAGACCGCTACCGGTTAAAGGCGCCCACCTTCACGGGCGAAGAAAAGGTGGAGCAATTCATCCAAGAGTTTAGCCACGTAATGGGCGTCGCCCAGTGGCCCCCTAGGGTGGCCCTGCTGAAGCTTAGAATAGCATTGATGGACAAAGCCAAGCCTTATGGGCTGGGCGTAGACATCGATAATATCTTTGCTTCTCTGCGGGCCCGCTTCGGCCTCTCTGCTACAGATGCCCGGGCCCAACTACAAAGTTTGCGGCGTGATCCCTGCACCCCGCTACAGAAACATGCCGCTGCGGTCATGAAGCTGGCACAGATCGCATACAGTGACTTGCCCCCAGTCAACCGCGAGAGGTATACCCTTGACGCCTTCATAGCATCTGTCGACGATCTGGGTCTCCACCACCAGTTTCTAGCTAGAGGAGTCACCACCGTTGAAGATGCTCTGACAGAGGGGGAAGCTTACCTCCTAGCCAATCAGATGCATAAAAGTAGCAAGAACTCCCGTCAAGTGGAGGTAGACCGTGCGGACATGGCAGCGGGACGAGAGGAGGAAACCTCCGCAACGGCTGCCGTGGCTCAGTTAGCGACAGCATCGAAAGTCACCCAACTGACTGACATGCTGGCCAAACTGATAGCAACACTGACACCCCAAACCCCAGTAGGTACCGCCGCTGAGCCCGTACGGCCACCGGCGCCGCCACCGGGAGAAACGGTCAGTTTTTGCTGGGAATGCGGAAATCAAGGACATTTTCGCAAGTACTGTCCCTTCCTAACTCCGGGGTTAAACTACCGCGGCCCGCAGATGTTCCCACCTCTTGCGGGCAGACGATGAAACCTCCAGGGAAAAAGAAACGCAGGTCACCCAGACGGGTGCCGCGTGCTGGCGACTAACGGTGGCAACAGCCGCGACAGACCAGCAAGGGGCTCCGCCCCGCCGCTACCTTTTCCATGCCCCTCCACAATCGATTCGACGGGCTACCAGCCCAAGAATCTGGATGGGAGCCAGCAAAGGTAGCCGGAAATCTAGCCTCGGCATCTTCGAGGCCCACTTACCACCATCCCAAGAGACCTCCTTCGCGACCCAAAGCGAGGGAGGTACTCCCTGCAAGAGCAAGGCCTGAAGAGAGAGTTCAGGTGCAGCCCCATGGGAACAGCTATTTCTTGCCCGGTAAATTGTAAGGCAAAGCTGTTACTTTTCTCATTGACTCGGGCTGTACCACGAACCTCCTAAGCTGCTGACTCTTCGACACCCTCAGTGCTAGGGTCAGGGGCGAGATGGAACCATACGAGGGAGAGTATGGCACCCTAGCTGACGGGTCATGCCTTCCCTTCAATGGTATAATTGAGCTGACGGGACGAGTCCGTGATCAAGCGATCCAAGAGACGTTTATCGTCAGTCAGCTCAAGGAGGACGCCATCCTTGGGATGCCATTCCTAAAACGGCACGGATGTCACATCGATTTTAGTAAATCGGTGATGGTGATGTCTGAGCGAGAACTCGCCTGCGTCGACAAGTTCGAACGCCCTTTAGTGGGAGGTGTGCAGGTGGTATGCAACCGTACCATACCAGGCCGCTCCCGGGCTACCATTCACTGCAGGGTGAACAATAGCCGGATCTCTGGACTCGGGGTAGTCGAAGGCGCGCACGAAAGGATCCAACTTGCCAGCAGTCTGAACCAGCTGACTGAGCAAGGGGAGATCTTAGTGCAGTGTGTCAACCCCTTTACTGAGTCTGTCAAGCTTCCGGCTGAGTCTATGCTGGGCTGTTTTCACTCCATTCAGGAGGAGGACGGGGGCCCGTCGCTGGGTGATGCGACGGAGGCACCCCTCGGTGTCCTACTCAAGGGCGAGGGACAGTCGCAGCACATCTCCGGGAGTTATATGAAACAGCCTGTGGCGGCTGCGCGAGTAACAAGGAACGCCAAGCTATGGCGAAGTTGCTGCGTGACTACGGTGATGTGTTCAGCAGCGGAGATCATGACGTGGGACTGACTGGAGTTGTCAGACACGAAATACCGCTGACTGCAGGGACGGCCCCCGTCCGGCAACCCACACGCAGGCTGGGGCCGAAAAAAGAGAAGGAGGTTAGCCGACAAGTACGGAATCTTCTGGACCGCGGCCTCATAGAGCCCGCCCATAGTGCGTGGAGCTCGCCGGTCATACTGGTCCGGAAGAAAGACGGCAGTTGGCGGTTCTGTGTGGATTACCGCAAACTCAATAGCGTAACCATACAGGACGCCTACCCTCTACCTCGTATTGACGAGTCATTGGATGCCCTAGCCGGCAGCAAGTACTTCAGTACGTTAGACTTGCTGAGTGGCTACTGGCAAGTTCCTCTGAGTCCCGACGCTCAGGAGAAAGCGGCGTTTATCACATGGGACGGATTGTGGAAGTGGAAGGTGTTGCCTTTCGGGTTAACCTCCGCCCCAGCCACCTTCCAGAGGCTGATGGAGCAAGTCCTCAGCGGGCTCCATTGGAAGACACTGCTGATCTACTTCGATGATGTCATCGCGATCTCTCCAGACTTCGAGACGCATGTCAGTCATCTGCAGGAGGTCCTCGAGAGACTCCGAGGTGCCGGTCTTAAGCTCAAACCTTCCAAGTGCGCTCTATTGCAGCCGGAGGTCAAGTACCTGGGGCACGTTGTCGGTCGAAACGGCGTGGCAACGGATCCCGAAAAGGTACGGGCGATAGAAGACTGGGTCACCCCCCAAGACTTGACCGGACTTCGGGCTTTCTTGGGGTTGGTAGGGTATTACAGGCAATACATACCAGACTTTGCAGACATAGCACAGTCGTTAAACCAGCTCACCGCAAAGGGGGTGACGTGGCAGTGGACCCCAGTCGAACAAGGAGCGTTTGACCGCCTCAAGGGTTGCCTACTAACGGCGCCTATCTTGGCCTACCCAGACCCCACTCTGGAGTACATCCTCGACACTGACGCCAGTGACCAAAATGTTGGCGCTGTGCTGTCTCAAGTGCAGGAAGGCCGAGAGGTAGTAGTAGCCTACTACAGCAAGTCTCTCTCACCCACTGAACGAAATTACTGCACTACCCGCAAGGAGCTACTGGCAGTAATCAAGTCAGTGAAGCACTTCAGACCATACTTATACGGCAGGAAGTTCCGGCTGCGTACGGATCATGCCTTGCTGATCTGGTTGTGCAAGAGAGCAGAGCCCTCTAGTCAGGTCGCTCGGCGGCTCGAAATCCTAGCTGAGTTCTCGTACCGGATTGAACATCGACCGGGCAAGAGACACAGCAATGCTGATGGGTTGAGCCGCCGACCTGCTGGAGGCTGCAAACAGTGTCTCAACATCGAGAGGAGGGACGGAGGTCCCCCGCGATGTGAATTGGAGACACTGGCTCACCACGGAGCGCAGTCTAACTGGGACTAGGGTCAACTCAAACAGAAGGTTGACGAGTCCCCGGAGGTTGTACAAAATCTCCGCGCCAATCCTGTACTGGCCGATAATGTCCAGGAGCTAAAGAAGCTCCAAGAAGAGTTGCCTGGGGTAGTGGCAGACATATATCGGGCCAAAAGGGACGGGCGACGACCCAGCGAGGAACGCATACGGCAGGGATGCGCCGAGTTCCGGCTACTCTGCCAGCGTTGGGACTCGCTGAGGATCGGGCAGGATGGTCTATTGACCATTTCTCTAGCTGCCAATGGCAGACACCCGGAGAGGAAAAGGGTGGTCTGCCCCAGTGCCATACGCCGCGAGTTAATCTGGGACACTCACAAACAGGCCCACGCAGGGGTCAAGAGAGTGATCTCCAAATTGCAACTCCGGTGGTATTGGCCCAAAATGGGGCGGAATGTCCGGCTCAGAGTAAAGCAGTGCGAAATCTGCCAGGCCAGCAAGCATGGCCGTCTCCCTGGTGAAGCGGGACGGCGGAGGCTATATGCTGGCAGGCCGTGGCAAGTGGTAGCTGTTGACCTGGTCGGACCCATGCCCCTGACCCCCAGAGGCAATAGTTGGATCTTAGTACTGACCGACCACTTTACTAGGTGGGCGGTGCTTTGGCTATCCCAGATGCGTCAGCCCCAACAGTGGCCAGGGCGCTAGACCAACATGTATTCTGTTATTTCGGGCTTCCCGAACAGATACACTCTGACCAAAGCGCACAGATTCAGTCCCAACTGATGAGCGACCTTTGCCGCCTCTGGGGAGTAAATCAGAGCAAGACCACCCCTTACCACCCCCAAGGTAACGGGGTGGTGGAGCGCGACAACCGAATGCTAGGTGATGCGCTCCGGAGTCTTCTCCTCGGACGCAGTCAAGAGGAATGGGACACGGTATTGCCGCAAGTCATGCGTGCATACCGTAGCACCCCACACACCAGTACTGGTGAGACCCCAAACCTCTCGATGCTCGGGAGAGAGACCCGAGTTCCTGACTAGCTCACCTACCATGTTCCAGAGCTAGACAACTCGATTCACGAGTATGCCAGTGAACTAGTGGAACGGATGAAGGCCGCACACGATATACTGCGCGAACGGCAGTGGAAGGTGCGACACGAAGATTCCGAAGAACCACCTCGCTACCAGACGGGAGATAAGGTGTGGATGGTCAATTACCGTAGGCGTCGCGGACAGGCGGCTAAGCTACAGCCTAAGTTTGTGGGACCCTACGTGATCGTCGAGGCGATGCCCAACCATACGTACAAGATTGAGCGCTCAGGACAGGTGTCTATTCAGAATGAGTCTCGCTTGAAGCCGTATTGGGCTAGCCCTGACGCAGTGAGAGAAGCCCCCCCCCCCCGTTGTTGGGGACCTGAATATGAAGTGGTCATACCGTGGGAGAAAGACTTGGTGAGAGATGAGCGACAGCTTTTGCCAACAGAAGCGCGTCCGCCACCGCCAAATCTGATTCCATCACTTCCAGAAACCGAGCCGGTTCCAGAAGTGCAAGCCCCCACGGAGGGAGGGGCTCTATCCGGAGAACAAGAAAAAGTGACCACTAACGGTGAAGTAGAGACGCCACCAGAGGCCCCTACTAACACTAACACACCGACGAGTGCGTCACCTCCCCTGGAGCGGGGACAATGTCTGAGGCAACCCCCCGCATACTTGAAGGACTTCGTATGCGACTGCATTAAAAGCGGCGCGTATGAAAGTCTGGGGGAAAACCGTACGGGAAAAGTATGGAGCAAATGTGGGAGTTGTCAACACCACGGAAATATCAACTTTTTCATCGGCGGAAGTAGAAACAAAATTCATCCGCCGGGTGCACAAAGTCCTAATCACGCACCCCAACCACGTTGCTCGATCTTTTCATACGCTGATGCAGTCAAGAGTAGACGTGTTCCTAATCAGTAGTCCAAATCATTTCACAAATTCAGTATTTCTTACGACAACAGATCGTGGGGTGAGTTAACTATATCTTGATATGGAAACTAGATTGCATCACTCAGTTCCGACTCACTGAGTCAAATGAGCTGGAGATAGGCTAGTGAACTACCGTGGTAAGAACTCAGTTGACTTAGAGATTGTATAATCTCATTGCAATACGTGTTCTATCTGACTATCCACTACCATACATCTCTACGAGGTAACTGAACGAGAAGTTGCCAGGCTGTTCAAGCTGACAACACTGCAGTGTATTATACTAACACTGTTGAAACTCTTTCAGGTTACACTCGACCCGTTACAACCAGGGTACGGGATAGAGCACTTCCCGCTCCGCAGCATGAGGAGTATACCAATGGTGACCGGCCCGAGCCGCTGCGCCGCCGTTGGCGGTGGGTGTCGCCGGAAACAGAGGAGCAGATAGAAACAGCCTGGGGATCCAAAGGAAGGACGCGGTGCCAGATTTGTGACGAGGAGTGTGCCTCTCACCGCTCCTTGAAGCTGCATGTCAACGCCCACCTATTACTCACATTCTGCCCCTGTGGATATAATGATGTCTACCCCTACCCCGTTACCAGACATCGGGCGACGAGCTGTTTCTCCGGAGAGAATTACGTGGTGGATGCCAAACTCTATCCAGAATTCTTAACTCTGATACGACCCCTAGTGAAGACGGCGATGTTGTTGGCCGTTCTGACCTCGGGTTTCCAGCGCGTACTAGACTACGCCAGGCAGCAATCTCCATTGGTGTCTGACCGCCCTCAGATTGTGTACACCCCCGAAGAGTTTTCCTATCCTGAAGAAGGAGAGGTCTCCCCTACCCCGACGAAAAGACGGACCCGGTCTCCAAGTCCCCCTCTTCGTCGCAGACGGACACCGTCCCCAGACCCTGCTCGCCTGGCCACGGTGGAGGAACGCCTCCTCTGACTGCAGGCTGAGTTTACCCAGTTAGCACCGGATCTGCTTAATACCCTGACGGGACTCTTTCAGCTAAAAGGCTCGGTTGGCCGGATTAAAAGGAAGTTACGTACATGCCAAGCCAAACATCGGCGTGCCAAACACTGACTCTGGTTCTATTGCCTGGAATGATCCACAAGCCTCGTCTTCTTGGGAGACCCAAGACTATCATGTAAATGCTTGACTGCTCGACAGCTCGATTCCTTGTCCAATACTACAACTAGACGGCATTCCTTCTCTTTAGCTGGCCAATTGTATGTAACCTGCTGTTATAATGACTCTGTCTGTTATTGTATATCTTTATATATCATGTTTTTTCTTTTGGTCTACTGATGTACGTGGGTAATAACGAAATATTTTTTATATCAGAAAGAGGGCTTTCTGCTGGTGGGGGCGGTGTGGTGGCTCGTGGAGCTACTAGCAGCACGATACGCAGGGTCGCGTAATTGACCCGGAATAATGACAGCCAATTAGCGACTTTAATAGTTAGTAGCAGTAGTAGTTTTCCCGCTGTTAGTTAGTCGAAGTTAGAGTTTTGAATAATCTAGATGTGTGGAATTATTAAATGCATTTGTATCGTTTTTGTAATGTGTTCTTGTGTTTAAAATATATACTCGTTCACTCGACTTATCCTGGTGAAGTTCTCTAGCAAGTAATTAGACTATCTGGATTGCACATCAACCCTAACTCTGAAAATCATAACAATACTACAAGGTATAAACTAGACACTACAAGGTATAAACTAGATACTACAAGATATAAACTAGATACTACAAGGTATACACTGGATACTACAAGGTATAAACTAGATACTACAATGTATAAAGTAGATACTACAAGTTATAAACTAGACACTACAAGGTATAAACTAGATACCACAAGGTATAAACTAGATACTACGAGGTATAAACTAGATACTACAAGGTATAAACTAGATACTATAAGGTATAAACTAGATACAACAAGGTATAAACTAGATACTACAAGGTCTAAACTAGATACTGCGAGGTATAAACTAGATACTACAAGGTATGAACTAGATACTACAAGGTATAAACTAGATACTACAAGGTATAAACTAGATACTACAAGGTATGAACTAGATACTACAAGGTATAAACTAGATACTACAAGGTATAAACTAGACACTACAAGGTATAAACTAGATACTACAAGGTATAAACTAGATACTACGAGGTATAAACTAGACACTACAAGGTATAAACTAGACACTACAAGGTATAAACTAGATACCACAAGGTATAAACTAGATACTACAAGGTATAAACTAGATACTTACTGCCAGAACAGGCTTGTAGAATAACGAGCTTTGGTTTGCCGGCCATAGCAGGAAATTGGTAGACGGTGAGAAGGTCGAACACATCGGAGTATTTGATTGGCTGATCATCTGTGCCATAAAGTCTGTTCTCTGTGCCGTGAGTCATGATTACAAGAGCACTAACTCCGACCTTAGCGTAGCCTGGGTTCCTTGTCTCTTCTCGTATCGTCTCCAGCATCTCCTACATTACATTACATTATATAATACAATTATTATATAGTAATACATTATATAATACTATAACAATATAGTAATACATTCTATAATAATATAACAACATTGTATTACATTATATAATATAATAATATAGTAATACATTATATATTGATATAATAACATATTATAGTAATACATTATATAATAGTATAACAATATAGCATTGTATTATATAACAGTATAACATTATAATATTACATTGTATAATAATATAACAATATAATAATACATTATATAATAATATATTGATGTAGTAATACATTATATAATAATATAGTATTACATTATACAATATAATACCAGTACTTTATAATACCTGACTGGTCAAGTCGGTCTTGACTTCACACACAAAGTTCAAGTCTTTGAAGACACGTGAGATGTTCTTGACGTCCATCTCAGACCCGTCTCTCTTCTCCAGTTTGTCAAAGTAGTGGTTGTTGATGATGAGACACCTTCCTCTGTGTGGAGTTGTCATCCTGTACACCTGTGGTACAGTAATATAGTAGTAATATAGTACTAATATACTAGTAATATACTAGTAATGTAGTAGTAATATACTAGTAATATGCTAGTAATGTACTAGTAATATACTAGTAATATACTACTAATATACTAGTAATATACTGTAGCCTAATGTGCGTGACATTGCATTATGCAGTAATGTAAGCTGTTTTGTAAATACTATAATTGTGCTGTTTTCCCTAATGTCATAAATAGCCTTTATCTTTGTGGCTTTGCAAACAACTATGCAGTGTAGTCAATGTAATAGACACACTAAATGAATTAAAGCTATTGTTTCATATTTTCAGTCTGGAATATGTGTTTGTAGTGACTAGTTGTGTTTTCTAAATAAAGATATCTCATTGAAAATTACATATAATACTATTACATATACTAGTAATGTAGTAGTAATAGGGTATAGTACCATAAATTATAGCCGTGCAGTAGTAACATAATAAGGTAAAATACTATAATATAATATAAAAATATAAAATAATATCATAAAACAACACGATAATATAACACAACATAATGCAACATAATACAATACAACAATATAATATAGTAAACAGAACAATAAAATAATATAATACAACAATATAATATAATAAATACAACAATAAAATAATATAATACAATAATATTGTAGTGAATTTCGCAGTTCACTATAATTTGTGGATCTACTTATGCAAAGCCACTTCACCAGGTTTATCACAATTAAATAGAGTTTATTACTTAGAAATGTTGCAACAATAAAAGCTACTAATACTAACACACACGATTACATAATACAGAGCAATTCATACACAGCTATTCCTAATCAAGTCCCAAGCTGCTCTGCCTGTCAAGCTGCCTAGCGTGTTTTCACAGCACATTCGCAGCTCCGCCTATTACTAATTACTAGCTGTGTCTCATTGGTCACGAGATGATGCCATCCCAATGGACGACACTGCCGGTGTCGGATAGCAGTCGGCGTAGTCGACGCAGAGTCGTCCCTGTCGATATTAATTAACCCCATAACAAAAAGCATAACGCTAACATCTTCTACCAAGCACACTAACTGCCAATGCAAATCATCTGCACCTCCTGTTAAGTTGATTGGCCATTCTGCGTACGGTTGTTGATTCTAGTTAACTAGTCTTGCCTTGGTCCACTGCGAACATCAGTAGCTAATAGTTAGTACACAGCCCAGCGTAGAAAAGATGCTATGTGATGCAGTCGATAGGCATCCCCCCAGTGTGGTATATTTAAGAGTGTTGACTTTAAACCATGAAAAATCATTATGTCGCTAATGGTACCGCAAATTTATATAAGTTATAAAGGAAAAATTTTGCCACTTTTGTGATTTTATTTTTTTTTATATTATGTGTCCATTTTTTTTAGTTTTGTTTATTGGTAAAGTTTTCAAACATATTTTCAATACATATAAAATTTTAAAAAAAATTAAAACTTAATCATGCACGTAAATACAAAGCTATAAAGTTTAAGCTTTGCTGTGATTACAATGTGAATATGAATTGAATAATGCTTGCAATAGCCATTTTACACAAAATACGTTACATAGTTGCTATAAATGTAAGACTAGTGAATTGGATGCAAATAGGCACGGTAATACTATTTAATTTATGCTATTTTTGAAATTTGTAGTAAATATTCGGCATGTATTATACATATATATATATATATATATATATATATATATATATATATATATATATATATATATATATATATATATATATATATATATATATATATACATATATATATATATTATAATAATATATTATATATTTTTATATTATATATTGTTATATTATATATATATTATATAAGTATAATAATATTATATATAATATATATATACTATAATAATATATTATATAATATAATAATATAATATATTATTATATTCTATATTATATTATATATATATTATATATATATAATATCCTATAAAAAATATTATTATATTATATTATTATAATATATATATAAATTATATTAATATATTATATATTATTATATATTATATATTATATTATATTATATATATATTATACAAGTATAATAATATTATATATAATATATATATATTATAATAATAATATATATATATTATAATAATATATTATATATTATATTATATATATATTATATATATATAATATCATATAAAATATATTATTATATTATATTATTTATAATATATATATATATATTATAATAATATATTATGTATTATTATATATCATATATTATATTATATTATATATATATTATACAAGTATAATAATATTATATATAATATATATATATATATATTATAATATATATATATATATATTATAATAATATATTATATATTTTTATATTATATATTGTTATATTATATATATATTATATAAGTATAATAATATTATATATAATATATATATACTATAATAATATATTATATAATATAATAATATAATATATTATTATATTCTATATTATATTATATATATATTATATATATATAATATCCTATAAAAAATATTATTATATTATATTATTATAATATATATATAAATTATATTAATATATTATATATTATTATATATTATATATTATATTATATTATATATATATTATACAAGTATAGTAATATTATATATAATATATATATATATTATAATAATAATATATATATATTATAATAATATATTATATATTATATTATATATATATTATATATATATAATATCATATAAAATATATTATTATATTATATTATTTATAATATATATATATATATTATAATAATATATTATATATTATTATATATCATATATTATATTATATTATATATATATTATACAAGTATAATAATATTATATATAATATATATATATATATTATAATATATATATATATATTATAATAATATATTATATATTATTATATTATATATTATATTATATATTATATTATATATATTATATATATATATAATATCATATAAAATACATTATTATATTATATTATTTATAATATATATATATATATATTATAATAATATATTATATATTATTATATAATATATATTATATTATATTATATATATATTATACAAGTATAATAATATTATATATAATATATATATATATCATAATAATATATATATATTATAATAATATATTTTATATTATATTATATATATATTATATATATATAATATCATATAAAATATATTATTATATTATATTATTTATAATATATATATATATATTATAATAATATATTATATATCATATATTATATATTATATTATATTATATATATTATACAAGTATAATAATATTATATATAATATATATATATATATATTATAATAATACATTATATATTATTATATTATATATTATATTATATTATATATATAATAACATCATATATAATATATTATTATATCATATATTAATTTATATACATTATATATATATATAATGATATTATATATAATATATATATATACATATAATAATATTATATATTATATATATATATATAATAATATTATATATATATATATATATATATATATATATATATATATACATGCCAAATATTTACTACAAAATTCAAAAATAGCATAAATTAAGTAGTATTACCGTGCCTATTTGCATCCAATTAACTAGTCTTACATTTATAGCAACTGTAACGTATTTTGTGTATAATGGTTATTGCAAGCATTATTCAATTCATATTCACATTGTAATCACAGCGAAGCTTTAACTTTATAGCTTTGTATTTATGTGCATGATTGAGTTTTAATTTTTCTTTTAATTTTATGTGCATTAAAAATGTGTTTAAAAACTTTACCAATAAAAAAAATTAAAAAAAATGTACACATAAAATAGAAAAAAAATAAAATAACAAAAGTGGCAAATTTTTTTTTTTATAACTTATATAAACTCGCGGTACCAATCTCGGCATAATGGCGCCCATATGATTCCGTAAGATTTGCTAATGGCAACACTCTTAAATATACCACACTGCATCCCCCTAATTACGTCTACTGCCGATGTAGACGTCGAGCCATGATGTACTAAGACTAAGCAACGAGGAGTGGTCCTTTGATAATAACATAAACTAAAATCCTTTACATCCTCCTCACCTATCGAAAGGTACATTCTACTAACTAATACAATTGAAATTGAAATTAACACAACTGTAAAAGAATATAAACACATAATATTACAACAGTATAATATAATATAAGTGTCCTACTAGTTTACGACAGAGTTTCGTGACACACAGTCCAACTAATTCTTGACACACAGTCTATATGCATCGTGACACACAGTCCATTTACATCACCTCTACGGAGCATAAGTACAAGTTGCTACCAGTCAGAGGGGTATGAGGAAGTCGGGGTCATCAGGTTACTTTGCTAGTCATTCTTCAAGTCTCTTCTGTAGTTTAGTCAATTCAGCAGCCGTCCGTTCCTGCTCCTTACAGAGCCGAGCCATATGCCGCTGTAGCTTCTTTACATCCGTCAACAGGAACTGGTCGGGGCTAGTGTTTCCGTTAGTCGGGTCACGGGTACTCTTCCTCTGTCTAGGGGGGGGGGGGTGTGGCTGCGTGACGGTAGGATCTATCTTCTAGTTCCTCAACCTTGAAAAGTCTCATCTGCAACAGAGCACCCAGCTTCTGTTGTAGGGAACTCCATCCAGTCAGTACGACGCCGACGACTGAGTCCCGCAGTCTAACAACCCACTGATTACCAGAATCATCCGGGCGACCGCCTCACTCTAAGTCGTCAGTGAAATCACCTGACATCAGGAGCTCTAGCTCAATCCCTATAACAGAACGAGACCGCAATTGGCTACTGGTCTAAATTGTACTTAAATAGAAGAATTGCACTAGTAGACTTCCCATAAGACAGTCGCTATGTTAGCCCTACTGTCCACTTAGGGCTTCGTAGACGCCAATTGCAACAACTGTGGGTTCACTTTTGACAGTTACAACTGGTAAGGGCGCTCAACACGGTAGAAGGGGTGACGCAATGACCCTCCCCCGGTGGCTGGCTTCGCCCTTGTTGTCCTCCCAGTTGACGTAATTATACACGCCAACTGAGGCCTTCAACTCACAGTTGAGTCTCTCGATATCGAGGAACTACAAATCTTAATTGCTGCCTCCCAGACTTCTTTTGTGCTGGTTGACAAGTTATAGTAGACTATACATGTAATCCATGTCACACCAGAAGTCTTGCGAATTAGATGGCGGCGCCCTAGTACGTTGACTGCGCTCCAACGGTACTCGGGAATTCGCTGATGCTGGTGACCCTACCACCACGGGTGGTGTCGCCAGTACGGGGGTGTCCACCAGTATTGGTGATTCCCTCTCGGCTGCCTCTTCCTCGTGAAATTGAGAAATTTCCATCTCAATCGGGGCGACCGGCGTGTCGGCCGGCTCCACTGGTGGTTGGGCCGGCTCGGACCGGTCTTCCGGTGTGTCGGCCGCCTCCTCCTCTGGTGGAGGTGGCCGGAGCGGGCCAGGTGGTGCGTCGGCCGCTCCTTCCTGATCTGGCAGGACCTCTTCTATCTTTCTATATGCCATGTCTTGCCCTCTCATGGGAGAGCGTTGTACAGGCTCTAAGAGTAGAGGGGCCTGTCCTGCTGCGTCAGGGCTCGCCCAGTATGGTTTTAACCGTGCTCCGTTCTGAATTGACACTTGTCCAGAACGTTTCACTTTATACGTGTGATTTGACATCACCTCAATCACGCAATAAGGACCCACGAACTTTAGCTGTAACTTAGCCGCCTGTCTGCGCCGCCGACGATGACTGATCATCCAGACCCAGTCTCCCACCTTATACAAAAGGGGGGTCATCAGAGTCACCACTCCTGACCTGACCGTAGCACTCCTTGAGCTGTCCTCATGCGTTTAAGAGCTCATCCACATAATCGTGGACATTGCTCTCTGGAGCCGGAACCCTTGTTTCTCTCTCCAGCATGAGAAAGTTAGGGGTCTCCAGTGTACTGGAGTGAGGGGTACTACGATAAGCTCGCATAATTTGCGGCATCACCAAATCCCACTCTTCCTGGCTCTTACCGATAAGCAGGCTTCTCAGTGAGTCCCCTAGCATCCTGTTGTTCTGCTCCACAACCCCATTCCCTTGCGGGTGATACGGGGTCGTCCGACTCTGGTTTATCCCCCATGTTTTACAGAGATCACTCATAAGTTGCGACTGAAACTGTGCGCCTTGATCAGAGTGTATTTGTTCCGGCAAGCCGAAATAACAGAGCACTTGCTGATCCTAGGCTCTAGCCACCGTGGGGGCCGGCGCATCTGGAATAGCCAGTGCATCAGCCCACCGCGTGAAATGGTCAGGTAACACCAGTATCCAGTTATTACCTCTTACTGTCGTGGGCATGGGACCTACCAGATCTACAGCAACTACCTGCCACGGACGACCGGCATGGAAGCGGCGCCTCCCTGCAGTCTCAGTGGAGCGGCTATGTTTACTAGCTTGGCATAGCTCACACTTCCGCACCCGGAGTCGGACATCCCAGGTCACACCGGACCAAAACCACTGGAGTTGAAGACACCTAGTCATCCGCCCAGCTCCTGCATGAGCTTGCTTATGGGTGTCCCAGATCAACTACCGCCTCAGAGCAGACGGACAGACTACCCTCTCTCGTTCACGGCGATTGGTGCCGGCTACTAGCGTTATTGTTAACAGCCCATCACCGTTAAACCGGAGGGAGTCCCAGCGGTCGCAGAAATATTTAAACTCTGCACTCCTCACCCGCTGTTCGACCTCACTAGGTCGCCGTCCCTCCTTCTTGGCCCGGACTAGGTCAGCTACCACCCCCACTAGGTCAGCTGACACAGCTCCTTGACGTTCCTGAGCAGCGTGGGGTTTGCGTGAAGGTTGTTAACAGCCTCATTAGGGGAATCGGACCGAAGTTCTCCTTCCTCCCAGCTGTATGCAACTGCTTTCCCAAACTGTTCTTCAACGTTCGAGCGAGGGGGTCCACCATCCCTACGCTCGATATTTTGGCATTGCTTACACCCATCTGCCTGGCGGCAGCTGAGTCCGTCGGCATTACCGTGTTTCTTACCGGGTCGGTGTTTGATCCGATAAGAAAACTCTGCCAGAATTTCCAGCCAGCGCGCCACTTGGCTTGATGATTCAGCCCACCGACACAGCCATATCAAAGATGCATAAGCCGTTTGTAATCGGAACGTACGCCCATACAGATATGGTCTAAAGTGTTTGACCACCTTAACTACTGCCAGGAATTCTTTCCTGGTTGTACAGTAGTTCTTCTCAGGCGCCAACATAGCTTTACTATAGTAAGCCACTACCACCTCGCGACCATCTTAGACCTGAGACAGCACAGCCCCCACATTGTGGTTACTGGCATCAGTATCCAAAATGTATTCCTTCGCCGGATCAGGATACGCCAAGATGGGCACTTCTACCAGGAGATCCTTCAGATGGTCAAATGCTTGCTGCCCAGTCTGGGTCCACTGCCATCGCACCCCCTTTGCTGTCAGCCGATTTAACGGCTGTGCAATTCCTGCGAAGTTTGGTATGTACTGACGATAGTACCCTACCAGTCCCAGGAATGCCCGCAATTCAGAGAGGTTGACAGGAACAGCCCAGTCCCTCACAGCCCGTACCTTCTCGAGATTGGTGGCGACCCCGTCTCGACCAACCACATGGCCCAGGTACTTGACCTTGCGCTGCAGTAACGCACACTTAGAGGGCTTGAGCTTCAGACCAGCAGCTCAAAGTCTGTCAAACATCTCTCTGAGCCGACTGACATGAGTGTCGAAGTCGAGGGGATGACAATGACATCATCGAGATAGATGAGCAAGGTCTTCCAGTGCAGCCCACTCAGGACTTGCTCCATGAGCCGCTGGAAGGTGGCCGGTGCGGACGTAAGTCCGAATGGCAGCACCTTCCTCTTCCAGAGCCTATCCCGCGTAATAAACGCGGTCTTGTCCTGTGCTTCAGGACTCAGGGGCACCTGCCAATACCCGCTTAACAAGTCCAACGTACTGAAAAACTTGCTACCAGCTAAAGCATCTAGCGACTCGTCAAGCCTAGGAAAAAGGTAAGCATGCTGGATGGACTCGCTGTTCAGCCTGCGATAATCAATGCAAAACCTCCAGCTCCCATCCTTTTTCCGAACCAGGACAACTGGAGAACTCCAGGCCCCATGGCCTGGCTCAATCAGGTCCCGGTTCAGAAGGTCTTGCACCTGACTGCTCACTTTTTTTCTTCCACAGGATAGTTAAGGGCATCCTTACTAAGAATATCATTAATTTAGCTCACAATGTAGTCTAGGTTCCTGCTATGATATTATTCTGTGGGTGGCATGCGTGTTGCCTGCTTGTGTATGTTTAGCCTGATATTAGACTATGACCAATAAACAGCAAGCTCAATTAGGGCTGCATTATATATCAACATTCCATTGTGGCTGCTCTATAAATGAATTACACAACAAGCTATTCATTAGGCTAGCGGGTCTGTAATTAGTAATGGACGCGCTAATATCTTCCCATCTCTACGTGTTCACTGAAACGCAAAGTGATGCGCGGTGCTTATTAGTAAAGAAAAAATAACTTATTTTCAGTGTATAAGTCATTACTTTATAGAAAATCTATAAAAGCTAATAGAAACATCACAAAATCCGCGCTGCAGAAATATCTCAAGATTCCAACAGTGCTTTTTTTTTTCAGATATTATGTTTTCCTGCTGAGATATTTCACTGGGACTGACATGATGTTTTTTCAGCTAAAAATAGGGGGAAATGGGTAGTTTTTTGTCTGCAGCTTAGCCAAATAATCGAAAATTAAAAATTCCAAAAATCCCGCGCTGAGGAAGAGAGCTATCTACAACATAGTTTTTAAATTTTGATTCTAGCACAATTAGGTAGGATTTTATTTTACTGGGACTGAATTCTTATATGATAACAATGCATCATCAGCCTAGCAGCTAGAACTAAAAGGTTGCCCTTAACTATCCTGTGTCTCAGGACCGAACCGGCGAGTCGGCTGCCGAGTCGGCTGCCAAATCGGCACCGTCCTTGCCGCCAGGGGTATCTCATGACAGACAGCTTTAGTCAGGCCCATGTCATGATCGCCGCAGCTGAACACGTCTTTGTACTCAGAGAGTAACTGCGCCATTACCAGGCGTTCCCGCTTACTCTAACAGCCATCACAGGCATCCCCGTACAACTCTGCTTTGTGTTCAGGTACCGGCCCCCTGCTGTCTCTAATGGGTACTCTACAGGCTTCATCCGCCGTTTCCAGCGCGGGCCCGACATCCTCCTCCTGCACGGAGTGGAACTTCTCCACTAGTGACCCAGCCGGCAATTCTACCGGCTCCGTGAAAGGATTCACACATTGGACCAGGAACTCCCCTCGCTCATCCAGTCTATTCAGACTGTTAGCGTGCACCTTCTACTACTCTTAAGTTGGAGATTTCCTTACAGCAGCGAACTGTAGCACGAGAGCGCCCAGGTACAGTACAACGCTGCACCACCTGCACTCCCCCACCAAAGGTCGGCCAAACAGGTCAACACAGGGCAGCCCACGCCCGCCCATCACCACTGCCGACTTGTTAAAATCAAGGTGGCACCTATGTCGCTTCAGAAATGGCATGCCCAAGATGGCGTCCTCCTTGAGTTGACTGATGATAGAGGTATCGCTAATCACCTGATCACGTACTCTACCAGTCAACTCTATTACCCCATAGAAAGAAATACACGACCCGTCCGCCAACGTGCCATGCTCCACTTCATATGGTTCAAGGCTAGCCCTGTCCCTAGCACTGAGTGTGTCAAACAGACGTTAGCTCAGAAGATTTGTGGTACACCCAGTGTCCAATAGGAAGGTGGCAGCTTTTCCGGCAAGTTTACTGAGGAGGAAATAGCTGCTTCCATATGGCTGAGCGCTCACTGAGCGGTTTGTCTCTTGAGGTGACACCTCATGTGCATGGAGTTGGGAATGCACCTGTGCTTTCCGGTTGCGAGGGGGTCGTCGACGCTTCGTGGGCAAGTGGGTTACATCTCAGTTTTGCTCACACACGGGTGGCCGAGTGAAAGCTCGGTCCTGCGCTCGTGTGGGTAACCAAAGGAAATCCCTGTCTTGCTCCCACGCGTCGTACATCCTCTCATCAGGCAAACCTTCAAAGCGGTTTTTGAGTGCCCAAGCCGGAGGTTGTGGCGGACCTTGCAGCCTACTAACTCTCTTTGGGGCTTGCCACTCTGGCGAAAGCAGCCTCCTCACCCGGTGGGGTTCGGGCCTTGGCCTTCGCCTCGGAGGGTTAAACCAGGGCCCACAGTTGGCGGAGTCTATCGTGGGCTGTGGCCATTTAACTGCCTCGCTCTACCATGGGGGCAACTTCGTATGAAGTGCCCACCACTACCACAACCCTAACATACGGGGCCCCACCTGTCGTTGACTGCTGCCGGCGACCCCACTGGGTCGCTCGGATTTTGACTGTTGGCGTAGTTGCCTGATCTCGGCTAACAGCTCCCAAACCAAGCTTGTGGTCAAGCTAGTTGGCTCGTCGGCTGCCGCCGTGGCGACATGTACAGCTGTTATCGCCGGCGACGTCGACACGTCGTCGTCGGCTCCTACTTGCTGTATTGTCGTACCAGGCCGGCACGCACTGTCGGCTTAGAAATAGGCATTTCCAAGCCGGAGAGCTTGCTCCATAGTCTCAACCTCGGCCACCAGCAGGTGCTGCTTCAATCCGAGGTTGTTGACATACTGGAGGAATGCATCCAGCGCCAAGCTCTGTTGACTATCAGCAGGCGAGTCGCCATAAGCGACTTGTGCCAGTCGTTCGACTACGGTCGCGTGCTCTCGCAGGTTAGTCTTAGGATTTCTCCTAAGTCCCTGGAGTCGCGCGCGAGCATCTCGAGCGGTTAACCCAAACCGAGCTCTCAATGCCTCAAATATGTCACCGACATCCTGGCCTATCCCATAGGGTTTAGCCGGCCCTGTCAGACACCACCGTAGCTGGATCAGAAGAACCCTATTTGGCCATCTGCAAATGGCTGCCACATCACTGAATTCAATGATGAATTGCTCCACATCTTCTTCTCCTGAGAAGATGGGAGCCCGCAAATGGTACCTGTTCATAGGCAGCGCTGGGCCGCTTATGTTGTCCTCCTCCATCACTACCGGTTCCTGACGGGCTACGTCCTCGTCGTCGGCCATTTTTTTTCTACTCCCTGGCTAGGAGCATTTGCAATAAGCAAGATCCCACTGCTGCCACCACTGTAGTGAATTTTGCAGTTCACTATAATTTGTGGGTCTACTTATGCAAAGCCACTTCACCAGGCTTATCACAATTAAATAGAGTTTATTACTTAGAAATGATACAACAATAAAAGCTACTAATACTAACACACACGATTACATGTTACAGAGCAATTCATACACAGCTATTTCTGATCAAGTCCCAAGCTGCTCTGCCGGTCAAGCTGCCTAGCGTGTTTTCACAGCACATTCGCAGCTCCGCCTATTACTAATTACTAGCTGTGTCTCATTGGTCACAAGATGATGCCATCCCAATAAACGACACTGCCGGTGTCGGATAGCAGTCGGCGTAGTGGATGCAGAGTCGTCCCTGTCGATATTAATTAACCCCATAACAATATGCATAACGCTGACATTTTCTACCAAGCACGCTAACTGCCAGTGCAAATCATCTGCACCTCCTGTTAAGTTTGATTGGCTATTCTGCGTACGGTTGTTGATTCTAGTTAACTAGTCTTGCCTTGGTCCACTGCGTACAGCAGTAGCTAATAGTTAGTACACAGCCCAGCGTAGAAAAGATGCTATGAGTTGTAGTCGCAGCCCTCCCATAATTACGTCTACTGCCAATGTAGACGTCAAGCCATGATGTACTAAGACTAAGCGGTGAGGAGTGGTCCATTCGATAATAACATAAACTAAAATCCTTTACAACACAATATAGTAAATACAACAATAAAATAATATAATAAAACAATATAATATAGTAAATACAACAATAAAATAATATAATACAATATAGCACTGAACACTCACCGAATCAGAATTAAAAAGTTGCCGAATACGAGGCTTCCTGCACGGCATGAGTCGTAGCGAGATTTCATCTAGATTCTCCTGATTCTCATCTAAATACTCCAAACTATCGGAGAGATCACTGTCGGAGTCTTCGGCTGCAGTTCTAGACTTAGTCTGAGTTGGGGGAGGTCTGTTCATCTCCTCTGTAGTGATAAGAACACCAGCTAAATATTCCTAGTATCAGTTAAATATCCACTAGTTACTAATTACTAGTTACTAGCTAATAGTTACTAGCTCCTAGTTACTAGCTAATAGTTACTAGTTAATAGTTACTAATTGACACCAGAACTAGAGAAACTATATGCAAATATAACTACTCATATAGCAGTCATATTGATGCATATATATATATATATATCTACATATTACAGTTATATATATAAAGATATATATATATATATATATATATATATATATATATATATATATATTACAGTCATATGTATATATTACAACCATATGCTGGTGTGGGAATTCTAATTCAAGTACTGAGATAACATGAGGTGTGCTCATTTTCAAGCAGGGGTAGCATCTAGC
The DNA here is from genome assembly GCA_964035545.1 of Bugula neritina. Taxonomy (NCBI): domain Eukaryota; kingdom Metazoa; phylum Bryozoa; class Gymnolaemata; order Cheilostomatida; family Bugulidae; genus Bugula; species Bugula neritina. Next base: position 2,605,234 of record OZ037770.1, read on the forward strand.
CTAGATACCAAACACAGTTTTATAACAGGGGGAGCAACTAGTATACAGTATGATAAAGTATTAGGAGCTGAGTTCCACCAACTATTAGGAAGAGTAAATGTCATGCTATGAGGTGATTTGTATCATACAATATTATACTGTATTATATTGTACTATATTACATAATGTTATATTATATTTTATTGCATCATATCATATTATATTACATCATAATATAATATATTGCATGTATTACATCATATTATATCATATTTTATTATATCATATTATACTATATTATATTACATCATATTATATTCTGTTATATTACATCGTATTATACTATGTTATGTTACATCATACTATAGGGGTAACGGGGGCACAAAGGTCATAGGGGTACAAAAAGTCGGCCAAATTGTGAGAAAACTTATTTACTTAGAGTTGTGATTTTTTTTTCATAAAAAGATATTGACATAAATATTCAGCCATTGTAGTTTCAACACTTGCAGAACATAAATGTTGAAAAGGTGAGTGAAAAACTGTTTTTACCTACTTTTTGTAAAATTTTTAACATGTCAATGAAGCTTTATAACTTTTTACACTCAAAGGCAACAAGCCTAGATTTTACTGATATTGTTGCCATTGCTTGTCTCTACATTGCTCAACTAGTATAACAGCAAACTCTAAAATAAATTTTCCTCTAGGCACATTTATGTTCAATTTGGCCATCCGGGGCACAATGGGCCACGCTGACCGGGGCACAATGGGCCACCTGATTATTGTACCCTGATCACTGTTATTAGTTTGTTTGCCCAAAAGGTTGGTTGAAATGTTACTAAAATCTATAGATTTAGCCATTTCTGGCCTTTTTGTAAAATATCAAAGACATCATGGTAAGACTACAAAACTACAAGTTGAAGCTCCCCTAATATATACATCTGGTGAGGTTATAGCAATTGCCATTTTATACATGATACAGAACACTCTGATGTTGCTACTAGTGGATAGTCATGATATTCATTATATATTACACCATTGAGGGAATATACATGTATTTGACTAAAATAAATTGTGATTTGCTCATTCGCTCCCCCCTCTCCCTTCCGTACTCCAGCCACAAACCGAAGCCATGCACCTTAGCTACTGTTCATAGCAAAGAGTTCACTCAAAGTTTTGTAGCATATGTTACTAAAGCTTTTTTTCTGATAAAGGTTTCTCTGAAGTGTAAATAAAAAACATTTTTAGTTCTAAACAGTAATGATAAAACCGAGTGATGTGCGTTTGATTTTTCCTTCCCCTGCTATCTGTGGTGGCACAAACTGTACAGCTAAAACATGAATTTTGCTTTAGATCTGAACGAATATTTTTATTTATTTATAATATTAAATAAATAAAGATCAGATGCAACAAAATCTGCAAATTTTCAATATATTTGTTGTGTCCCACCCAGTGGTCCATTGTACCCCGGTACCGGGGCACAATGGGTCAATTTTTTCGTCATGAAAATTTCATTATTCTGAAAGTTGTGAGAGAGATAGAAACAACAAACTGATACCTGTAATAGACAACAGATGCAGCATTAGGACTAGAGATTATTGAACTAGTAACTTGAGAAAAAGACGAATGAGAGCAAAAAATGCATAATTCGGCCTGTTGTGCCCCCCCCCCCCCCCCCGTTACCCCTACTCTGTTATATTACATCATATTATATTATATTATATTATATTACGCCATATTATACTCTGTTATATTACATCATATTATACTCTGTTATATTTTGTCATATACCAAAGGCAAAATTAAACATGAATCGTAGCGAACTGCCTAGCCAAATTTGCAAAGCCTATAATTTTTACCAGTACTGTGGGTTTAAAAGATAGGTTCTAAGAAGTTTACTATTTGATTTGTTCTTCTCTCTTCGAAGTTTGAGCTCAGAGAGGAACTTATCAAATTGATTTGTTTCTGTTTCAGACAAAGTTTCACCTAAACAATACAGACAGCATTAGCTATACTATATCTTGATGAAAGTCATTAGACTAATATGTGATAAAAAGAGCTATGATTGTAAGTTGAAATTTTATAAATTAAAATGAAAATGCAATAAAGTGCTGTGTAGCTTTCTAATTTCCATCTATTATTAAAATTCATTAATGCAGGACAAAGAATTAGATATGATTTGTTACTGTAAGACTATTAAAATATATTGTCAAGAAATTTAAAAGTGTATCATATGTGTAAACATACATGGGTGAAGTAAAGCACTGGGTATCTCTTCACCATTACACAATATCTTTGAAGATCCATGACACTTCTTGACATCTGGTGGTAGTTGGTTTTTCAAAGGACGAAGACACCATTTAGGATGCAGAAGCTTTTTAGTGCAAGGACCCCCCAGTATGAGACAGTGAGCACAAATGCAGGCGGTGACTGGTCGACTAGCAGTCCAAGTTTCCATCACATGTCTGAGGATGTTGTTGTTGGCTGAAATGAGCTTCTCCCACATCCTGGAAATGTGAGCAGAATCAGATGACACATAGAGTAAGACTCTTCTAGAATCATAGTCATGTATCAGCTGTGTGTAAATTTCATCTTGATAGACATTAGCTCCATTTCTCTTCCCTTTCCTTGTAGCAAACTCTTTAGAAAATAGTTCTAGCAAACCAACCGTCATTTGATGGTAGACATGCTGCGGTAATGCCAGACCCTTGAATTGTGTCTCAGTATGAAGCATCAGCTCCTTTGGTGGAGTGTAGGGGATGCTGTAGGATTCTTTGGCAAACTGAGGGATTATGAAGTAAGGATCATCAGATTCATCATTTATAGGGCCATACAACAAACGGAACGTGCTCAGCAAGCAAACAGCAATTTCAACATCACCAGTACTGCTGAACAAAGTTTCTCTTCCAATCAGATATTCAAGAAAGGGCTGTGTCATAAAGCCATTAGTTTTAAAGTTTTCCACAAACTCTTTAAATTCTTGTTTTTCAATCCTCACACCTTTTTTGGAGAAATGTGGTTCAAACTGATCTACCCTTTTTTGCCAGATCTTTGGATCATGATGATATAAGACACAGAATAGTTTAGTGACTTCCGCGATCTTGTGAAATATGCATGGGCTGAGTGCATCAATACTCTTATACCACAAGACTTTCCCGGAGTCATGCATGTAGGTGAGAATAGTATCCAACTGTTTTTCACCAATGCCATCCCATTCTTTCTTCATCTCTCCCAGTATTTCGTCAAAGGTGTTGTATGCAGACTGCAAAGACGACACTTTTTTGTTGACATCTTCCCAGAGTTTTGGAAGGGGTTTGATGAAGTTTTGGCAACTTTGAAGGAGAGAGACTTTAATCGATTCGAATATTTTGTACTCATCAAATTTCCCAACTTCATAGATATTTTTGTCTTCAAAGATTTTGCCATTTGAATTAGCGAAGTGCTGAATCTGCACAAAGTCACCTTTTAAACATTTCTCTTCTTCAAGGATTTGTTTACAAAGGTGATCCGATAAAGCAAGAAATTTTTTTCGAAGTTTTTGAAAGTCTTCACTCTGAAATTTATCTTTGTGTGTGAAGACAAGCTTAGGTGGGCCAAGAGATGGATGAGCGAGATAGAGGTAAGACATGTAGTCAAAGGCCAGCTTTCTCACAGCCTCTCTATCTGTAGACGCTTTTGAAATCTGATCATACTGCTCCATGTTGACTACAATTACTGGTACACAATTCTGTCTCAGTGTTAAATGGTATGTGATATGGTAGACCTCTTGGCCTCCCATATCTATGAGACGAAGAGTAGTACCATTCACCTCCACCTCTTCTACATTAAACACCTTTGTGGTCTCATCATGCTCTGCATCAGGACTTCTGTCAGTCAGAACTCTCTTCCTGTCACTGCTCTGTAATGTTCTGACTAGACTGGTTTTTCCTGCCATTGTGTTCCCCAGGACGGCAATTGTAGCAAATGGCAAGTTTCTACCAGCACCCCTAGCCAAGTCTGTGTAGTATTGTCGCACAGCATCTAATCCTCTGTCACAGACTTCTAGCGGTGGAAATGTAAGAGCATCACATCCAGGTGTATCGAGAGACCTAAGATGTGTTAGCTGTAGTATGTCAGGGTTCAAAGATGTCATGGATTCGTTGCAGGATATATTCAGTGTGTACAGATTACTCAATGTGCACACTGAAGATGGGAGACTGGTGAAGTTATTGGAAGATATATGTAGTATCTTTAACTTCTGTAGACTCTGCATCCTGAAAATATGATATATTTTTATCATCAGCAAAAACTAGAGGTAATTAATTTACTTATAGTTGTCATAATCATGCTATTATAATACAACAACATCTATACACAACAACAGTGACTTGTACAAAGTATGTTGACATAGTACAGTAAATAAATGTCTTTTTAAAAATGTGTCTATAAATAGTACAGAATATGAGCATTGTTGCAATCAATTTGTTATATGTTTAAAATTTATTATATTATCTATATGAGTTCATGGTGCAATTATAGATATATTTGACCACAATAATTCAAAATTATATGTACTTTACTGTCATCTAAACATAATCTAATACGATCACACAGTATAATATACTTCTGTATGGTAGATCATTTATTAACCGCATGTTAATATACTGATCTTCTACTATGGATGTAATTAAAATAAAAAAAAAATTTTATACTACAGGGCAGACAACATTAAGCATGCAATATAAAACAGTTATCATCAGATAAAATAAATGCTATGCTGATTTTACATACTCTGTGTTAAAGAGATGTCAGCTGAAACTATAAATGTCTCCCCTACATTGTATACTCCCATTTCACTATAAAATGTTTTAATAAACATCCACTAAGATCTTGTAGACATAGTGTCATAGTTGTAAACTAACTTGCTTATATGGGGAACTATAGCAATTTATCGAAAGGCCATTTTCTAGCAAATATATTATTTTGCCTTTTTTGAAAGATATGAAGTTTTTGTAGGTTTTGAATTCAAATATAAATGTCGAAAGTTGAATAAAAATGAAGTGAGCAAAATAATTTTTGGCTGTTTATGCTGAGTATTAAACCAGACAGCTGTTATAGTGCATGCCAAACACACGAACAATATTCAAAATTGTAATTATACTCTTTTGTTCTCTCATCCTAGCCTTGCAATATATTGTTAGGTTGATTATTCTCTAAAACAAAGCTAAAATTGATGCTCAAATTTACTATCTTGCTAAGCGAAATATTTTGGTTTTAGGCTTTTTTTCAGCAAAATTATCTCGATGTGTATTAAACCAGAAAAAATGCAGCAAAAATTTTTCTCATATCTTTAAGTTTCACAATATAATAATGATAATAATAATAATATTATTATTTTGATACTGATAATATTAATAGTTATAATAATAATCATGTATGTTTATACTGTAGTGAATTTACGATTCACTATAATTAGTGGGTCTAATTATTCAAAGCCACTTCACCAGATATCATGCAATTTGAACAACCTTTATTATATGCGAATTATACAAGAAATAAAATTGTTAACACTAGTACACACTGTTACATAATAGAGAGTGATTTACACACAACTTTACAGTATTAGTACTCGATCCACTCTTCCAGCCAAGCTGTCTAGCAAGCTTCCACTATACATTGGCAGTTCCGCCTACTACTAATTGTTAGCTACATCCGATTGGCTATCACGGTGATGCCATCCTAACGACATGATGCTGACTGCATCATGTACCAGTCCAATATAGAATTATCCTTTTGATATAAAAACTACCAAGTTGGGACACAATACTAAAACTCTTTACATCCTCCACACCTTTCGAAAGGTACACTCCCTACAAAAAACTTCTGTGAAACTAGGTAGCAGGCCCAAGTCTTGGACCAATGCGACAGCATAAATAATAGACTGGATCCTGCCAGTCCAGATAAAGCACGATGGAACCAGTGTCATTTGCCGGTGCATAATTATGAAAGCATAAAACAGAATAAGACATAGATACACAAAAGAAAAGTCACACACGAAGTTAACAGCATACAATAATACAGCATAAAATACAAGTACAAAATAGCAGTGTAACTGCCAAGAGCTCTATCGATAAAGTATTTAATCCTGTGGCAAGGCAGATAAACAGGGCCACACTGCCTGCCGCTCACGTCAGTCACCATGTCACATATTAGTCTATAACGGAGGGGGTGTGACTGCGTGACAGTGATGGTAGGATCTATCTTCTAGTTCCTCAACCTTGAACAGTCTCACCTACAACAGAGCACCCAGCTCCTGTTGTAGGGAACTCCACCCAGTCAGTACGGTGCCGACGACTGAGTCCGGCAGTCTATCAACCCACTGATTATCAAAATCATCCGGGCGACCATCCTACTCTAAGTCGTCAATGAAATCACTTGACATCAGGAGCTCCAGCTCTATCCATATGATAGAGCGAGACCGCAATTGGCTACTAGTCTAAATTTTACTTGACTAGAAGAATTGCACTAGTACACTTCCCATAAGACAGTTGCTATGTTAGCCCTACTGTCCACTTAGGGCTTCGTAGTTTTGCAATAAGAAAAATCCTACTGCTGCCACCACTGTAGTGAATTTACGATTCACTATAATTAGTGGGTCTGCTTATTCAGAGCCACTTCACCAGACATTGTACAATTTGAATAACCTTTATTATATGCGAATAATACAAGAAATAAAACTCTTAACACTAGTACACACCGTTACATAATAGAGAGTGATTTATACACAACTTAACATCATTAGTACTCGATCCACTCCACCAGCCAAGCTGTCTAGCAAGCTTCCACTGTACATTGGCAGTTCCGCCTACTACTAATTGTTAGTTAGATCCGATTGGCTATCACGGTGGTGCCATCCTAACGACATGATGCTGACTGCATCATGTACCAGTCCGATATAGAGTTATCCTTTTTATATAAAACCTACTATGTGGGAACACAATACTCAAACTCTTTACAATATAATAAGTTAATGTGTAACAAGCTAGTGCAAAGAGAATATAACAAAGAAAAAGCCATAATATGATTGTGATAATTCACTGCGAGTTGTGTGAAATTTGAAGGTGTTTGAGAAGCAGGAATTGCTATACAACCTCAGAGCAGAATCAGTATATACGTATATATGTATATATATATATATATATATATATATATATATATATATATATATATATATATATATATATATATATATATATACATGTATATATATATATATATATATATATATATATATATATATATATATATATATATATATATATATATATATATATACATGTATATATATATATATATATATATATATATATATATATATATATATATATATATATATATATATATATATATATATATATATATATATATATATATATATATATATATATAATGTATGCTGATTGTCAATCTAGTTGGAGTTCCAGCAAAGTAAAGTGCTCGATATCACGGGTGACAGAGCTAATATAATGTAGTGTGTTCAGATTGTTAATGATACATATATTTTTTTTATTTAAAAAATCTCACACGACTATATAGTTTCGTACAGTAAACTGCACTCGTCAGGTGTTGGACCAAAAATAAATAAAATCTATGAAGCATACCGATTATTCAAATTTCTACATAAAGAAAATTATCATGCTAAACACAACGTAAAGCGAAATGCAAACATAGTAGTGGCTTTGGTGTTATATATTAATTAATTAAATTGCTCTTTTTCTAAAGGATTAGACTATAAAAGCTAGATGTTTGATGGAAAGGCTAATTTATAATAGGTAGTAATATGGTTGAGAATTGATAGTATTGTTATGTGATGTTGCCCAGGTAGTGCTTACGTGCATGTCTGCATGTGGATAGAATCTCATTTCTGTTATTAAGGGAAGATTTGCTGGGCTGGTATATTATGAAATATTGTTCCCATAAGCAGAGGTTGCACCTTTTAGTGACTTTGTTGTATGAGTTGGTCTTTTTCATAATTTTCCATGTTATGTCAAAATGGGTGTTATTGTCTTTTAGTTTCCAGATATATTTGCTCAATTCAGTATGGTTCTTTTTTGTTTTGTTGTTAAAAGTTGATTTGTGGTTATACAATCTGGTTTTGAATTCTGTTTCTGATGTTCCCACGTAAGTCTGGGGTTGGCTGCCATCTTTGGTTGTAACTGTAGCTTGGTATATGATGCACTTTGTGAGGCATTTTCCATCTAGTGGGCACACTGTGCTGTTTCTGCAGTTACATTCACGAGGAGGTTGGTTTGCTGGGTTGAGTAATATTTTATTGTGGCTGTTGATTATGTTGTTTAAATTTCTGCAGCAGCTGTAACTGAGTTTTATGTTGTTTTTGTTGAAAATTTTGTAGACTTTGTGATCTTTGGGTATTTCTTCCTCCAGGATTTTAAAAAATTGTTTTTCCAGGTTGCTTGTTACACTTTTGGAGAATGGGGGGTTATACCATGTGATGTTTCGTCGTCTTTCTCTTTTTGGTCTGCTAGTGGTGTGTGTTGGCTGGAATGTTAGGTTATGTGTGTATCCACTTTTACTTAGAGCTTCTTGGTGTATTTTTGTTGTTTGACTGAAGACTTCTTCGTTAGATGAGAGATTAGAGAGCCTGTTGTTTATGGCTTGTGGAATGTTTCTTGTGATATGGGGTGGATGGTTGGATTTGGAGTTTACATATAGGATTTCGCTGTTAGGTTTTACATGGGGTTTGTGTGTTCTTTTGCTAATGTCAAAATTTATATCTAGATAGTTGACGACTTTTTTGTTTACTTCAATGGTGATATTTAGATTATGTTTTTGGAAAATTTTGCAGATTGATTTTTTAATTATATCTATATTTTTTGCAGTGTTGTTGATTACTCCTAGGCTGTCATCACGGTATAAACCGAAGGCTGCTAGAAAAATACTTTATAATTTGCAAGCCACATCTATCTTCACTCAACAGCCGCAATGAGATAATAACAACATGCAGGCACGCTAGAAAGCTCCTCCTAGAAAATGTGACTTGACATTTTAATCTCGTAATCACTTTTATTCCATCTATTTATGTATTTTAATCCATTGGCGTTATAGCTTTTACATACATTTCTCATACATATATATAGTATGTTTTTATTCTTGCTACATTACATCTTAACATTTTATCTGAAGATTGTGTACATTCTATGCACATGAAACTAGTAGTAATAAAGTGTTTTAAATCAAATTTTATCGTTCATTACTTTTATTTACTCTGCTCTGCACTGCATTGAGCTCTTTTTAGTGGTAAACTATACACCATTTTATATATATATATATATATATATATATATATATATAGGTATATGTATATGTATATTACTAATCACTACATACTGGTAAAGTATAAATGGCTGCTTTAACATTTATAATATTTTTTTTTGGTACATTAAATTATGTAATGGCATACCTTAAAAAAATACGATTTATTTAATAGATTAAACTATTATATGCCTTCAAAGAAATAGTTCATTTTATTTAGCAATATATATTGGCATACTCTAGTGCTTATAGACCAGTTACTACTTGGTATTCATATAAAATGTTCAAAACAAAAACTGTGACACACAAACCTCTCAGGTAGATCAGATAATTTACAGGCTTTCATATCCAACTTTGCGAGTGATGTGAGTGATAACACAACTTCTGGTACTGTGTTGAGAGGATTATCTCCTATCTCTAGTTTCTCTAACTGAGTCAGCTGACACAGACTGTAATATAAAGTGTATGGGATACATAATGTTATAGTGTATCATAATAATGTATACTATATATTATATGTTACTTTTGTATACAACAAGAAAGGTATAGAAGAAATAAACTTATAGCAATGAGGCAAAAAGTGTTCGCCATACCTAAGTGGAAATCTCTAGGCTACTGCTTTAACAATCATGGCTTTTAAAAATAGGTCAAAAGTATTGAGATAGTATATAATCACTATTAAATGACATAAACTTATGGCAATGGAACAGAAAGTGTTTACTCTCTAGCTATATTATACCAACAAGTATTAAACATTTTATAACATTCAAGAAGTTTAAACTATAACCATTTACAGCATATTATATATATATATATATATATATATATATATATATATATATATATATATATATATATATATATATATATATATATACTAAACTGTAATATAGTTTAACATGAGCACTCTTTGACAATTAGAGTAATAATTGAATATATATATATTAGACTATTGTCTGCCTCTTTGTATCCAGCTGACTAAAGCTATAGACAGTACCTTGAATACATTTTCACAAATAGTCTGACAGAACAGTGGGTTAAGTTCGCAATCTTGGATAAAAAATTTTCTTTCTTGATTATTTATCTTGGGAGTCAAGGTAAATGTTTCTAGGTGGGTATGGACCTGTCACCCTTGAGAATTTTGAGAAATCCAAGATGGCCGCCAATTATGAAAAACTCATAATCTAGTAGGCATAAAGTCTATAATGTGTTGCAAAAACAACATTTTTGATGATTCAAATAGATATGCACTTTTGAATAAAGATGTGCCATTTAAGTGCAAAAAGAATTAAAGTAAGGAGCCAAGAGACATGTTTCTTAGCTTAAAAATTGGAATTGCTCCAATCAAACATCACATATGGTGCAGAGAAATGATACGCAAGGTTTTTGAAAAGTTGTTTGGACAGATATACAAAGAAAAACATTGCTTATTGTCAGTGAATAGAAAGTGGAAAAGATACAGAGGCATATTGCTCAGCTGAAGTGAAAATGGAACATATATAAAATCATAAAGATGTGACAAACCTCCGCTCATGTTCATATTAAACACCTTTCTCATTTCTTTCTATCATTAGCATTTGTTAGCAATGTTAGTTCATTGCAGCACACTCTTGTTACTGCTTCACAAGGAGAGAACTCTGTCTCGCTGTTTTGCGTGATTGTTGGCTCCCACAGGAGTATTTAATGAATTTGGGCCATTTTACCTCATTTATATGTAGCACACATCAGCAGGTTATGATCAAAAATTTTAAAGTTTGCTCAAAAGTAAAAATAACTTACTATATAGAGTAATAGAATTTGCTGATTCCAACTATGCATAGCAAAAAAAACTGGGAAGAGGTCCTGCAACATTTAAGCGCGGCATCATGTCATACATGCTAAATATGTATTTGTGAACCATCACAGTGCATATAATATCTTTGGCTTCCCTCTCTTTCTCTTTCTATGTATCTTCATCTCAGCCACCATTATAACATCATCCTCCCTATCTCTTCTGGGCACATGTTTATACCGTTGAAAAGGTCTCCTTCTCATGCCTATTGCGATGGCTTCGATTTTGGCCTCCTCCCTTATATTGTCATTTGTTACATGGTCTTCTCACTCTATATTGTAAATCTGCCAAAGCATCTTCATCTCAGTTGCACTTATCTTGTCTTCTTGTCTTTGAGTCAGTGGCCATGTCTGATATCCATACATCAGTGTAGTTCTTATCGCTATCTTGTATAACAGAACCTCCAGCTTGGTAGAATTTTTCTGATCTTCTTGTCGCGGATTGTTCTGAAAACTCAGTTTTCACAAATTCTTTGAGAATTGACTTGGTCTCAGCTTCTCTTATTTTAACTGCTTCCTTGAATGTAGAAGGTGGCAATGCTGCAAGTTTACGAGCTATTAAAGAGCCTGAAATCAAATTCTTGGTCTGCTTGAGTGCAATGGCTCCGGCATATATGACTTCAGTATTGTACACTGTGGTGTTGGAAACCTTAATATGCTTTTGAGATGATACCATTGTGTTCACTTTAGATGACAAGGATATATTTAACCCCTCTGACTAGTTCACTTTGAACTCTTTTATAGATGCTTTACTTATAACAAAAATATTGTCAATAATAATTGCTGAACAACTCACGATTTTCTCTGTTTCAATATTGACAAGAACAACTGGGTGGCACCCTTCTTTGAGTGGGACATTGCAAAGTTCAATCTTCTTTTTGACAGACTCCCTGTCCTTAGAATCAGATTGGATTATTGATCGCATCTCTTCCTTATGAGTAGTAGATGCATTTATTTCAGACTCATCTCTGATGTCACTGAGGCCTTACTGTATCTTGTTGCATGCAGAAGTGCTGCACACAATGCACACACCTGGACAATTTCAGTTTTGTTGGTGATGCCCATGATTCTCCCTTGTTGTGACTAAATTTTACGAAGGTCACCTCAATGGTCATGTCTCACCAGATGCCGTCAAGCTGGCTGAGTTTATGATGCATTGTGTGGTTACCAGCCACGAATTCAATCCTTACATCTTGTGGCATGACGTACATGCTACACATATATATATAAGTACATGTCCTGTTCCATTGCTAGGTGTAAGGCCCAGTATCTTTCTCCATCAGCTATATGGTGCGAGCGTTTATGGTAAAAATTGGTCTAATAAAGCACATGACCCACAGTTTTGCTGTTCTTGAGCCTTCTGAAATCTTAGTCGACATCATTTCAAAGTCCCCAATACTAGCGATTACTTTTTCATCAAAGACTGGCTTCAACAGCTCTCCGACCAATATTCTCAGACTTCATACATTCTAGGGAAACTTTTTCTATTTATAATTTTGGGGAAACTACCAAAAGTAGAATTAACTACTTCTACCAAATCCATTTCAAACATTGGTGTTCCAATGTACCCAACATAGGTCAAAAAAGGGGAGAAATTAATAGTAAACGTTAATGAAAAAGGATTGGTGTGAAAAAGGTAAGGAACCACTGTTCTAATGGATGTATTACTTCCCCCAGCATGAAATAGATTTTCATTCATAAAAGACTGTTTAAAAATGTTTTTAGAGGAAAAGTCAAATGTGCTGATTGTAGAAGTAGTTCTCTAAAGCAAAAATGTCAATATTTAAACAAATTATGTGTCAATAATAAAGCAATTAAATTATGTTAAGAAGCCATGGTGCTGTGTTATCAAATTTGTTAACTTTTTTTTAACGTTTAAAAAACCATAGCTAAAGTTTTAAAACTGAAAATAACTATTAAATTGGCAGCTCAACAAACCTTTTTGATAGGCATGTTAGTTTGAAATAAATTGCTATTTAGCTCATAATATGACAAAGACATTGCATTGCAATTTTACAGAATTTCTTTCAGCTTTATCTGTTAGACATATTTGTAATCAGCATATAAAATCACCCCTATAGTACATTTTCATAAATTTAGAGCAAACTGATGCAGAAATGAAAGGAATTTATAAATATAGCAAGGCTAAGTTGAACTTAAAAAAATGAATGATTAAGGCTTAGCTTAGTTACACTTAAGTATTTTTTGCTTATATTACTCAATATTACACATGATAAAGACACATGCATCTTTATTATAATAATTTCTAAAGGTTTCAAAACATTGGAACCTTAAATTTAGCCTTGGTGGGTAGATACATTTGAATTATAAACAATCATCTGGTGCCTGGCGGCCATCTTGAATTTCTCAGAATGCTCAAGGGTAGGAAGTCCACACCCACCTGGAAGCATTTACCTAGACCCCATATTTGAATAATCAGAAGAGAAAAAAACTTTATTCAGGATTGCGAACCTAAGTCAAAAACTGGTGTTTTTCTGCCAGACTAAAAATACAATCACCTTAAAACACACCCACCTTTCAGGTAGATCAGATAATTTACAGTCCCACATATATAACTCTTTAAGTGATGTGAGTGAAGACACAACTTCTGGTACTGTGTTGAGAGGATTCTCTCCTATGCTTAGTTTCTCCAACTGAGTCAGCTGACATAGACTGTAATATAAAGTGTATGGGATATGTAATATTATAGTGTATCATAATAATGTATACTATATATGTTACTTCTGTATACAACAAGAAAGGTATATAAGAAATAAACTAATTATGGCAATGAGGCACAAAGTGTTCACGGTACCTAGGTGGAAATCTCTAGGCTACTGTATTAACAATCATGGCTAATAAAAATAGGTCAGAAGTATTGAGATAATATATATTCACTATTAAATGACAGATGTCTGCTTAATATAGCTATATATCAGCAAGATTTAAACATATTATAGCGTTTAACAATGTTATAATATAAACTCTCACCATTTACAGCATAAATATACTAAACTGTAAGTATACTTTCACATGAGCACTCCTTGACAATTATAGGAATAATTAAATATATATTTTAGACTATTGTCTCCCCGTTTTTTTCCAATTGGTAAAGCTATAGACAGTATATCTTAAATAATCTTTCACATGTTACAAAAACTGTGACACACAAACCTTTCAGGTAGATCAGATAATCTACATCTACACATATTCAACTCTTCAAGTGATGTGAGTGATGACACAACTTCTGGTAGTGTTGAGAAAATTCTCTCCTATGTTTAGTTTCTCCAACTCAGTCAGCTGACATAGACTGTAATATAAAGTGTATGGGATACATAATCTTATAGTGTATCATAATAATGTATACTATATATGTTACTTTTGTATACAACAAAAAAGGTATAGAAGACATAAACCTATGGTAATGGACCAGAAAGTGTTCACGGTATCTACATGGAAATCTATTGGCTACTGTATTAACAATCACGGCTAATAAAAATAGGTCAGAAGTATTGAGATAGTAATCACTATTAAATGACAGACATCTGATTAATATAGTTATATATAACCAACAAGTGTATTATAATAATGTATACTATACATGTTACTTTTGTATACAACAAGAAAGTATAGAAGAAATAAACTTATATGGCAATGGAACAGAAAGTGTTGACTCTCTAGCTATCTATCAAAAATATTTAAAAATATTTAGCATTTAACAGTGTTATAGTCCAAACTATACTACCATTACCAGCATATATACTAAACTCTCATTTAATACTATTACCTTATACACTCCGTAACAATTAGAGTAATAACTGAATTTATATATTAGACTATTGTCTTCCTCTTTCTTTCTAATCGAATAAAGCTATAGAAAATATTTTGAATAATTTTTGCATATCACAAAAATTGTGACACACTCACCTCTCAGGTAGATCAGATAATCTACATTTCCACATATTCAACTCTTTAAGTGAAGTGAGTGATGACACAACTTCTGGTACTGTGTTGAGAGGATTCACTGCTATGTTTAGTTTCTCTAATTGAGTCAGCTGAGGTAGACTGTAATATAAAGTGTGTAATATATTATGTAGTTTACTGTATCATAACAGTGTATACTGTATATGTTACTTGTATATTCAACAAGAAAGGTATGTAAGAAATAAACTTATGGAAATGAGGCAAAAAGTGAACACGGTACCTAAGTGGAAATCTCTTGCATGGCTACTGTATTAACAATCATGGTTAATAAAAATAGGTCAGCAGTATTGAGATAGTATATAATCACTTTTAAATGACATGCAGATGTCTGCTTAATATAGCTATATATCAGCAAGATTCAAACATATTATACCGTTATAATATAAACTCTCATCATTTACAGCATATATACTAAACTCTCATATACTTTTACTCTAACAGCACTCCGTGACAATTAAAGTAATCATTGAATTTATATTTTAGACTATTGTCTGCCTGTTTTTTTTCAATTGGTAAAGCTATAGACAGTATACCTTAAATAATTTTTACAAGATACAAAACTGTGACACACCCACCTCTCAGGTAGATCAGATAATTTACAGTCCCACATATATAACTCTTTAAGTGATGTGAGTGATGACACAACTTCTGGCAGTGTTTTGAGATGATTCTCTCTTATGTTTAGTTTCTCCAACTGAGCCAGCTGACATAAACTGCAGTATAAAGTGTGCGATATGTGTAGTACACTGCATCATAGTAACATATGCTATATATACACAAGGAAAAACATGCAATAAATAAACTTATTGCAAAAAGGAACAGCAAAATTTTTATATTAAACTCAGTTGTAAGGATAAGAGGTACTCTGTGGGCATTAGAGCAGTGAGTTTTATTTTTCAAGGTTAAGCTGTCAGTTTAGTAGATAAGAGTTCAATCTACAGTACTATGAAAGTTGATATAATGACATTGTATTATAGTGTATCTCTACAGTTGGTGACATAAAGTGCCTTCCTTATAATCTTATATAATATCTGTTACTTTTGTACTCATAACTACACATAAAACAGTCATGCTCTATGATTGATCATATGAAGTAACAGTTCAGATTTTGTGACCCTCTTTTAGTTCCTACATCTGAAACAGCTGGTGTAACGGACACAATGTTTTACATATTGCTATTAGTTGTATACCATGTATGATGATAATTTGACTAAAAATATACTTTAGAATACAGTTATATATAATACATAGTCATATGTTATACAAATAAAAAATGTCATCTACCCTCTATACAGTTGCTGTAATAAATACTCACTTGTTTAAACTCGCTTTGTCAGTCAGCTCAGAAACATGTAGATGCAGGGCTTTACCAGCAATCTCTCCGATGTTGTTGGGAATTTTCCCTTTCAGTTTGAGATGTGTGATGTCATAACTCCCAACTTCAATTTTCACTTCAGCAGTAGTATATGACTTGGTATCAGCCCACCATACATCTGACCAGCTTACAGGAGGCTGACCAGAATGTCTGAACCAGATTTCCATATTCTCTGTAACATTATACAGTGTGATTATTACACAGTGCTAGCAGGTGGTGTCTCTCATTCTGACACCTGCCATCTACTGATTGAATATATAAATCTATAGTTAGGTTTCAGCCACCATATCGATACTTGTATATAGAACTAAACTACATATTCTTTGATGGCAGCTTCAGGTTTAACATAAGATGCAAGTAAAGTATTTAAGTTCCTAAAACTAACTGCATCCTGTATAATCTTTGGAGCTCCTCCAAACTCTTGCTACCATATATTTTCCTAATGCTTGTTGAATACATAATTAGAATAAAAACTAGAACCTTCACTTAAGATCTCTAGAATTATGCTGATTGTGTTTCAATATGAAAACATCTCAAATCCTTTGTTTTATTTATTATATACAATAAAAGATCTTAAAAGAATATTTTGAACTTTGGCAATATTTTAAAATACTCACCACCAGTTGCCATGGTTACCAAATATCTTTACAATTGAGTCATTTTAATGTGTTTCAGCTTAGAATTGGCAGTTCCAGCTACAACAGATATGAACTATAGAAAATACATTTAACTATTCTCTTTTGCCCATTTCGATTTGAATTATAAATTAATGGTGCATTTCATTACTTGAAACGACACTGTGTCGAGTTAATATGGAACTTACTTAGTAAAATACTATATATAGACACACAGATACCCTAATGCATAGCGTACTGCACAATCTTGATACATATCATATATGTAATAACTCGGTACATAGAATTGGTATGTCAAATTATATTACAAAAATATACAAGTAATATAATTTGACTTGTATATTTTCGTTCTTGTTCTTCTGCAATCCTCTTGATGGTCCTGTGTTTCTCTCTACAATTCTATTGCCGCTCAGAGCGTAAGCGGTGCGAAACCTCATAGCGATTCCCCACTTGCCAGAAAACTGCTCTACCGCTGCTGACCTAAACACCATGGAATTGTCTATGAGAAACTTGTAATATGGCCCTGGCTCAACAACAACACTTTGTGATTGAGCAAAAATATGCTCTGCATACATGGTCTGCAGTCGTCGCCATATGGCAAACATTGATGGACCACAGTCTATCATCGACAAGAAGCGTCGGCCCTAGTAGTGAGTCACACCAATGGCAACTCTGTTCCAGTTGTTTTTTACTGAGAAGTTTCTTGTTCACACAAAGCTTTCAGATCACAAGGCAGAATCAATTCTCAAAGATGCCTCGCACCCAGCGAGCTCTGTCTTTACTTGATATCAAAAACAGATCCCCACAAATCTGCCTAGCAGAATACAGAGTTTTATCAAAGCCATGTGGTGAGAAAAATGTGCGGCCTAATAAATTGAATCCTCGATACTTTCACCAGTGGCCAGTGCTACAGTCACATCTGCACCAAGACTTCCTGTTTCTGTGTCTGTTTCCTGTTGATGGCATAATATGGCGTCTCCATAAAAGTGGTATACTCCACAGGGGCAAAAAGTCACAGTAAAATGTGGGGGGACGTGTATTCGTAGGCATTTGAGTGTGGAGAATGTGCGTCGACAATCGCTACGTTTCCTGTTGGTGTCCTGTCCAATAATGACCTGTATCAAAGTTCGGGTTTGTCTGGTTGCCCAAGTCGTCCGTCGTAGTAATGCTAGGGGTAATTCCAGTTTTTCGGTGGTGTCCAGCTGTATAGCGTAGTCATCAGGGGTGGTTGTCGGCTGTTCCGTCGGCGTCGTCAGGTGTACGTCAGATAACATGCAAAGTCTAGCTTCAGATATGCCGTCCCAGTGTGTGGCGGGAGTGTCGAGTAGAGTCTGTATTTCGGAATATACAGGTACAATCTTGCCTGCAACAGAGTATTCGGATTCAAGCATGATGTTCTCGAAGCACACTTCCTGCGGGGGACTCCACCTAGTCAGTACGACACTGTGACTGAGTTGGCAACCAACAACCTCCTGGATTCCATAGACCATCCGGATGATTGCTCAACTCGAAGTCACCAGTGAAATCATCTGACATCAGGAGTCCAACTTTATCATTATGATAAAGTGAGACTGAAGTCGGTTACTAAAATAAATTCAAATTAATATAAACATAATCAGCTAGTAGACTTACCCTCTAAAACAGGTGTTGAACCAGCCATGCTGTTTTCTAGTCTGCTTTCGTAGGGCCCGTAGTAGCCAAGTTTTAGGAAACAAGACGTGCTGTCTTCCTGCTGGTTGTAATTGAAAAAAGCGCTCCACACAGCTAGAGTGGTTATGTAATACCCTTCTCGCTAGTGTATTGGCTTCGCCCTGCTGACCCCTCAGCTCACCTAATCTATACGTTGCTGGACAGCATGCTATCAATTACTACTGTCCCACAGAATTATTTTGCACTGATAGACAGGTTATAATAAATTGTACATGTTGACCAAGTCGCAAAGGAAGTCTTGTAAATAAGATGGTGGAGCTCTAGTACGTTGACTACTCTCCAACTGTACTAGGAGGGGGGCTGCTGCCACTGGCGACTCTATCACTACGGGTGGTGCCTCCAGTTTGGTGGGTCCACCAGTACGAGTGGTTCCCCTCTAGCTGCCTTCTCCTCGTAAATTCTAGGAGTTTCCTTCTCATCAGGGACGACAGGTGTGTCGGCCGGCTCCACAGACGGTGGGGCCAGCCCAGACCAGTTTTCGGATGTGTCAGCTGCCTCCTCCTGAGGTGGGGGCAGTCGGGACAAGTCAGTCGGCCACTCCTCTCTGATCTTGCAGCACCTCCTCCAACTTCATGTATGCCATGCCTCGTCCCTTCATGGTCGAACGGCACGCAGGCTCTAGGAGTAGAGGGGCCTGTTCTGCTGCATCAGGACTCACCCGGTACGGCTTCAATCGTGCTTCTTTCTGAACCGACACTTGGCCAGAACATTCCACTTTATACGTATGATTTGGCATCAACTCTATCACGCAATAAGGACCCACAAACTTCGGCTGCAAATTAGGCGCCTGTCTGCGTCGCCAGTGATGACTGGTTATCCAGACCCAGTCGCCCACCTTATACAAAAGAGGGTCAACAGAGTGACTACTCCTGACCTGCCACTGCTGCTCACGTAGCACCTCGTGAGCCGTCTTCATGCTTTTAATGAGCTCATCCACGTAATCATGGACATTGCTCTCTTAAGCTGGAACATGATAGGATAGGTGTTCAGAAACCTGTGTTTCTCTCCCAAGCATGAGAAAGTTAGGGGTCTCGAGTGTACTGGAGTAAGGGGTACTACTATGATTTGCAGCATCACCAAGTCTCACTCTTCCTGACTCTCACCTATCAGCAGGCATCGACTCGGTATGAAAACGCAGCCAGTATTTCAAGCCAGCCATATCAAAGAGGTGTGGTTTGTTTGTAATCTAAACGTACGTCCATACAGATGTGGTATAAAGTGTTTGACCGCCTTGACTACCGCCAGTAGCTATTTCCTGGTTGTACAGTAGTTCATCTCAGGGGCCGAGAGAGCTTTGCTATAGTAAGCTACCAGCACCTCACGGCCATCTGGGACCTAAGACAGCGCATCTCCCACATTGTGGTCAATGGCATCAGTATCCAAAATGCACTCCTTTGCCTGATCAGGGTACGCCAAGATGGGCGCCTCCACTAACCAATCCTTGAGGTGTTTGAATGCCTGCTATTCTGCATACGTCTACTGCCAACGTATACCCTTTGCAGTCAGCCAGTTTAGCATCTGAGCAATTTTTGCAAACTCAGGTATGTACTGTCGATAGTACCCTAACAACCCCAGGAACGCTCGCAATTTAGGACGGTTGACAGGGACGGCCCAGTCCCTCACAGCACGTACCTTCTCCGGGTCGTTGGCATCCCCGTCTCGACCGACTACGTGGTCCAGGTACTTAACCTTCTGTTGCAATAATGCACACTTACAGAGCTTGAGCTTCAGACCAACAGCTCGAAGTCTGTTAAACACCTCTCTGAGCCGGCTGACATGAATGTCGAAGTCAGGGTAGATGACAATGACATCATCAAGATAGATTAGCAACGTCTTCCAGTGTCAACCACTCAGGTCCTGCTCCATGAGTTGCTGGAAGGTGGCCGGCGCAGACGTAAGTCCGATCGACCGCATTTTCCACTTTCAGAGCTCATCTCGCATAATAAACGTGGCCTTATCCTGTGCATCAGGACTCAGGGGCATGTGTCAATACCCGCTCAGCAAGTCTAGCGTACTGAAGAACTTGCTACCAGCTAAGGCATCTAACGACTCATCGATGCTAGGAAGAGGGTAAACGTCCTGGAGGGTCACGCTGTTCAGTTTGCAATAATCCATGCAAAACCTCCAGCTCTCATCCTCTTTCCAAACCAGGACAACTGGAGAACTCCAAGCATCATAGGCTGGCTCGATCAGGTTCCGGTTTAGAAGGTCTTGCACCTGTCAGCTCACTTCCTTTTTCTTCTCAGAACCTAGCCGGCGGGTCAGCTATTTAATAGGCACCGTCCCCGCTGCCAGGGGTATTTCATGACAGACAGCCTTAGCCAAGCCCATGTCATGGTCGCCCCAACTAAACACGTCTTTTTATTCAGAGAGTAGCCGCGCCACTACCAGGCATTCCCGTTTACTCCCACAGTCATCACAGGCATCCCCGTACAAATCTACCAAGTGTTCAGGCACCGGCCCCCTGCTGTTCCTAGTTGGTACTCTCTGGGCCTCGTTCGCTGTCTCCAGGGCGAGCCTGACATTCTCCTCCTGTAAAGAGTAGAACTCCCCCACTAGTGAACCAGCCGGCAAATCTACCGGCTCCGTGAAAGGGTTTACACACTGAACCAGGAACTTCCCCCGCTCCTCCAGCCTATTCAGGTTGTTAGCGAGCTGGACGCTCCTCAGTGCACCTTCTACCACTCCTAAGTCGAATATTTCCCTACAGTTCACTCTGCAGCAAACTGTAGCCCGAGAGCGCCCAGGTACAGTACAGCGCTGTACCACCTGCACTCCCCCACCAAGGGTCGGCCAAATCGGTCGACACAGGCCAGCTCACGCCCGGCCATCACCACCGCCGACTTGTTAAAGTCAATGTGGCACTTGTGTCGCTTCAGAAATGGCATTCCCAAGATGGCATCCTCCTTGAGTTGACTGACGATGAAGGTCTCGCTGATCACCTGATCACGGACTCTACCAGTCAACTCTATC
Organism: Bugula neritina; assembly: GCA_964035545.1. Classification (NCBI taxonomy): domain Eukaryota; kingdom Metazoa; phylum Bryozoa; class Gymnolaemata; order Cheilostomatida; family Bugulidae; genus Bugula; species Bugula neritina. Next base: position 2,627,029 of record OZ037770.1, read on the forward strand.
ACACCGTAAAAAGGAATACATGACCCGTCCGCCAACATGCCATGCTCCCCCCATATGGCTCCAGGTTTGCCTGGTCCTTGGTACTGAATGTGTCAAATAGACGCCGGCTCAGAAGATTTGTGGTACACCCAGGCATAACCGCAGCTGTATCAGAGTAACCCTGGCACGCCATCGACAGATGGCTGCCACATCACTGAATTCACTGATAAATTGCTCCACATCCTCTTTTCCTAAAAAGATGGGAGCCCGCAAGTGGTACCTGTCTATAAGCAGCGCTGGGCTGCCTAGTTTTCTGATCTCACTGACACTACAGTGGACACCTTTGTTACTCGTGGTTTAAAATTTTGCATGCAAAAATGCCACAGTTTTGCCCTAGGCTTAGATTATTATGCGTTTATTTAATACAATTTATACACAAGTAAAATTATACAGGACTTAGAAAACAAGTTACATAATCGCAGACAGAATCCACACACTTATTGCTAGCTAATGTATACTGCCTGACTGCCGGCTATCCAAGCGTGCTGCTATCTTCTAATTAACTAGTCCTGCCTTTGTTCACAGCGTGCATCAGTAGCGTAATAAGTACTGTCAGGCCGAATATAGGAGAGACGCTAATAGAAAAGTAGCAGAAGAGTTGGAGTTGTCCTTTTGATAATACTGCTATACGAAATCTCTACACTTGCATTTGAAAGTAGCGTAAAATTTTGCCAATAATTTTGAAATTTAGGCATCAACTTGAAAAGCAAATAGCTAGCTTGGTAGCTATTTATTTAATCAGATTTAAAGGCTATAATTATCCAAAAATTGCCAAGCTGCCCCAATGACATCAATTTCAAAAACTTTTAGGCTATTCGGTTGAAAACTGGAAGTTTAAACTAAGCGCTATTGTTTACATACGTAAAAGACCATATATGGTCCATTGCTCTGTGTAGGGACAAATATAGTCCATTGATCGAGTAAGGGTTAATATCAAGTAAAACATCTCAAATAAATGCTCTATTAGTACTAGAACTGTTGTAAAGATGTGATGAAGACATAGGGTAGAAAAAATATTTGAAAATTATATTACAAAGATGCCTGTCTCCAAGTATAAAATAATTCAAATTAACTTTGCATAAATACTGAACTTTGCTTTTCTTTCAATGTTTTTCTTTTAAAGAAACCTTAGCCATGACGTAAAACTATGTAAAGCATTAGCGTTTCCTTAAACAAAATGTAGCACAAGCTCCTCAAAATATGCTGGAATGTTTGTGCAACAACTGGTAACTACTGTACACAGTAAAACTTGATCACAAAGTTGAAAGGTCAACAGCTATAAAGTGCATGGTCATGACAGACAGGACAACAAATAAATAATAAGACTTATATCATAGTTGCCATTTAAGCATTGCTCAGCAACAAAAGCCACTAAAATTTGTTCAGTAGCATATTTCCTTCAAAGTTTTTTTATGTTGGGAGGACACAACTTTCATTTATATACAGAAGATCTTGAGGACAAATATTATATAGGCAAATGCTGCTTCACAATGATGGTTTGTCTCAACTACTTTTCAAGACAACAAAATATTAACGTTAATTAATTTCATGTAATGCAGTGTTTTAAAATTTAGTAACTGCCATACAAATAAATCTTAATGACTCTACAATTTTGAAAAATGTCTTCAGATAGAAGCACGTTTCAATAACGCTGCATGTTTGGTAAACTGTGAATAAGGTAAACCAGATGCATATTACAGAAATAAACAAAATGCTTACCGGCTGTCTTAGTTTTCTCCCATATGGAGGCGTTTGAATGGTGGCCCGTTGACTGCTCAGACATGTGTGATTGAAATGTGACCAGCTACTGAGTGTTGAAGATAATGATTGGTTGCTGAGACTAACTTGTTGTAGAAACATGCTTCACCCTCGTGATTCTTATTAGTCTAGAAGTAACCTCCAATTATCTTTCACTCATTATACTTCGAGGGGTGGCCACGCAATTTTTTTAGAAATAGAAAGTTTGAAGGGTCCTAATTAATCTGTGAAAACTCTAGACTGTTCTGTGCACCCAGTCAGTCACAAAGGCGCTTCAAACTTTTAAAATTAATCAGGAGTTGTTTTCTCTTAACGTTTTTGTGAATCGGCTAAATATTTTGGAATTATTCAAGCTAATTTATTATATATAAGCAAAATAAATTTGCTAATAATTATAGATACTTTTTTCACTTTTCTTTTATAAAAACTCTAAATTTTTCTGTTCACCCGGTTAGTCACAAAAACTCTTTTAAATGTTACAGGAGTTGTTTCCCCACAACTTTGTCCAAATCTATTAAATATTATCTTGAAATTATTGAAGCTAGTTTATTATATATACAAGCAAAAACTTTTGCAGATAATCATAGATGTGTTTTTCACTTCTCTGAGTTTATTTCTAGTGATTTTTTTGTGAAAAAATCTGAAAAAAGTGGATTATTTGGACGAAAACAAGCAAAGGAATGGGTTTATTAGTTATAAGGCAAACATTATTATTGATCGGCTATAAAAAAGGCGAATTATAAGTAAAGCTGTGTCTGATAATAATTTTCTTCACCATTTTTATTATATAATAACTACTTTTACAAAAAAGTAATGAGAAGCATGAGCTGGTTGATCTGGACTCCGGAAGATAATATTTTAAATGTGTACAATTGAGCTTTGCTAATAAATTTAGGCTGAACTATATATACATAAGCAATTTGGTTTTTAAAACAATGCTATTGGTTAAAATGCATATTTTTATACTATCTTGATATAATGACTATAGAGCCAATTTATCTCAGTTATAGTTACAGAAGAAATACCCTAAAGCTTTCCTATAATGTTTAATATATATGGTTATATTTAGACCACCCATTAGAAAAATGATCTTGGGCTGCCTCATTCAAAGATCATAGGCATGTACTTTTTTCATATGTGCCATTTGTTACAAAAATAATAATTTCTTATCAGCAAATAAAATAAGCTGAGTTTGAGACTGGTGCATTTTTGTGTGAAACATGGAGTAAAAATATTTTAGAGAACAATATTGTTATTATAGTTGATGCATACCAAAAAAAATTGCGTTCGCTACAATTGTACCAAACATGGTGGAATTCTTAAGAAAGCACAACTCAAATGCTTACAATTAGATCATGAGGAAGCAGATACACAAACTTTGTTACATGCAAAATATCTTATGAACATCATAATCTCACGTGTAATAATCAAATCTCAATCTTTCATCCTAAGTCTCGCTATTTGCAAAACATTACCTTCTTACCAATTATTTTTTTTCACTGGTGTGGTAATCATGGTGTCATGCCAGATAGAGGCTAGACTAAATTTCCCACTTAGACGCTAGTTATTCATTTTGGTAAAATGTATTTTCATGTGCAACTTATTTTAATATTATTGAAATATATGTATATTTAAATAAACTTGGATCAATTGCTTGTTATTTAGCACATAAATAAATTCTTTTGATTTGTATTAACTTATTAATTTTGTATATTATTTTATACATCTTGTCTGTAGTTTGAAAATATATTTTGCTAATAAGTATCCATTAAAGATAGTGTCTATTATTAATGTATTACTATATTAGTATTAGTATTAGTATTAGTATATGTATTAGCTACATATAGCTATTAGCATATTAGCAATCAATTCATCAGTTATATAGGTAATATTAATATATATGGTAACAAAATAAAAACAGCGTCTATCTGGTAGAAAACCATAATCATATTAGATTTTTGGATGTCAACATTGCAGCAAATAAATCCAAACCACAGTTGTGTGCAGCACTTGGTAGATTTCATGCTTTAACAGGTTTTTATTCGACTATAGTGCTTTTTATGGAAAAGGATAGCGCACAGCCTACTCTTTTTTGAGAAAATATCCATAATGTATGGGAAACTTTGAACACCTTGGGAAGTATTTTAAGCTGTAAGCCATTACAGCGGCTGAAGTAGAACAATTTGTCTATAAGCTTTATGGAGCAGGAAATCCATATATAGATAATGTCTGATACACTGTATTTCGTTCATGCACCGTCTAAAATAACTTAATAGAGTTTGCCTCCAACAAAAGATGAATTAAATTTGCATGTAAAAAGAGCAAATTATCAGGCAGCCATTTGGAGAAGAGTGACAACAGCCTATATTGATGCACTACCCCCAGAACATTATGAAAAGATTGTTGAGAATCATGGCAACATAAATATAAAGTGGATGATTCAAGCTTCCGTACCTGAACATGTATATTGCAAAGTTTAAACTGCTCCTGTAAGACCAGCTGCAACATATCAAGATGTGGATGTCAGAAATCTCAAATGCAGTGCATACACTGATGTTTGTCAATGTAAGGATTGTCTGAGAAGAAGCTCTATATTTGGGAAAAAGCTGATGAGACTGATGGCAGTGACAATGGTGACGAGAATACTTTTTCATAATAAAGCACTATTTTTAGACATTTGTTATACATTTTGCTGCAACCAATTTGATTCTGATAATCTCTCATGCTTCTGTTCCTCTAAATAATTTTACAAAATCTTGTTGATTTTTGCAGACGTTTAACGGCTACCCACAGACTATAGCAAATGGTTCACTTGGGCTGAGCTCAAAAGATTTCAATATTTATTCATTTCAACATTTATTTTGTACTATAATTTTATAAATATAGTTTTTTCACACATCAGCATGACTTTGTTTTTATTTTTGTATAAATAGCTTGGTCATACATGATTTTTCTGCATGCTTATGCCTCATGCAATATATGTCGATTCATAACAAACACATATGTTTATATAAACAACTTGGTTTTAATTTGAGATAGCGTCTTGCAGTCTTTAAATTCAATATCAGCATAGAATTCTAAGTAAGAGGCAATTACTTTTGGTATTTCAGCAAATATTTTTTCTTCAAGATAGCTTGATAAAATTGGATACTATTTTGCACAATCCACATTTCTTTTTATCACCCATCTAAAATGTCGATTTGTTTTTTGCAATAACTTGAGTTTGGGTAGAGATAGAATTCTAAAATTTGTAGATTCAGAATCAGCACAAAATTCTAATCTAAAAACAACTTTTTTTGAGTGGCCATTTAGTAAAGTGTAATAAGCCAATTTTTTGAGCACTTTTTGGGAGCTTAATTACTTCTAGACTATATATGTTTATATAAACAACTTGGTTATAATTTGAGATAGCCTCTTGCAGTCTTTAAATTCAGTATCAGCATAGAATTCTAAGTAAGAGGCAATTATTTTTGGTATTTCAACAAATATTTTTTCTTCAAGATAGCTTGATAAAATTGGATACTATTTTGCACAATTCACAAATGCTGATTTGTTTTTTGCAATATCTTGAGTTTGGGTAAAGATAGAATTCTAGAGTTTGTAGATTCAGAATCAGCACAAAATTTTGATCTAGAAACAACTTTTTTTGAGTGGCCACCTAGTAAAGTGTAATAAGCCAATTTTTTGAGCACTTTTTGAGAGGTTACTTCTAGACTATATCTCTGATAGTCAATAAAACTCTTGTTTGTTTAAAGTCTCAATCACTGTGAGAAACTGTTGGTAAGAGACTTGCTATAGCTGGGTTAAAAACTGTGTCCTTCATCAAACTGATAACACAGTGCGAGAGCCTGCATGTGACAATGTATGCTTCTAGTGTTATCTAAACTAAATCAACTTGCAATACTCGCAACACATTTGTGTATTTTAAAAAAACGCAACCATAGCTATTCTGGTCAATTACAGGACTTCATATTATTTTATTGGCCAACTGTTTCCTAGCAAGTACTGCTAATAGCAAGACAATGCTGAAATTGACTGATCATATGATATCTCTAATCAGCATTTTAAATTATATTTGAAATTACGAATTTTTCTAAAATGTGGTTATTCAACAGCTCAGTATTGTAAGTTTGAACTTGATGACTTGAAATTATGTGGTATAAGAATGTAAAATGTTTTATCAAAGTAGCCTACTGTTGGTGCTGGATTTGGAAAAAGTAACCTTGCAGAACAAAGTAGGCCTATTTTTGGGCAATATTGGAGTAAAAAAATGTCCCTTTCAGAATTTTCTTTCGCCGCTTTACCTAGCATCTATAAATAGGTAATAACTGAAAATTCACAATCACTTATATAAAGAAGAGATTAAAGGCCGCTGCCCATCAATATTATGATGAAATGATAAAAGCTGGTGAAGAGGCTGTGTTATAGATAGGAACTGTTATTGCAGTTAGCAAAAGAAGTGCAGCAAAGCATACATTAACTGTTTCAGCTAAAATTTAAACTCATGCTGTCAAAGTTTCTAAAGGAATTCAACTGACTAGTTTTTTACCTACGCCTAAATTGTTTTTATTATTCTTTAAGCAATCGTAGCAAGAGCAGCAAAACACTGTATAATAATAAACCTACTTATATGCTGTGAGCATCAACTGTGTTGTCAGTAATAAACATGACTCGCTGTATAATCAAGCTTGTCAACTTTGAAACTTTTTGGCTTTTAGCCAATATTGTAAAGGTGGGTTATGCAACTATATAAAACTCCTACTTAAATGGTAGTCTTAAATGGACAGAGCTGAGCTGATAATAATATTACAAGAGGGTTTAATCTTAAACTGAGGGATATCTAACAATGTGCCAGTTATTGAACACGGGACTCAATGCATGCTGTTAGGCTAGATTAATCTCTCCGAAAACTATTAAACCATATTGATGCTCTCCTATTGAAATTTGACTCGCATAATAGCTATTTGATGCCCTTTGTAAACGTCATGAATTAGGGAAGTGGACAGCATAAAAGCAATAATTGAGAAGGCGTAATTATTACCGTATAAGTACGTTGTCTGATCGCCAAAGTAATGACTAAATAACAATTTATACAAGGAGTTATTACTCCTATTCTGAAAACGGCCAATTAAGTTATCACAGTACAAAAGTTTCTACGAGTGGTTTTTACAATGCAATGCAACTTGGAGAAATTTTCACCCGGCCAAACTGAATTTCTGATCGAAAATCGTGAAAGTATAAAGGCAACTTTAGAAAATGTCTGCATCAGATCTACATTCTCACATACATATTTTCAGAAATTATTAAGTTTAATTGAAGATCGCACACACCCCAACTTGTTGTCATGTTTATTATACAAAATTGAAATTAACAAGTATAATTATATGTAACTCTATTAGAATTGTGGTAGCAATTAGTGTTTAACTACTGCACAGACAGCATACCATCATTCATTGTAGTAATATTATAAAAAGACTATAATATTTCGGTTTGTACTATATAAATATCATACTGTGAGAGTGTTGAACACATGACAACCAGCTACCTAACTCTCTATTATTCATTGTTTGACAAAGATCTCAGCCCTAAAAATATAGTCTTTTATATAACCTAAAGTTAGAATGCTTTTTTTGCCAATTTTGAATTTTTGTTGCGTTTTGTTAAATTTTTTTTATTTATGAATGTGTAAAATGATTCAACAAGTTTACTGCTAAAGAGTAGTGCAGCTACAGTTTGTAACACGAAACCTGTATTCAGTGAAATACTAGATTATTGCACTCTGAAATAAACAATTCCATGCAGTCGATTGCACCATAATCTTCATAATATTTGCACACCTGATAGATTATAAAGCTAATGGCATATGATAGTGATAAGAATAGCTGTAATGTTCAGTTATGAACAAATAAACCAAGTAGGGGAAACGTGGTAAGGCCTCTAGTCTAAGAATGGTCCAAATATCTAATCATGGGCTACACTGCTTACTCATAAAAACTTGAAACAGCTACCCTCCTCTTTTGTTATCTCAAGCTAATTCTACAGGCAACTTATGTTTTCGAACTCAAAGTAATAAGTCATCAACTTTGAAATTATTACACATGACATTATAGCCTAGATACTACGCAAATTTTGCTTGTAAACATGGAACACAACTGACAAAGGAATAAAGTTTTAAATGATCACCTGTTGATGAAATGTATTTGATTCGCTATATTGAAAATATCACAAATGATGCAACTTACTCTGCCAATTTTTCATGTAAACATGGATCACAATTGAAGCCTTAATGAAGTTAAATCATCATTTCTTTGTGAACTATAATTTTCATCCCATTCTGCATGGTAACATCTTCACAAGAATAGCTAGTGCATTATAAATTCCATGGTATATATTATAGTCAAAACAGTATGTAGTACATAGTCTACACAGTGTATAGTATATAGTCAAAACAGTGTATGGTATATAGTCTACACAGTGTATAGTATATAGTCTACACAGTGTATAGTATATAGTCTACACAGTGTATAGTATGTAGTCTACACAGTGTATAGTATATAGTCTACACCGTGTATAGTATGTAGTCTACACAGTGTATAGTATGTAGTCTACACAGTGTATAGTATGTAGTCTACACAGTGTATAGTATGTATAGTCTACACAGTGTATAGTATGTAGTCTACACAGTATATAGTATATAGTCTGCACAGTGTATAGTATGTAGTCTACACAGTGTATAGTATACAGTCTACACAGTGTATAGTATATAGTCTACACAGTGTATAGTCTATAGTCTACACAGTGTATAGTATATAGTCTACACAGTGTATAGTATATAGTCTACACAGTGTATAGTATGTAGTCTACACAGTGTATAGTATATAGTCTACACAGTGTATAGTATGTAGTCTACACAGTGTATAGTATGTAGTCTACATAGTGTATAGTATATAGTCTACACAGTGTATAGTATGTAGTCTACACAGTGTATAGTATACAGTCTAAACAGTGTATAGTATGTAGTCTACACAGTGTATAGTATGTAGTCTTAATTTGACACTACAGGTTTGATACAAAAACTTGCTTTTGCTTGAATGTGAAATTTCAAACTGAAATGGCCTCCAGATACCATTATCTGGATGTCATTTATTTTATTTGCAGTTTTTATAAAAGAAATGGTGAATTTTATTTTTATGATTTAATATCAATATTCTGGAGAATAGTTATTTGAAAACTTTACTTACTTAAGTCCTATTTAATTATAGCTGATTTATATTTTGATAAATAGTTTGTTTTGTCGTCTCTGCTATGGCAAAAGTAAGACTGATGAATGAAATATATAATAAATACATCATCATGTTTTCTATTTTGGGTTTACTATCTGTATTCATTAACCAACTCTCACCAGCTAAGATGTAGGTGACTCTAGTACTATATGTGCTATACATGTTGTAGACAGAATATATCATACTCCACTTCTCTTGTCACCTTTATATTGCAGTGTACAAGGTAACCTGCTCTCTCTCTCTCCTCTCCTCTCTCTCTCTCTCTCTCTCTCTCTCTCTCTCTCTCTCCTCTCTCTCTCTCTCTCTCTCTCTCTCTCTCTCTCTCTCTCTCTCTCTCTCTCTCTCTCTCTCTC
>OZ037770.1:2636661-2744161 GCA_964035545.1 Bugula neritina
TTTTCACAAACATCAAATTTGTCATTTTCAATGTTCTCATTGATGACATAAGAATCCCCCTACTCAAAATGTAAGCAACAAGAAATTTGACTAAATAAAGAAATATTGGAATTGTCAGAAACCATAAATAAGAATTGTTAATGTTTTAAAAGACATAAATTCAACTGTTGCAATATTAAGATAATTAAGATAAAATAATATATGTCTATATAGGCATAACGTACTACATAGTATAAATCCGTTTAGAGTCAAATGTCATGCCAAGCTCTTCAAAATCTAACTTTAGCTTTGCACAGTTTCATAATGGGGTTATGTACTGAATTAGAAGGTATACTCTCTAATAAAGCCGTGGAAGCCAGGAAACAGGTAAAGTCTTTTATGGTAAGGAAGAGTATTTGAGATTATAACCAGATTTCTGCTTCTCTCTGAATCTTCATTTGGATACAGTCTTCTGACTAATTTAGTCTGTACCTGTAGAGTAAGTAATAACTATTATAATATTGTTTATTAATTCACTACTAGCTGTGATAACATGCAAATCTCAGCTGGTAAACTAATTTATCCTATTATGTCTGCTACAGTGATGTGATACATTTACTTGTACTATATAAAATGCAGCAGAACAGTAAGATTAGTTATTAGCAAACTACAAAAACATAATATTATATTAAGGAGGAGAGAAGGTCTCTATATAGTGAGCTAGTATACTAAAGAAATTAAAGCAACAAATGCTAAAATATACCATTTTAACCGAGGAAAGCCAGAAGTTACACTTTGTCGCTCAAAATAGTCCAATGCCTCTTTCAATTACCACAAAAGGGTTTGAACATATAGCAATGAAATAAATGATATAATGTGAAATACTTTCTTTAATGAAAGTTCAAAGAGCCAAAAGGTTTGTTAGTCTTAAACTCACCTGCTGAAAGATGGTGTAGAGATCACGGTGACAAGCATGTTTGTATATTGAAGATACTAAAGCTCTAATCATAGGAGATCCATAATCAAGATGTCTCTCTGATGCTATAATAAATGTATATACAGCCAAAATTCAGGTCTAGCAAAGCCAAGCCTAAGACATTCTAGTTATAGTGAAACATAATTTTAATCTAAAAGTTCTGGAACATATTTTACTCATTTCAGTTTAGAAACTGGTTGAAAACACAAGCTTATACAAAATGTGGGGGCAATACAATAAAAAGCAAATAATTTTCTAGATTATACATATCAGGCGCTGCAGTACAGAAAAATTAGCAATAATCACCATCTCTTACTGTACTTACAGCAGACGTTACTCTTCAGAACGAGAAGATCATCAACATTCAGTTCAGTTCTAAACTTTTCTATTCTAGGATCTGGGGGTAAGGCAGGTCTGATGGGTCTCATTACACTGGGTGTTTTGGGGTATTCAACATCATCATTAGCTTCAGATGGCAATGCAGAAGAGACAGCTTCAGTTTCTTTTTCTGGAGTTGCTGCATGACCTGATCTGCCTGAATTGCTGTCAATATTTGCTACAAGAACATCATTTAAACTTGGTTAGTGCAAGCAGAAATTAGCACTCAGACACTAAATGAATGCGGAAAGTGCTTTTCACAGAGTTTTGTAGATTACTTTCACTACTCAACAAAAATGACGGTTTCCATTAAAAAACAGTGATTACCTCCACTGCTGGCTTCTAAGATGACAACTTTAGGTTTTCTCCTCATTCCGTCGAAATACAAAGGAGTGAGTAAATCATATAGTTTGGTGAGGTTGACCTTCTCAAGGTCAGTTCCATAGATGCAGTTATCTTTTCCACCATGAGTCATAACAACCAGTATATGACATCCTAGCTTTTTGTTTTTCTCTTCTTTTACCTCAGATTTCACAGTAGACAATATCTCCTAGAATATTTAAATAGTATTTTTAACCAAATCCTCAAACATTCTGAATACCAAAAATTATAACTATAATTATTGTAACTCAAACTTTATAAAGCCACATGGTTTTCAAAAAAACTTTTTAGTAGTAAATGATACAATCATTTGGTAAGATAATACATTGGCAAAGTCAATCAGCTGTGCTGTGATATTAACTTGTAGTTAGAGGAGAACCTTTCTTTTAATCAGGTTTAACAAAAAAATGAACAGTGGTTTAAAAGCAAACATGCCAAGTTTTCTACCAAGTTTGAAAAATCCTCACAATATTGCAAAATTGTGTATAATTATTCTTTTATCTAACATAAAAATTATTATAAGTGAGATCAAAAAGGACTTAAAATAAGGTTTTGCGAAGAGGCTGTGAGTTTTGTTCTTATAAACAACTAGCAGGCTACTTTGAAAGTGAAAACTGTTTCTCTCAGTCTGAAAACACACATTTGCAGCAAGGTCTGTGTGCGTCATAACATCAAACTTGAGAGATTTCAACATGGCAGACATATTCTCAACATCAGCATCTGAACCTTCCCTGCATAAGTCTGGTCTTTCAACAAAGTTCTTGTTGTTTATTATAAGAGCTCTTCCTCTCTCTCTGCTCATACTGAACACCTGAATACAAGTGTATTTAGAATATAATTTTATAAGTGTACACACACACACACATGCGCGCGCACGCAAACGCGCACACACACGCGCACGCACGCACACACACACACACAATAAATTAATTATCTGCAAATTTGGTTATCTATAACTAAAAGGAGCCTGTGGAAGCTAGAATAATCTAGTGAAGTTTGAGGGTTTAGTGTCCAAAAGGGAACTGCTAAAACTTATGTTCATTAGCTGACACATTCACCTTGTCAGTATTTGAGAAGAGTTGCTTTATCCGTGGGTTGGTTGTTGGCTTTAGTTCAAGTTGTATTAATTTCAGGCCTTCCTTGTTCTCTTTATCAGGGTACAGATTGTCATCATCTTCCGAGAGATCACTCAGATCATCATCTGATTTGTCTGCAGTCATATGATTGGGGTGATTAATGCCAGCATTTGAAACCATAGACAACATATCTTGCTTATTCATCAGAAGAAGCAATAAATTTTTTTAAAAAGGCACAATTAAACATATTTTGAAAATAAATGTATAGCCAAATAATTGCAAAGCCTATATAATTTTTCCAATACTGTGGGTTCAAAAAGTAAGTTCTGTCCTGAAAGTTTACCGTTTGATTTGTTCTGTTCACTTCGGAGTTTGAGCTCAGAAAGGAATTTTTTAAATTTATTTGTTTCTGTTTCAGACAAAGTCTCACCTAAAAAATACAGACAGCATTAGTTATACTATATCTTGATGAAAGTCATTAGACTAATATGTGATAAAAAAGAGCTATGTTTGTAAGTTGAAATTTTATAAATTAAAATGAAAATGCAATAAAGTGCTGTGTAGCTTTCTAATTTCCATCTATTATTAAAATTCATTAATGCAGGACAAAGAATTAGATATGATTTGTTACTGTAAGACTATTTAAAATATATTATCAAGAAATTTAGAAGTGAATCATATGTGTAAACATACATGGGTGAAGTAGAGCACTGGGTATCTCTTCACCATTACACAGTATCTTCGAAGATCCATGGCACTTGTCGACATCGGATGGCAGTCGGCTTTTCAAGGAACGAAAACACCATTTAGGATGCAGAAGCTTTTCAGGGCAAGAAACCCCTAGTATGAGACAGTGAGCACAAATGCAGGCGGTGACTGGTCGACTAGCAGTCCAAGTTTCCATCACATGTCTGAGGATGTTGTTGTTGGCTAAAATGAGCTTCTCCCACATCCTGGAAATGTGAGCAGAATCAGATGACACATAGAGTAAGACTCTTCTAGAATCATAATCATGTGTCAGCTGTGTGTAAATTTCATCTTGATAGACATTAACTCCATTTCCCTTCACCTCCATCGTAGCAAACTCGTCAGAAAATAGTTCTAACAAACCAACTGTCATTTGATGGTACACATGCCGTGGTAATGCAAGACCATTGAATTGTGTTTCGGTATGTAACAGCAGATCCTTGGGTGATGTGTATGAAACACTGTAATGATCCTTAGCAAACTGTGGAATGATGAAGTACGGCTCATGAACATTTCTTTCCAGAGGGCCGTACAACAAACGGAATGTTTTAAGCAAGCAAACGGCAATTTCAACATCATGAGAGCTTTTGAATAAAGTTTCCTCTGCAATCAAATATGTTAAAAGAGATATCATCATCAAGCCTGTTTTTTCGAAGTGATTCACAAATTCTCCAAACTCTTGTTTCTCCAGTCTCAACTCTTCACTAGAAAAACATGGTTTAAAATGATCAACTCGACTCTTCCAGATGTCTGGGTCATGATGATACAAAACACAGAGTAGTTTGGTAACTTCTGTGATCTTGTGAAATATGTATGGTTTAAGTGCTTCAATATTTTTATACCACAAAACTTTGCCGCAGTCATGCATGTATGTGAGAATGGTATCTAGCTGGTCTGGCTCAACTTCAATGCCTGCTTTTCTCAGTTCAGGCAAAATAAACCAAAAAGAGCTAAAGGCTCCAGGCAAAGACGAAACTTTTTCATTCACTTTCTCCCAGATCAGTGGCAAAGGCTGAACAAAGTGCTGACTACTTTTAAGAAGTGAGCTCTTTATCGAATCAAACTCAGCATACTGGTCTTCCTTTCCAATTTGATAAGTATCTTTACTGGCAAACACCTTTCCACTTGATGAATTAAAATGCTGAATCTTTGCAAATTCTCGATCTAAACTTTTTTCTTCATCAAGAACTTCTTTGCACAGCTGTTCAAATATCTCAAGAAAACTATCTTGAAGCTGCTGAAATTTTTCGCTCTGAAACTTATCTTTGTGTGTGAAGACTAGTTTAGGTGGGCCAAGAGATGGATGGGTAAGATAGAGGTGGGACATGAAGTTAAAAGCCAACTTTCTGACAGCCTCTTTGTTTGTAAACTTATTTGAAATCTGATCAAACTGCTCCATGTTGACTACAATTACCGGTACGCAATTTTGTCTCAGTGTTAAATGGTATGTGATATGGTAGACCTCTTGGCCTCCCATATCTATGAGACGAAGAGTAGTACCATTCACCTCTACCTCTTCCACATTAAACACTTTTGTGGTTTCATCCTGTTTTGCATTAGGACTTCTGTCAGTCAGAACTCTTTTCCTGTCACTGCTTTGTAATGTTTGGATTAAACTGGTTTTTCCTGCCATTGTGTTCCCCAAAACAACTATTGTAGCAAATGGCAAGTTTTTACCAGCACCTTTAGCCAAGTCTTTGTAGTATTGCTGAACAGAATTTAATCCTCTTCTGCATATTTCTAGCGGTGGAGATGTAAGATCAAAACATCCACCTGTATCGAGAGACTGAAGTTGTGTTAGCTGTAGTATGTCAGGGTTCAAGAATGTCATGGAGCTGTTGTAGGATATATTCAGTGTGTGCAGATTACTCATTGTGCACACTGAAGGTGGGAGACTGGTGAAGTTATTAAATGATATGTTTAGTCTCTGTAACTTCTGTAGTCTCTGTATTCTAATAACATATAATATTTCTATTATCAGCATAAACCAGAGGTAAGTGATCTACTATATGTCATGAGCAAACAATGATAATACACCAATACCTATACACAGAGCAGTGATAAGCAACAGTGACTTGTACAAAGCATGCTGACATAGTAGGCTACAGTAAATAAATGTCATTTTAAAAATGTGCCTAATAGTACAGAATATGGGCATTGTTGCAATCGTCATATTATTATATGTTTAAAATTTAAAATAATATTATTTATAAGAATTCATAGAAAATTATGAATCTATTCAGTTCCAATACTAAATACGTACTGTATATACTGCCATTTAAACATAACATAATACTATACATCACACAAAAATATAGTTATATATGTACACCAGTTAGTATCTACATGTTCATACTGATCTTCTACTATAGATGTAATCAAAAAGACAAAAGTAATTTTATACTGCGGGACAGACAACATTATAAGCATGTGATATAAAACAGTTATTATCTCATAAAAGAAGCGTTGTGCTGATTTTGTAAAATGTGTTCAGGCGATTTCAGATGAAACTATAAATTTCTCTCCAACAATAATATATTTATTAAAACGATTTTATAGTGATATGAGAGTATATTATTATACTCTCATATCACTATAAAATCGTTTTAATAAATATTCACTAAAATCTTGTAAACATAATTTTATAAATTATACAAGCTAACTTGCTATCGTGAGCTACAAGTTAATGAAATGCCATTATCATGTTCCATATCTTGAAAGGCAGCCTATCTTGGTTCTAAATATAAATAAATGTTAAAAAGAATGTATTGTATTACCAGAAACAAAATACATTTTGACTGTTAATGCTGAGAGTGGAAACAGACAGCTGTTGTAGCGAGTGCCAAACACCCAAACAATATTCGAAATTGTAATTATACTTTTTTGTTCTTTCCTCCTAGCCTTGCAATATATTGTTAGGTTATTAATTTTCTAAAACAAAGCTAAAGTAGATGCTCAGTTCTGTGACTATCTTGATGTGTATTATATAAACCAGAGCAAAGACATGCAGCAACAAATCTTCCGACATCTTTTAGCCTACTTTTGTAACATAATTTTAATAATAATAATTTGATACAATCAAAAATAATACTAATCCTGCATGTATACTGAGTCATGAATATTTGAAACGCTAGCACAAAAGAATATTAAAAAGAAACAGCCTGCATGTGGCAGTGATAATGCTGTGAAGAATTTACAGGTTTTTGAAAAGCAAGAATTGGTACAAAACCAGAGCAGAATCAGTACTGGATAATGAAATAGTAAAACTCTTGTGAGATTTCAACATACACACCGACAGAGTGAAGCTATAGGAGGCTGGATATAGTGACAGTTAACAAGCGTTACATTGCTAAAGTAATGCTCATGGAACTAGTCCTCTCTTGTGACCATAGAGCAAAAGAGAGAAAATCAGAGTAGATAGGAAAATATTATAGGATTCAGCAATAGAAACAAAATTATTTTGGAAAACATCAAGAAAGGTCATTGCTATTAAAATTGGGGCCCTTGGAGCTGCATACAAGACTCTAGATTGGATGGTACTACTTGGAGTAGCTGAGAATAAATACTCCATAATTCAGCAGACAACATTACTTATAGGATCAGCTCACATCTTGAGAAAAATAGAACTAAGCTGAGGATAGAAGGTTATGCCAGCAAAAATAGCTATATATACATAGCAATAATAATAATAATAATGATATAGTCCTATTATACACAACTTTTATAAATGTACGTCAGTTAACAGCCGATACCGCTGAAAACTTAGTCTAAAACAAAAAAGATTTACCTAACCTATTATTGCGTGTAAACTCTAAGTACCTAAAAACTTTCACTTTTAATTTTATTAAAGGCTCGATGACTTTCATTGGGTGCCATCCCAGATAGACGCTTCCCAGTAAGACCATACGCTAAATTTTTTACTTGGACGCTTTCCCCTTATAGAGGCTTTCCAGCTAAACACTATTTATTTATCTCGGTACAAAAGATATTGTATGTGCTATTTATTTAAATATTATTGAAATACATGCATAATGTAATGGATTCTCATCCTCGATTAGTTCCGAAATAACTGCGTGTATTGTGATTACTGTTGCGTATCGTTTTGGATGCTGTAATTGTAGTAAGCTAGCTTGATAATGCCCAATTTTTGTGATTACTGTTAAAGCTTTCAACATAATGTAATTTTGCTAAAATACGCATTCCGGAGTTATTTTCTTTTGTGTTGCTATTTTATCGTTTAATACTGATACTGGAAATTTGTGGTTCGAGTTTCGGCTCTGCCGAATTTTGGAGCTGCTGAATTTCGGACCACAAAAAATCTTTTGTCTACATGTTCTTTTGTTCTCTGTGTATAAAAGCAGGCGAGTTCCAGTGTAGATTCAGTCTACTACTGGAGCTCGCCTGGGTAAGTCGGAGTTATTTCTGCTACAATAAAACACTTTTTGAACTTTGCTACCTCAACCTCTCTTGTTCTGCACTAAGTTACATTCAACCCACAAGTTTATCACATTGGTGGCAGCGGTGGGATTCTGAATACTAGTGTAAGAAGAACAAGATGGCTCCAGGGGGTGAGGAGGCGACCCCTGGAGCAGCAGCAACACCAACCCTCACTGTGGAGGCTTTGGTGACAGCCCTCCGAGAGTTGCAGGAGACAGGGCAGGCGCCACCTGGTGACAGGTACCGCCTCAGTCCCCTCGATTTTCGGAGGTGACAGGGATGTGGAGCAATTCATCCGGGAGTTCCAGGACGTGGCCACCATCGCTGAATGGCCAGCTCGGGCGCGCGTCCTCTAACTCAGTGCCTGTTTGACAGGCTGGGCCAAGAGTTTTGCTCTGGGGCCCGATGAAGCACACATCTTGCGTGCCCTAAGGACCAGGTTTGGCATGACGTCAGAGGAAGCGTCTGATCGCCTACAGGTCATGAGAAGGAACAAGAGAACATCATTGGAGGACCACGCCAATGAGGTGGAACGCTTGGCCCAGGCTGCTTTCAGCCATGCCACTGGACCGGAGAGACAGCGCTTGGTGTACAACGCGTTTTTCCAGAGCATAAATCATCCTGACCTCCAACGCTATTGAATGGCTGCCAAGGTGGGCAGCCTGGACGAAGCTCTGGAAACGGGTAAAGCCTATTTCCAGGTGGAGGAGCTTTAAGGGCCAAGGTTCACCGCCCGCCAGGTAGTCGAGGATGAGACCACCATGCCTGCTAAACCTCAAGTAGCGGCGGCAGCAACTGAGTCATCGGAGCAGACGCAGCTCACCATGTTGATAGACATGGTGAAGGGCCTGCAGGCTACGGTGACTGAGTTACAGCGAGGCCAGATGGGTAGGCGGGCTCCCAGAGTACGGGACGACCCTACCCGCCCCTTTCAGCTTACCTGCTGGGAGTGCGGAGCACCAGGACACGTGCGGAGACACTGTCCGAAAGGCAATCTGCCTTTAAACAACCAAGGCTCACGATAACTTCCGCCGACCGTGGGCCCCAAGCCAATCCCATCCAGGACAGGGCTCAGAGGAAGACTGAGAGGACCTCGATGGAGCTTGCTGATACTAAGTGGAAGGCGCCACGGAGATCTCGGAGACTGAAAGGTCTGCTCGATCCTCCTGCCATGCAACTCAAAGCCCGGATGAAGTCAACAGACTCAGGATGGCAGACACCTCGGAGATCTCGGAGACCGCAAGGTCTACCCGATCCTGCGGCCTGGCCACTCCAGAACCGGTTCGTGGGGTTGCCCGAAGAGGTTGTGGAGGAGGACTCAGCTTATTCACAAGAGTACCCCAAGCTGCCCTCCCGACCTCAGAAAACCCCCGTCGTCTCTAGGACGAAGAGGAGGCCCGCTGTGCGGACCCAAGTTGTGTCTCCCCCAGAGACTAACCGCTCCAGGAGCACCCAGCCGTACGAAAGCAGCTACTTCCTGCCCGGAAAAATTTCAGGCAAAGCTGCCACATTCCTACTGGATACTGGGTGCACTACAAACCAGCTGAGTAGGCGTCTCTTTGACACTCTTGGTGCCCGAGAGCGAGCAAGCCTGGAGCCGTACGAAGATGCACATGGTACGGACGGATCATGTATTCCTTTTTACGGCGTTATTATGCTACCTGGACGCGTCCGTGATCAAGTGATTAACGAGACGTTCATAGTCAGCCAGCTGAAGGAGAACGCCATTCTGGGATTGCCGTTTCTGGAGAAACACCAGTGCCGCATGGATTTCCAGAAGTCAGTGGTGGTGATGGCTGGAAGAGACCTTGTCTGTGTGGACAAGTTCGGCAGGCCCTTGGTGGGCGGAGTCCAGGTAGTGCGGGACTGCACGGTTCCGGGGATATTACAGGCAACTCTCCGCTGCAGAGTCAACTGTAAGGAGATCGCCAGCCTGGGAGTGGTTGAGGGAACGCACGGAGCGATCCGACTAGCAAACAGCCTGAATCGGCTAGACTGTCGGCAAGAGCTCCTCGTGCAGTGCATCAACCCCTTCACGAAACCTGTCCAATTATCGGCTGGAGCACTAGTGGGGAAGTACCACTCTATCCAGGAGGCAGATGTGGGGCTGGCACTAGAAGCAGTGGCCGACACCCAGGGAAACCCCCCCCGCACTAGCCGAGGAACAGTCCCGGAGCATGTGGCTGACCTATACGGTGGAGCGAGTGGAAACTGTAAGAGTAGTACTGAACGCCAAGCACTGGCTCAACTACTCACGGAGTACAGTGATGTCTTCAGTCATGGCGGTGGAGACATGGGGCTGAATAAGGTTATCTCTCACGAGATACCCCTGGCAGCCGGCACCACTCCCATCAGGCAGCCCACCCGACCTCTAGGCCCAGAGAAGGAGAAGGAGGTGAGCCGGTAGGTGGAAGATCTTCTTGATCGGGATCTGATTGAGCCTGCCCACGGTGCGTGGAGCTCTCCAGTAGTCCTGGTCAAGAAGAATGATGGTAGCTGGAGATTCTGCGTAGATTACCGCATACTCAACAGCGTTACCATCTAGGACGCCTACCCTCTCCTACGGATAAATGAGTCTCTGGATACCCTCGCGGGTAGCAAGTACTTTAGTACTTTGGATCTGCTTAGCTGGTACTGGCAAGTGCCCCTCAGTCCTGATGCTCAGGACAAAGCAGCATTTATTACTCAGGACGAGCTCTGGAAGTGGAAAGTACTGCCATTTAGACTAACGTCCGCCCCGGCAACTTTCCAACGACTCATGGAGCAGGTCCTCAGTGGATTACACTGGAAGACCCTCCTAATTTATCTGGACGATGTCATTGTAATCTCCCCAGACTTTTCGACTCATGTCAGTCGTCTGCAGGAAGTCTTTGACCGTCTCCGGGCAGCTGGACTGAAGCTGAAGCCCTCCAAGTGTGCTTTCCTGCAGCCGGAAGTCACGTACCTAGGCTATGTGGCTGGCTGTGACAGGGTCGCTACCGACCCGGAGAAGGTACAGGCTGTGAAGGAGTGGGCTGTCCCCCGTGACCTCCCTTAGTTGCGAGCATTCCTGGGCCTAGTAGGGTACTACCGGCAGTACATACCTGGCTTTGCAGGAGTGGCTCAGCCGTTAAATCGGCTGACCGCAAAGGGGGTCCGGTGGCAGTGGACACAGGAGGAGCAGCAGGCATTCGACCACCTCAAGCAACGGCTAATGGAGGCGCCAATTCTGGCGTACCCTGATCCAGCCAAGGAGTACATCCTGGACACCAACGCAAGCGACCACAATGTGGGAGCTGTTCTGTCTCAGGTCCAGGGTGGAAGCGAGGTGGTTGTGGCTTATAACAGCAAGACTCTCGCGGCCGCCGAGAAGAACTACTGCACTACTAGGAAGGAGCTCCTAGCAGTAGTCAAGGCGGTCAAGCACTTTCGGCCATATCTGTAGGGGAGAATGTTCCGATTGCGAACAGACCATGCATCACTGATATGGCTGTGTAAACGTGTGGAGCCTTCGAGCCAGGTAGCTCGTTGGCTGGAGATTCTTGCTGAGTTCTCCTACCGGATAGAGCACCGTGCTGGCCGGAAGCACGGGAATGCCGACGGCATGACTTGTTGGCCGGTAGAGGACTGCAAGCAATGCCTGCATATAGAGAGACAGAACGGGGGACCCGCTCGCCTTGACGTAAAAACAGAATTAGGGGAGGGCGCCGTCTATCGGTGGGAGCATGGCCATCTTCGGACCGAAACCCACTCTGACGACGTCCAGGTACTTTGTGCCAACCCCACTCTGTATCAGCACGTCAAGGAACTGTGCCGACTCCAGGAGACGCTACCCGGCGTAATAGTGGACATATTTCGAGCCAAGAAGGAGGGCCGATGACCTAGCGAGGAACAGCAGCGGCAGGGAGACGTTGAGTTCCAACTCCTCTGTCATCGCTGGAATTCCCTCAAAGTTAGTCCTGAAGGCCTCCTGATGATGACGCTAGCAGCAGACAACCGTCAGCAGGAGAGAGACCGCGTCATCTGTCCATGCGCTCTCCGACGGGAACTGATTTGGGACACCCATAAGCAGGCTCATTCAGGAGTCAGTCGAGTCATTAGGTGTCTGCAGCTGCATTGGTACTGGCCCGGAATGACTCAGGACATACGACTGCGGGTACGGTAGTGCGAGGTCTGCCAAGCTAGTAAGCATGACCGCCCCACGGAAACCACTGGTTGACGCCGGCTGTACGCTGGTCGATCGTGGCAAGTAGTGGCGGTGGACCTCGTTGGACCTATGCCGTTATCCGCCAGAGGGAACACCTGGATACTGGTGCTCACGGACCACTTGACCCGGTGGGCAAATGCTCTGGCCATTCCAGACGCATCGGCTCCCACGGTGGCCCGGGCTCTGGACCAAAACGTATTCTTCTACCTCGGTTTACTCGAGCAGATACATATAGACCAGGGCACCCAGTTCCAGTCTCAGCTCATGGGAGACCTCTGCCGGATATGGGGGGTGAACCAGAGTCGGACCACTCCATATCACCCGCAAGGGAACGGAGTCGTCGAGCGGAACAACAGGATGTTGGGTGACGCCCTCAGGAGCCTACTCCTCGGTTGAGGTCAGGAAGAATGGGAGGTGGCGCTGCCACAAATCATGCGGGCTTACCGCAGCACACCACGCTCCACTACACAGGAGACTCCAAACTTCTTGATGGTAGGACGGGGGACGCGGGTTCCGGAACACCTGACATACCACGTTCCCGCCCCCGAGTCGCCAGTACATGAGTACATGGGGAGACTGATAGAGATCATGGGTAAAGCCCATGACGCACTGCAGGCCCAGCAATGGCAGATCCATACAGAAGACTTAGAAGAGCCTCCATTGTACCAGGTGGGAGACTGGGTCTGGATGGTGAGCTACTGTAGGCGACGCGGACAGTCGGCTAAACTTTAGCCCAAGTTCGTGAGTCCCTACTGCGTGGTGGAGGTGCTGCGCAACCACACATACCGTGTGGAGCGCTCTGGACAGGTTTCAGTTTAGAGCGAGCAGCGCCTGAAACCATACTATGCCAGCCCAGACGCGGTGGGTCAGGCTCCACCCCTCTTGGAGCCCAACCGCCAGCCCAACCATCAGGGGAGGGCCACCCAACCCCGAGAGGTGGAAATTGTCATCCGAAGGGAGGCAGAGCAAGAGCAGGCTGCCCTGCTGGAACAGTTGGAACAGCAACAAAGGCAGGAGCAGCAGCAACAGCAGCAGCAGGCCCCAGGGCCACCACCCTTCTCGGAGGAAGACAGTCCTACCCGTGTTACAAGTGAAGGCGGGGACCCCCTACTGTGGTAACGGGAGAGCAACTGGCACCACCAGCGCCTGCACAGCCAGAAAGGAGCCAGAGAGCTAGGAAACTACCCAGATATCTGGCGGATTGCCAAGTGGGACACATGGAAATGTCCCCACGGAGGAGTGGTACACCCAGTACGGGTAAAAACTTTGAGCCTCAGTTGCAAAACAGCCCTGGCAGTACAGGACTTCTCCAAAAGCAACAACCCGCAGACCAGCACAGTCACCTGGACAACAGGTGCCCAGCTCTTTCGGGTAATGTTGGCCGAGTTAGGTGGCGATACCCCATACCTATGACTGACTTGGACCCCCCTCCAGAAAAGGAAGATGAGGCCACGACCCTACTACCCGCCCAGCTGATTAGAGATGGCGCTACCGCAGCCACCACCCAGCCTCTACAGGTAGCGTTGGCAAGACTGGGCAAGGAGCCTGGAGCACCAGGCAGCCAGATAGAAGAGAAGACCCAGCTGACCTACTCACACTTGCTCCGTCACCGGCAGAGTATGGCACCTCCTTACCGAGAGTGTGTCCTAGATAGTGCAATCCAGGCCTGGTCCAAGATCCTTGACCGATGTACAGAAGAGATAGAGAGCCTGGTGCACTATCTCCAATGACTGAACCGGACAACTAGGAGCCACCGGCATTAGCCCCCTGGATTGTATCTATTGTGGGTGCTAATACGATTGTTATATCATTGTGACACGCGTGATTAATCATAATACTTTTCTGTTAACCACATATTTTCCATTTTTGTGTTTTTTTTTTGTGACCTGTTTTGTACAAACACCTTGTTTCTGTTATCGAAAAGGGGATGCTTTTCGATGCGGGAGAATGTAATGGATTCTCATCCTCTATTAGTTCCGAAATAACTGCGTGTATTGTGATTACTGTTGCGTATCGTTTTGAATGCTGTAATTGCAGTAAGCTAGCTTGCTAATGCCCAATTATTGTGATTACTGTTAAAGCTTTCAACATAATGTAATTTTGCTAAAATACGCATTCCGGAGTTATTTTCTTTTGTGTTGCTATTTTATCGTTTTGCATTAATACTGATACTTGAAATTTGTGGTCCGAGTTTCGGCTCTGCCGAATTTTGGACCACAAAAGATCTTTTGTCTACATGTTCTTTTGTTCTCTGTGTATAAGAGCAGGCGAGTTCCAGTGTAGATTCAGTCTACTACTGAAGCTCGCCTGGTTAAGTCATAGTTATTTCTGCTACAATAAAACATTTTCGAACTCTACTACCTCAACCTCTTTTGTTCTGCACTAAGTTACATTCAACCCACAAGTTTATCACAATATTTAAATAAACTTGGATCAATTGTTTGCTATTTAGCACATGAATAAGTTCCTTTGGTCCGCATTAACTTATTAATTTTGCATATTCTATAGCTATTTCTTAGTGTCTGAAAAAAAAATTTTTTTTAATAAGTTTTCATTAAAAATAATGTCTTTTATTAATGTATTACCGTTTTTTGCCCCACAAAAATGGGGGGGGGGAAAGTGGGCTATTATTCCAGGTACTTTATATTAGCCATTATAGTTGTTAGCATATTAGCTATTTAGCAATCAATACACCGGTTATATACATTATTATGGTACCAAAAGAAAAAATAGCGTCTAACTGGGAAACATCTATCTGAGATGAAACCTTTCATAGGAATCTATATAAGCCAATTGCCAAAATAACAGCATTCCAGTTATATCCTATAATTATCTGGTATTTTGCTTCAAAATGACAGGAACTCACTGAATTTGCTTGCAATATTGCACACAATACCATCTTTTTAGTAATCAGTTCTACCCAAAACCTATCAACAATTTGTCTCTGGGGGAACTGGCATGGTGAACACGTTACATGAAGTTATGGACCTATGATATAATGATCTTTGAAATTGGCTGAAATTTCTCGACAAAGTACTTCTTGACAATACTTCTATAAGCAGTAAGGATTCTACAGGTTCACAAAAAAGGAGGTATAAATATCATATTGCAGTTTTGGTTGTGTTGAATATTTTACTGTAACATACAAGTTAACAAATGTTTTAAATGGTAAGTTTATTGTAAAACACAAACCTCTTAGGTAGAGTAGATAATTTGCAGTTTTGCATATTCAACTCTTTAAGTGATGTGAGTGATGACACAACTTCTGGTACTTCGTTGAGAGGATTCCTTCCTATGTCTAGTTTCTCCAACTGAGTCAGCTGACGTAAACTGTAATATAAAATATGTTAAATATGTATATAGTCTACCTCATCATAGTATTGTATAATGTATATAATGTGTTTAACCAGGTATACAACTACAAAAATATAGCAATAAAATTACCGTAGCATATGGTACGAGCAAAGAAAAAGCACGAGGGTAATACTGTGATAATATATAATAAAAGACGCAGAACGTGTTCTATGATTTACTACACAGCTATATTATATACAGAGTATAATTACATGGGTTAAGATAACTACCATGTAGTTATGAAAGATTATAGAGCAACTATATTATAAATATTTTACTTCTTTATAAATTTTTTATTCAACTTATCATAAAAATTGGCTACTTATTCTAAGTAAAGATATAAGAGGGTATAATTTTTCACCTATCCCAGCTTTGTTCTGTTCGGGTAGCTGGGATGATAGTGTATTCTAATGGATTAGAACTATTAATTACTCAGTAAATACTAGTAAACTACAAATGGCGGCTTATGATAGGTAGAAACTATTTTAACATAATTATATAACATACTGTACTCTGCTTGTGTAGTCAATAATATATAAACACATGCGTGCAATAAATTTATTACCACAAGACAGATTCAATGCAAATGAAAAAGACTAATGAGCAGTTTTTAGTTACTGCATGCATACTGGTAAAATACAAATGGCTGCTCTATTATTGATTACAATTTCTTTTCTTGATACAGTACGTATTACATAATGGCATACCCTAAACGCAATGTAATTTCTAGGATAGATTGAAGTATGATATGTATACTTTCAGAAAATCAATTTATGTTTTTAACATAGTAGTATATATTGGCATAAATTATTACTACAATTGATGAATATATAAATATATAACCGAGTTGATTTTTCAAACAACACAAAATGTGTGACGCACAAACCTCTCTGGCAGATTAGATAAGTCACAGTCCCACATTTTCAACTCTTTAAGTGATGTGAGTGATGACACAACTTCTGGTACTGTGTTGAGAGGATTGCCTCCTATGCTTAGTTTCTCCAACTGAGTCAGCTGACATAAACTGTAATATATAAAGTATGTGATACAAGATATGGTCAGCTACTGCTATATTCAAAGAATGGACACTTAGCAAGCAACGATTCAATAAGCTTTAGATACTAGCTAAAGATACAAACAGTTCTATCCCAGATAGATGCTATTTGTTATTGTGGTACCATGATAACATATATAACTGGTGTATTGATTGTTAAATAGCTGATATGCTTATAATAGCTATATAATAGCTATTATGAAGTATCTGGAATAATAGCCTACGTTTCATGGATTTGCGTGGGGAAAAAACAGTAATATATTAACAATAGACATTATTTTTAATGAATACTCATTAACTAAATATTTCCTCAAACAAAAATAAGTATAGAATATGCAAAATTGATAAGTTAATGCAGATCAAAGGAGTTTGATTATAAATATAGCAGATAATCCATCCAAGTTTATTTAAATATACATTTATTTCAATAATATTCAAATAAATTGCACATAAAATATATATTGTACCAAAATAAATAAATAGCATCTAAGTGGGAAGCGTCTAAGTGGGATGACACCCTACAAACTGCTTCTTTAGTAATTACAAAGTCTTTGTTTGCATAAAAATAAATAATGCCGTACCTTAGAATTATATTGTTTTCAAGATATAGCAAGCTGTTGAATAATTTCAAAAAAATTATGTTTATATTTCAACTGCTATATAGTATAATAACAAAGACATACTTTAACACTGCTTGGTAAGATCTGTGAATTAATGAATGTTTGAAACAATACAAAACCTGTGACGCACAAACCTCTCAGGAAGATTAGATAATTTACATTTCCACATATTCAACTCTTTAAGTGATGTGAGTGATGACACAACTTCTGGTACTGTGTTGATAGGATTGTCTCCTATGTATAGGTTCTCTAACTGAGTCAGCTGACATAAACTGTATTATAATGAAGTGTGTGATATATGCAATTTATTGTATCATAACAATACATTCTGCAAAATTTGCGATGTACAATATTCAAGAACTAAATTCAATGCACAGGTAAAATTCTCCAGAATGTAATAACGTGGTAATATTTTTATTAATTTGCAGCGTCTGAGACAGTTAATTACCCTGAATATCACGTGCATGATGTCATTAGAGCAGTTACAATTAAGAAATTATATTATATATAGATATAATATATTTAGGAGGTTGTAGATATTGAGAGTGGAGAGAGCTTTACTTTAATTACACGCGGTTAACCTGTTAGTTTAGTATAGATGAGACCTCACTTCATATTGTTATGATTTTCAGAATTAGGGTTGATATGCAATCCGGAGAGTCTATTTATTTGCTAGAGAACTTCACCAGGATAAGTCGAATAAATACGAGTATATTTTACACACAAGAATACATCACAAAAACTATACAAATACATTCAGCAAATCTACACATCTATATCATTCAGCACTCTATCTTCGACTAACTAACAGCGGGAAGACTAACTACTGCTACTAACTATCAGTGTCGCTAATTGGCTGTCCATTGTTCCGGGTCAATTACGTGACCCTATGCTATAGTAGTGGGGAAAATAACATTTCCCCGTATTACGCTGCTGGTAGCTCCACAAGCCACCACACCGCCCCCACCAGCAGAAAGCTCTCTTTCTGATACAAAAAAAAATATTTTACAATTAACCACATACATCAGTAGACCAAAAGAAAAAGACATAACATATATATATATATATATAGATACACAATAACAGACATAATCATTATAACGGCATGTCACATACAATTGGCTAGCTATAGAAAGAGGATACCGGCTAGCTGTAGTGTTGGACAAGAGGTCGAGCTGTCAAGCATTTACATGATAGTCTTGGGCCTCCAAGAGGGTGAGGCTTGCGGATCATTCCGGGCAGAAGAGCCAGAGTCAGTGTTTGGCAAGCCGATGTTTGGCTTGGCGGGCACGTAGCTTTCTTTTAATCCGGCCGACAGAGCCTTTTAACTGATAAAGACCCGTTGTGGTACTAAGTAGATCTGGGGCTAACTGGGTGAACTCAGCCTGCACGTGAAGGAGACGCTCCTCTACAATGGCCAGGCGAGTAGGGTCTGGGGACGGCGTCCGCCTTCGACGAGGGGGGGAACCTGGAGATTGGGTCCGCCTGCTAGTTGAAGGGCGGGGAGACTTACTCTTCTTCTTCAGGGTAGGCAAACTCTTCGGGGGTATACACAATCTGAGGGCGGTCGGACACCAATGGGGATTGTTGCCTGGCGTAATCTAACACATGTTGAAAGCCGGAGGTCAGGACGGCCAATAACATTGCCTTCTTCACTAAGGGTCGTATTAGAGTCAGGAATTCCGGGTAGAGCTTAGCATCTACTACGTAATTCTCTTCGGGGAAACGGCCCGCCGCTCGGTGTCTAGTGACGGAATAGGGGTAGACATCATTATATCCGCAGGGGCAGACTGTGAGTAAGAAGTGGGCGTTGACATGTAGCCTCATGGAGCGGTGAGAGGCACACTCTTCGTCACAAATCTGGCACTGTTTCCTTCCTTTGGGTCCCCAGGCTGTCTCTATTTGCTTCTCCGTCTCCGGCGACACCCACCACCAGCGGCGGCGCAGTGGCTCAGGCCGGTTGCCATTGGTGTACTCCTCGTGATGCGGAGCGGGAGGTGCTCTATCCCGTACCCTGGTTGTAACGGTCGAGTGTAACCTGAAAGAGTTTCAACAGCGTTAGTATAATACACTGCAGTGTTGTCGGCTTGGACAGCCTGGCAACTTCTCAGTCAGTTAACACTCGTAGAGATTTATGGTAGTGAGTAGTTGGATAGAACACGTATTGCAATGAGATTGTAAAATCTCTAAGTCAAACTGAATTCCTACCACAGTAGTTCACTAACCTATCTCCAGCTCAATTGACTCAGGTGAGTCGGAGCTGAGTGATGCAATCTAGTTTCCATATCAAGATATAGTTAACTCACCCCACGATCCGTTGTCGTACGACATACTGAACTTGTGAAATGGTTTGAACTATTGACTAGGAACACGTCTGCTCTTGACTGCATCAGCATAAGAAAAGATCGAGCAACGTGGTTGGGGTGGGTGACTAAGACTTTGCGCACCCAGCGGATGAATTTTGTTTCTAAATCCGCCGATACAAAAGTTGATATTTCCGTGGTGTTGACAACTCCCACAATTGCTCGATACTTTTCCCGTACGGTTCCCCGCTAGACTTTCATACGCGCCGCTTTTAATGCAGTCACATACGAAGTCCTTTAAATATGATGGGGGTTGCCTCGTACGTTGTCCCCGCTCTAGGGGAGGTGACGCACTCGCCGGTGTACTAGTAGGGGCCTCTGGCGGCGTCTCTACTTCACTATTAGTGGTCACTTCTTCCTGTTCTCTGGATGGAGCCCCTCCCTCCGTGGGGGTTTGCACTTCCAGAACCGGCTCGGTCTCCGGAAGTGATGGAACCAGACTTGGCGCAGGCGGTGGCGGACGCGCTTCTGCAGGCAAAAGTGGTCGCTCATCCCTCACCAAATCTTCTGCCCGCGGAATGACCACTTTGTACTCAGGTCCATGCCGCCGTCGCCCGCGCATTGTTGTCTGCCTCCTGGGCTCCAACAACGGGGGGCTTCTCTCACTGCGTCAGGGCTAGCCCAATACGGCTTCAAGCGAGCCTCATTCTGGGTAGACACCTGTCCTGAGCGCTCAATCTTGTAGGTATGGGTGGGCATAGCCTCGAGTATTACGTAGGGTCCCACGAACTTAGGCTGTAACTTAGCCGCCTGTCCGCGACGCCTACGGTAATTGACCATCCACACCCGATCTCCTGTCTGGTAGAGGGGTGGTTCCTCGAAATCCTCATGCCCAACCTGCCACTGCTTTTCTTGCGGTATTTTGTGTGTGACCCTCATCCGTTCCACTAGTTCACTGGCATACTCGTGGACCGAGCAGTCTTGCTCTGGAACATGGTAGGTAAGATGGTCAGAGACACGAGTCTCTCTCCCGAGCATTGGGGTCTCACCAGTACTGGTGTGTGGGGTGCTACGGTATGCGCGCATGATTTGCGGCAACACCGTGTCCCATTCCTACTGACTGCGTCCGAGGAGTAGACTCCGGAGCGCATCACCTAGCATCCTGTTATTGTGCTCCACCACCCCGTTACCTTGGGGATGGTAAGGGGTGGTCCTGCTCTGATTTACTCCCCAGAGGCGGCAAAGGTCGCTCATCAGTTGAGACTGAAACTGAGCGCCGTGATCAGAGTGTATCTGTTCGGGGAGCCCGAAGTAACAGAATACATGTTGGTCTAGCGCCCTGGCCACTGTCAGGGCTGACGCATCTGGGATAGCCAGAGCGTCTGCCCACCTCGTAAAGTGGTCGGTCAATACTAAGATCCAACTATTGCTTCTGGGGGTTAGGGGCATGGGTCCGACCAGGTCGACAGCTACTACTTGCCACGGCCTTCCAGCATATAACCTCCGCTGTCTCGCTTCACTAGGGGGACGGCCATGCTTGCTGGCCTGGCAGATTTCACACTGTTTTACCCTGAGCCGGACATCTCGCCCCATTTTGGGCAAATACCACCGGAGTTGTAATTTAGAGATCACTCTCATGACTCCTGCGTCAGCCTGTTTGTGAGTGTCCCAGATTAACTCAAAGCGTATGGCACTAGGGCAAACCACCCTCTTCTTCTCTGGGTGTCTGCCGTTGGCAGCTAGAGAAATGGTCAGCAGACCATCCTGCCCGATCCTCAGCGAGTCCCAACGCTGGCAGAATAGCCGAAAAGCGGCACATCCCTGCCGTATTTGCTCCTCGCTGGGTCGTCGCCGTTCCTTTTTGGCCCGATATATGTCTGCCACTCCCCCAGGCAGCTCTTCCTGGAGCTTCTTCAGCTCCCAGACATTATCGGCCGATACAGGATTTGCGCGG
Source organism: Bugula neritina (assembly GCA_964035545.1). Classification (NCBI taxonomy): domain Eukaryota; kingdom Metazoa; phylum Bryozoa; class Gymnolaemata; order Cheilostomatida; family Bugulidae; genus Bugula; species Bugula neritina. Next base: position 2,658,107 of record OZ037770.1, read on the forward strand.
AGGTTTTGTACAACCTCCGGGGACTCGTCAACCTTCTGCTTGAGTTGACCCTAGTCCCAGTCAAACTGCGCTCCCTGGTGAGCCAGTGTCTCCAATTCACATCGCGGGGGACCTCCGTCCCTCCTCTCGATATTGAGACACTGTTTGCAACCTCCATCAGGTCGGCGGCTCAAACCGTCCGCATTGCTGTGTCTCTTGCCCGGTCGATGTTCTATCCGGTACGAGAACTCAGCTAGGATTTCGAGCCACCGGGCGACCTGACTGGAAGGCTCTGCTCTCTTGCACAACCAGATCAGAGAGGCATGATCCGTACGCAGCCGGAACTTTCTGCCGTATAGGTATGGTCTGAAGTGCTTCACTGACTTGATTACTGCCAACAGCTCCTTGTGGGTAGTGCAGTAATTTCGTTCAGTGGGTGAAAGAGACTTGCTGTAGTAGGCTACTACTACCTCCCAGCCTTCTTGCACTTGAGACAGCACAGCACCAACGTTCTGGTCAATGGTGTCAGTGTCGAGGTTGTACTCCAGAGTAGGATCTGGGTAGGCCAAGATGGGTGCCGTCAGTAGGCAACCTTTGAGGCGGTCGAACGCTCCTTATTCGACCGGGGTCCACTGCCACGTCACTCCCTTTGCGGTGAGCCGGTTCAACGGCTGTGCTATGCTCGCAAAGTCTGGTATGTATTGTCTGTAATACCCTATCAGCCCCAAGAAAGCCCGAAGTCCGGTCAATTCTTGGAGGGTGACCCAGTCTTCTATCGCCCGTACCTTTTCAGGATCCGTTGCCACGCCGTTTCGACCGACAACGTGCTCCAGGTACTTGACCTCCGGCTGCAATAGAGCGCACTTGGAAGGTTTGAGCTTCAGACCAACACCTCGGAGTCTCTCGAAAACCTCCCGCAGAGGACTGAAATGTGTCTCGAAGTCTGGGGAGATCGCGATGACATCATCAAGGTAGATCAGCAGTGTCTTCTAATGGAGCCCGCTGAGGACTTGCTCCATCAGCCTCTGGAAGGTGGCTGGGGCGGAAGTTAACCCGAAAGGCAGCACCTTCCACTTCCACAAACCATCCCGTGTGATAAACGCCGCCTTCTCCTGGGCGTCGGGACTCAGAGGAACTTGCCAGTAACCGCTCAACAAGTCTAACGTACTGAAGTACTTGCTGCCGGCTAGGGCGTCCAATGACTCGTCAATACGAGGTAGAGGGTAGGCGTCCTGTATGGTTACGCTATTGAGCTTGCGGCAATCCACACAGAACCGCCAACTGCCGTCTTTCTTCCGGACAAGTACGACCGGCGAGCTTCACACACTGTGGGCGGGCTCGATGAGGCCGCGGTCCAGAAGATCCCGGACTTGTCAGCTAACCTCCTTTTCCTTCTCCGGCCCCAGCCTGCATGTGGGTTGCCGAATAGGGACCGTCCCTGCAGTCAGCGGTATTTCGTGTTTGACAGCTCCAGTCAGTCCCACGTCTTGATCTCCGCTGCTGAACACATCACCGTAGTCGCGTAGCAACTTCGCCATGGCTTGGCGTTCCTCGTTGCTTGCGCAGCCACCACAGGCTGTCTCATATAACTCCTGGATGTGTGTTGGGACCGCTCCTCGCCCCTGAGTAGGGCGTTGAGGGGGTGCCTTCGTCGCATCTCCCAGCGACGGGCCCGCGTCTTCTTCCTGGACAGAGTGGAACCGGCCCAGCATAGACCCAGCTGGGAGCTTGATGGGCTCAGTGAAGGGATTGACACATTGCACTAAGATCTCTCCTCGTTCAATCAGTTGGTTTAAACTGCTGGCGAGTTGGATCCTTTCGTGCGCACCTTCGACTACCCCGAGTCCAGAGATCCGGCTATTGTTCACCCTGCAGTGAATGGTAGCACGGGAGCGGCCTGGCACGATACAGTTTCGTACCAACTGCACGCCTCCCACCAAGGGGTGGCCGAACTTGTCGACGCATGCGAGTGCTCGCCCGGACATTGCCATCGCAGATTTACTAAAATCGATGTGACATCCGTGCCGTTTCAGGAATGGCATTCCAAGGATGGCGTCCTCCTTGAGCTGACTGACGATAAACGTCTCTTGGATCGTTTGATCACGGACGCGTCATGTCAGCTCAATTATACCGTAGAAGGGAAGGCACGACCCGTCAGTCAGGGTGCCATACTCCCCCTCGTACGGTTCCATCTTGCCCCTGACCCTAGCGCTGAGGGTGTCAAAGAGTTGGCGACTTATGAGGTTCGTGGTACAGCTCGAATCAATTAGGAAAGTGACAGCTTTGCCTTCTAATTTGCCGGGCAAGAAATAGCTGTTTCCATGGGGCTGCACCTGAACTGTCTCTTCGTGCCTTGCTCTCGCAGGGAGTACCTCCCTCGCTCTAGGTCGCGAAGGAGGTCGCTTGGGATGGTGGTAGATTGGCCTTGGAGGTGAGCAGGCTAAGTTTTCAGCTACCTTTGCTGGCTCCCATCCAGATTCTTGTGGAGGGGCATAGAGAAGTCAGCGGCGTGGTCGGAGCCTCTTGCTGGTCCGTCGTGGCTGTCGCCACTCTCGGTTGTCAGCACGTGGTACCCGTCTGGGTGACCTACGTTTCTTCTTCCCTGAGGGGTTCATCGCCGGCCCGCAGGAGGTGGGAACATCTGCGGGCCGCGGTAGTTTAACCCCGAAGTTAGGAAGGGACAGCACCTGCGGAAATGTCTTTGGTTTCCGCATTCCCAGCAAAAACTGACCGTTTCCCCCGGTGGCGGCGCCGGTGGTCGTACTGGCTCAGAGTCGGTACCTACTGGGGTTTGGGGTGTCAGTGTTGCTATCAGTTTGGCCAGCATGTCGGTCAGTTGAGTGACCTTCGATGCGGCCGTTAACTGAGCCACGGCAGCCGTCGTGGAGGGCTCCGCCTCTCGCTCCGCTGCCGTGTTCGCGCGGAGTACCTCCACCTGACGGGAGTTCCTGCAACTTTTATGCATCTGGTTTGCCAGGAGATAAGCTTCTCCCTCCGCCAGAGCATCTTCAACGGTGGTGACTCCCCTACCTAGAAACTGGTGGTGGAGACCCAAGTCGTTGACAGATTGTATAAAGGCGTCAAGAGTATACCTCTCAGGGTTAGCTTGGAGCAGATCGCTATACGCAATCTGTGCCAGTTTCATGACCGTGGCGGCATGTTCTTGCAGCGGGGTGTGAGGATCACGCCGCAGCCTTTGTAGTCGGGCCCTGGCATCTGTAGCAGAGATGCCGAAGCGGGCCCGCAGAAAAGCAAAGATACTATCGATGTCTGCACCTAGCCCATAGGGCTTAGCCTTGTCTATCAATGACATTCTGAGCTTCAGCAGGGCCACCCGAGGGGGCCACTGGGCGACGTCCATTACGTCACTAAACTCTTAGATGAATTGCTCCACCTCTTCTTCGCCCGTGAAGGTGGGCGCTTTTAACCGGTAGCGATCCTTGTTCAGCTCTCGAGGAACCCTTCGCTCTTCTACCACATGATTCACAGGCATAGCATCGTTTTTACGCTCACCTTCTGCTGCCGGTGATGCATTCCAGCGTTTACAGTCTCCATCGTGGATGTACACTATCCCACTGCTGCCACCACTGTTATGATTTTCAGAATTTGGGTTGATATGCAATCCAGAGGGTCTATTTATTTGCTACAGAACTTCACCAGGATAAGTCGAGTGAATACGAGTATATTTTACACACAAGAATACATCACAAAAACTATACAAATACATTCAGCAATTTTACACATTTATATCATTCAGCACTCTATCTTCGACTAACTAACAGCGGGAAGACTAACTACTGCTACTAACTATCAGTGTCGCTAATTGGCTGTCCATTGTTCCGGGTCAATTACGTGACCCTATGCTATAGTAGTGGGGAAAATAACATTTCCCTGTATTACGCTGCTGGTAGCTCCACGAGCCACCACAATATTGCTATGTAGGTTGATGTCATAATTTTGTAATTAGGTGCATTTAAACATATGAAATATAATAGCGTTCTGTAAAATTTTGAAGACTTTATGGTACTTTTGTATTCAGCTACATAAAACATGCTTTAAGTGATGATATCAAGTAACAGCATACACATTGTGACACTGTTTTCAATTCCTACATCTGATTCAGCTGGTATATAGATACAATGCTTTACGTATTATACTATTAGTTATACACTGTATGATTATATTATGTGTAAAAATATGTTTTCGCATTCAATTAGTCAAATATTTTGTAAACAAGAAATAATGTCATCTACCCTCTATACAGTTGCTGTATTATAAACACTCACTTGTTCAGACTTGCTCTGTCAGTCAGGCTAGAAACATGTAGATACAGGGCTTTACCGGCAATCTCTCCAATGTTGTCGGGAATTTCCCCTTCCAGTTTGAGATGTGTAATGTCATAACTCCCAACTTCACGTTTCACCTCAGCAGTAGTATATGACTTGGTACCAGCAAAAATTGTATCTAACCAGCCTACAGCAGGCTGTCCAGAATGTCTAAACCAAACACTCATATTCTCTGTAACATTATACAGTGTGATTATTACACAGTGCTAGCAGGTGATGTCTCTCATTCTGATCTACTGATTGAATATATTTATTATCTGCATGCTGTGTATCAGTCAGTCAACTATCACAGCAATAAAGAACTGAATTACACATTTTATTATAGCAGCTGTAGGTTTAACAAAGTAAAAACTTCGAGTTATAAAATAAAATGAATAAAATCAGCAATTTCCTAAAGTCATATATACCTGATTTAATATCTCTAGAATTATGCTGATTGTGTTTCAGTATAAAAACATCTCAAATCTCCTTTTTATGTATTACATACAATGATGTTAAAATAATGTAATATATTTTGAGCGTTTGCAATATTTCAAAACACTCACCACCAGTTGCCATGGTTACCAAATATCTTTATATCTGATTCATTCTAATGTGTATCAGTTAACTCTAGCTACAACAGATATATAATATAGAAGTGATATTAGATGTTTTATTTTTGTCGGTTATGCCAAAACTTACAATTTTTTTCTGGAAATATTATATTTTTGCACCAGATTAAGAAAAATAAACTTAAACCTTAGAGATTTGGACAAAACTCAACATTTAGCCAATACATGTGATTTAAAAATTTTAAAATCATTACCAAATATTTATACAATATATTATAGTATCAATCTGATAGATTTGCCCTTGTCTTACAACCAGCTATTTATAAGTGAGCAGCGTTCCTATTTTTATTGCCCATATAAAACTGGAATAGAAACTATAATATACTTCAAAGCCACCTTGCTTGCAGATGAACCAAGCTTGTTGCTTTAAACTGACAAATTAATTTCAGGTGTTCAATTGAATAAAAAACCTTTAATTCACAAATAGCAGTGCTCACCAAATAAACTTACATGAAAACTTCAAATAAATATGTTGAAATCACATTAGGAATACCAAAATAAAATGTTACTACACAGAGGTCATTTAATTTACCAAAACAAAGCAAAAACAACGCCATTAGTTAAACATCTACTTAGGGCAGCCAGCTCTCACTCACAACTGAGGCTGAGAACAAACTTAAGACTCATACACTTTCATACATTGTTCATAATATATGTCTTAAATTAAAATAATTTCACTCAACGATACTATAATAGACAATACATTTCTTTATTTCTGCATGATGATATTATAGTGAGAAAAATGACCAAAATGCAGAAACCCTGTTTGTTATAGCTCAACAATGGGCTGTTTTCATGTGAGTAACATGCTGAGCAGGAAGTGCAGCAAGCTTGTGCGGGTTTGATTTAATTGACCAATTACCGTTAGCAAACACATTTCTTGAAATTAAATTTTAAATATCAAATAATTTTTAGCTAACTGAAATAAAACATTTTCATATTTGAATTCCAAGATGATTAGCTAATAAATTTCCTCACCTACAACCCACACATTTTGTATGGCGGGAAACTCGCATCATATGGCCCTACGCTAACATACTTTGAAATATGCTTTATTGACGTGTATTCATCATAATGTATTCATAAACTTTGTTAACAGATGTATTTTCAAACTATAGTTTATGTACATGTGTTGCAATTTGCGCTTCACTGTTTATTAATGGGTCTATTGTTGTGAATTTATGCTTCACTTGTAATTATTGGGTCTACTTAAGCAAAGCAGATACTAATAAAAGGTACAACTATTCAAAACCGTTACATAATAAAGAGATAAAATATACAATTAGACTTTACAGTGCTTCGTTCTGGACCAACACTTGGCCAGAACGTTCCACTCTGTACGTGTGATTTGGCATCATCATTGCTGCTCACCCAACACCTCGTGAGCCGTCCTCATGCATTTTATGACCTCATCCACGTAATCATGAATGTTGCTCTCTGGAACTGGAACATGGTAAGTTACGTGTTCAGGAACCTTTGTTTTCCTCCCCAGTATGAGAAAGTTAGGAGTCTCCAGTGTGCTGGAGTGAGGGGTACTAAGGTAAGCTCGCATGATTTGCGGCAGCACCAAGTCCCACTCTTTCTGACTCTTACAAATAAGCAGGCTTCTCAGTGAGTCACCTAGCATTCGGTTGTTCCGCTCTACAACCCCATTCCCTTGCCGGTGTTACGGGGTCATCCGACTTTGGTTAACCCCCACCGTCTTACAGAGATCGCTCATAAGTTGCGACTAAAACTGGGCGTCTTGATCAGAGTGTAGTTGTTCCAGCAGGCCGAAACAACAGAACACCTGCTGATTCAAGGCCCTGGCCACCGAGGGGGCCGACGCATCTGGAATAGCCAGCACATCAGCCCACCATGTAAAATGGTCAGTTAACACCAGTATCCAGTTACTACTTCTCACAAACGTGGGCATGGGGCCCACCAGATCTACAGCCACGATCTGCCACAAATGACCGGCATGTAGTTGACGCCTCCCTGCGGCCATGCTTGCTAGCTTGACCGATCTCACACTTCCGCACCCGGAGTTAGACATCCCGGGTCATACCGGCCAATACCACTGGAGTTGAAGGCATCTAGTCACCCGCCCAGTTCCTGCATGACCTCGCTTATGGGTGTCCAAGATCAACTCCCGTCGCAGAGCAAACAGGCAGACTACCCTCTCTCGTTCCCGGTAATTTGCATCGGTTAACAACGTTATCGTTAACAACCCATCACCATTAAACTGGAGGGAATCCTAGTGGTTACAGAAGTACTTAAACTCTGCGCACTTGACTCGCTGTTTGGCCTCACCAGGCCGCCGTTTTTCCTTCTTGGCCCATACTAGGTCAGCTACTACCCCAGGTAGTGTAGCTTGCAGCCGACACAGCTCCTTGAAGTTCCTGACCAGCGTAGGGTTTGCATGAAGGTTGTTAACAGCTTTAGTAGGGGATTCGGACTAGAGTTGTCCTTCATCCCAGCTGTATGTATCAGCTTTCCCCGTCTGCTCCTCCACATCGAAGCGAGGGGGTCTACTATCCCTGCGCTCGATGTTTAGGCATTGCTTACACCCATATACTTGGCGGCGGCTTAATCTGTCGGCATTACCGTGTTTCTTACCGGGTTGGTGTTCGATCCGGTACGAAAACTCAGCCAGGATTTCAAGCCAGCACGCTACTTAGCTAAAAGGTTCAGTCCGTCAACACAGCCATATCAAGGACGCATGGTCCATTTGTAACCTGAACGTACGCCCATACAGATACGGTATAAAGTGTTTTACCGCCTTGACTACTGCCAGGAGCTTTCTCCTGGTTGTACAGTAGTTCTTCTCAGAGGCCGACAGAGCCTTACTAGAGTAAGCTACCTCTACCTCACGACCATCTTGGACCTGAGACAGCACAGCCCCCACATTGTGGTTACTGGCATCAGTATCCAAAATGTACTCACTTGCCAGATCAGGGTACGCTAAGATGGGCATCTCCACTAACCAATCCTTGAGGTGATCGAATACCTGCTGTTCTGCATACGTTCACTGCCAACATACTGCCTTTGCTGTCAGCCGGTTTAGCGGCTGAGCAATTACTGCAAAGTCAGGTATGTGCTGCCAATAGTACCCTACCAACCTCAGGAACGCCTGCAATTCAGGAAAGTCGACAGGGACGGCCCAGTCCCTCACAGCCCGTACCTTCTTTGGGTCGGTGGCGTCCCTATCTCGGGCAATTAAATGGCCCAGGTACTTAAGCTCCTGTTGTAGCAATGTACACTTTGAGGGCTTGAGCTTTAGACCAGCAGCTCGAAGTTTGTCAAACACTTCTCTGAGTTGACTGACACAAGTGTTGAAGTCGGGGGAGAAAACGATGACATCATCGAGATATATGAGCAAGGTCTTTTAGTGTAGCCCACTCAGGACCTGCTCCATAAGTCGCTGGAAGGTGGCCAGTGCAGACGTCAGTCTGAATGACAACACTTTCCACTTTCAGAGGCCGTTTCACGGTTTTTGAGTGTCCAAGCTGAAGGTTTCGGCAGGCCTTGCGACCGGCTAACTCTCCATGGGGCTTGCCACCTTGGCGAAGGCTCATCCTATTGGGTTTGGGCTTTGGCCTCGGCCTCAGACGGTTAAACCGAGGTCCACGGTCGGCAGAATCTACCGTGGGCCGTTGTTGTTTAACTGTCTCCCTCTACCATTAGGGCAGCATTGTACGAAGTGCCCATCACTACCACAGTCCTAACAAATGGGGGGCTCACTTGCCGATGACAGCTGTCGGCGACCTTTTGGGTCGGTTAGCCGTCGACTATTAGTGCAGATGCTTGATCTCAGCTAGCAGCTCTCGAATAAAGCTCACAGTTGGTTTAAGGTCATGCTTTTCAGTTTCTGGCTCTTTGCCAGGTGTTTTATGTTCTATATGAACAATGTTCCACTGATAGCTCGAACAGGTTGAATGTCACAAGAACAAAAAAAATATGAAAAGATAAAGAAACTTATGTTCTCCAATATACTTTTTTATTTTTTTCAAAAGCCAATTCATGTTTAAGTTATAGCTTGTTGAAAAACATAGTCCCCCTTCCACATTCTTTTTAATTTATACGCTCCTGACTTGTTATTGTGTCTCAATATGCCTTGTTTTTGAGTGCTCGTTAGTCTCGCTTCACTAACTTTGCCTATACTTCACAAGTGCCAGTGCTGCTGGCTCAAAAGCTAAATGTTATAAAATATAAACTGTCAGCTAAAACCCAATCTTGTATTCCTAGGTTGGTTGGCCTAAATAAAACAATAGTCAAATCATGATTTCATGTTTTAAAAATTTACTCTATTCTAACCTGCTGCCTAGCTAGTTCTATTTTTGATGTATAATTACAGAATTTGTGAACCCTTTTTTTGGCAACCATCCTAGTTATAAAATGCAGTAATGGTACTTATAATATTATATTATTATCATTATAATATATTATATAGTATTATGTGTGTTTTTATTATACTGCATAATATATATTTTATTATTGTTGTTGTGCAAACAAGTGCAATTAACCTAGTTTTCAAAATTTACCTCTAAATTATCAGAATATCAGTTTAGATATTTTCATGCTTTGTTAGGTAAACCTAAAAAAGAGGCTGTATTCCCAAAGTAAAGGGTGTTGAATTATGAACTATATTAGATTAGCCACTCTGCTACCAAGTGCTTCAGTATAATATTATATGAATAGCTCTAATGCTTTGTCTCCGGTGGCTGGCTGCGATATGATAACTCGGCCAACTTCAAAGAGTTTAAAATTGGCGCAATCATTCAAGAGGTTACATACTGCACAGAGCTAGCAGTGATAGTAACCTTGCTATTGACAGTACTTATTACAACTGCCAGCATATAAGCTGCATTGTAGAATGCCGTTGGGGTAGGCTAGTAAAATTAAATTCTGCTCTCTAATATACCTTAGACACAATGCAGCAACATAATTTTTAGTTACAAATTACATTTGCCACCCTTACATGAGCTGTGATCTTCATAAAGATTCATATGATTAGAGATTTATGCTATAGGCCCTACCTGTGCTAGTGTATGATGAAAATAACACACCATCGTCAAAGTTAACTTCAAGTATGTTGTTTTCCAGAAACTCAGTATTGTCGATTTATTTCTCGCATACAAATACTTATGTAATAGCATACAGTTTAAGTTTTATTTTAGAGCACATCTGCAAACTCTACAATAAGAACTTGTTTTACCAGTCTATTTCAGACCTGTTTTTGTAGCTAGTAATACGCAAGCTACTTATTTTTAAACTTTTGGGTTATTTGTTCAAAACCATTAGCTTTGCTAGTAACCAGGGGCTATTGCAACAGTTCACTGCTAATCAACATGAATAGACGATGTAAATTTGGTACATTTAGTACCTTGTACCAACTCTAGAATACTCACCACTATAACTTATAAAAACTTCTGCAAGTTCAAATGCAAAATGCGTACTTTTAGAAAATAGCTGTGCAACTTTTATTACATGCATTGTTTTATTTCATATCTTAAATTTATGAACAATGAGTTCATTTTTCAAAATGTTTAAATTAAGTGCTCAAAAAATGCAATGAAAAATTTTTATTCTTGCACAAATACCCTGGTGCAGTTTGACCACAACCCCAGCTGTTTTGGCAAACACATTTAATGGTTTTTTTTTATTGACATAGTGGTGAATGAGCTGGTTGTTTTTGGCAGTTGGGTAGACTTGAAGCTTGGCAGCTTTTAAACAATTCTGATTGGCAGGATTTTACACGATAAGTTGATGTTTGTATCTGATTGGCCTAATAATACATATGCATTTGAAAATGTAGAGTTCTATATAAGCCATAATGGTGATATTTTAGAGTTGGTACCACACCCCTTTTGGGTTGAGTTTTATAGTCTGTTCCTGCTGTAGTCATCTACAACAACAGTGTATAGGGAAATTATTAGTATTACGAAATCTGTTTTGGCTTACTTTGCTATGCCAGTTTTCTGACTTAGTTTGTAATCAACTGTGTTGGCAGTTAAAACTGAGGGTGATTTCATCAAAGGTGGACATTGCTGAGGCCTTAGAACATCAAATCAACCAGTGCTGTTACTTGGTTTTATTGTAAAGCAGTAGTGAGAGCAGGGATGTAGTGGTACCCATACGGTCCCATACGCCGTATGGCCTAGAAGAAAATAGACTGTTCTAGGCCATACGCCCGTATGGGCATATTTTTGAAAGATGATTAGTGCACAGGATAGTTTGGGCATCCTCACTGAGAATATCATAAATTTCGCTAACAATCTAATTTAAGTTCTTGTTATGTTAATGCTATGTGGGTGGCATGCGTGTTGCCTACTTGTGATTGTTTAGCCTGAGATTACACTATGAATACTATGCAGCTATCAACATTGCATCTTCTTATCTCTACGTGTTCACTGAAGCGCGAAGTGCTGTGCATTGGTGATTACTAAGGAAAAAATCTTTCATTTTCAGTGTATAAATCACTAACTTGTAGAAAATCTATGAAGGCTATTGACAAGATTGAACAAAAAATTTACCATTCATAAATTTCTCAGGTTTCCGACAGTGTTTGTTCTATTCAAATACCATGCTTTCCTGCTGAGATATTTGGCAGGGATTGAAAAATAAATTTTTCAGGTAAAATTGGCCAAAAATGGGTAGATTTTTGTCGATAACTTTGCAAAAAAATATTGAAAACTCAAAAAACAGGTGCTCTGAGGAACAGGAAGATCTAAAACATGGTTTTTAAATTTTAATTCTAGCACAATTAAGTGAGGTTTTATTTGGCAGGACTGAATTCTTATAATATACTAATAATGTGGCCTCAGCAAGGCAGTGACAGCTAGAAGTTGGCCCTTATCTATCATGTGTGAACTTGCATTTTGTCAATAAGCAATGGAATTTGGAAAAAACCAACATGAAATCAAGAAATAAAATCAAAATGTCTTCAAGAAACAGTACCAGGTGTGTAGGAGAGGCTAATGAAAATTTATCACTGAGGTCTACAGGTACTATATCCACATTTTGGTCAAAAACCTAGCATTATTGCATGTTAATTATCAATGCAATAAGGTTTTGCAAACTGTACACCACCATAAGTAACCTTTTATGTTTGATTGTACTAACGCCTGGCTTTACATTTAATCCTCTTCTAGGTTAACACATATTAAACCTGTCAAATTTGTTCTTTTGGGGTATATTTCCTTCATGTATCTAGTGGAAGCTCAGGGGTTTTATTTTAAAACCAAGTCAACATACTTTTCTTGGGTGTGCTTTATATTGTGTGTAAGGAGGTGTGGCGGTATCACCTTATGGATTAGACTAGTACTCTAATAAACTCCAAATAGGTTTTCAACCAATTTCTGCTTGCCAATGAGTTATCAACTCAAATTGCTCTTTATAATTAACCAACACACATTTTCTGATTAGCAATCTTCCTCTGTTCTGATCTATTATTCTTTTTCTGTGCACAGCACTGTATTAGTTATTTAAAGTAATCAGGTTGCATTTGGAGAGCACTTGTTACCTGCCTCTATCCTTCCATCTTTTTGAGATATTCAGCAATTTTTCTGTACAGGTTGGACTTAGTGTCAGAATAAACCTAACTGCAGTTGAGTAAGACTACATTACATTACATTACAGTCAACAGGTATGGGACAAGACTGAATATTTATATAGTTTGCAGCAATGCCCAGTCGTCATGTAGCTGGTATGGTATGAAAATAATAGCGAGGTGCACATTTCAACACAGATTTTTTTCAGAAGAATTATAATTCACAATGGCTTTAAATTGCATAAATTTGCATCAGAAGTGCTCTGAGGGCTTCGGTGGCTGGGGCGCTGCCCCGGGCCCCGCTGGGGGCCTGGGCGGCCCCCTGGACCCCCGGCCTGAGAGTATGGCCAAGAATATTTTTACCACTACAACCCTGAGTGAGAGCATAGCACACTATCACAGTCACTGAGCTGCAATGACAGTGGCTACACCAAACTCGTCAGTTCTATTATATTATCTTATGTAAGGCACGGCAAAACAATATGGACTCACATGCAAGGCACTACATGCTAATACTCATCTTTATACAAAATGTCTAAATTATCTATTGCTAATAGCTGTGCATTTAAATCCAATGCAGATGAATATGCGACAGAGTAGAAAGCTACTGTTTTACAAACCTAAAATAAAATAATAATGCGGGTACACAAGCAAATAATTTATAGTTAGCGTAGGCTAATGCATTTGTAATGTGCATGTTAAACAACTTTTTTATAATTTATTACATTAGACTATGAGAATGTATTTAGTAGTATGCATTGATTTAAAACTAAATAATGAAATGATTATCATTATTGCAACCTCTGTGCTTGATAGACAGGATAGAGAGGGGTGGTGTGACTGCTGTAATTGTGCTACTGCTCTATACATACTAACAGAGACTAGGCTAGTGTTTTGACGTGCCTTACATACTGTCATTGCAGCTCAATGACTGTGATAGTGTGCTATGCTCTCACTACTGCTTTACAATACAACCAAGTAACAGCACTGGTTGATTTGATGTTCTAAGGCCCCAGCAATGTCTACCTTTAATGAAATCACCCTCAGTTTTAACTGCCAACATAGTTGATTATAACAAAACTAAATCAGAAAACTGGCATAGCAAAGTAAGCCAAAACAGATTTCGTAATACTAATAATTTCCCTATACACTGTTGTTGTAGATGACTACAGCAGGAACAGACTATAAAACTCAACCCAAAAGGGGTGTGTACCAACTCTAAAATATCACCATTATAGCTTATATAAAACTCTACATTTTCAAATGCAAATGTATTATTAGGCCAATCAGATACAAACATCAACTTATTGTGTAAAGTCCTGCCAATCAGAATTGTTTAAAAGCTGCCAAGCTTCAAGTCTACCCAACTGCCAAAAACAACCAGCTCATTCACCACTATGTCAATAAAAAAAACCATTAAATGTGTTTGCCAAAACAGCTGGGGTTGTGGTCAAACTGCACCAGAGTGTTTGTGCAAGAATAAAAATTTTAGTTGCATTTTTTGAGCACTTAATTTAAACATTTTGAAAAATGAACTCATTGTTCATAAATTTAAGATATGAAATAAAACAATGCATGTAATAAAAGTTGCACAGCTATTTTCTAAAAGTATGCATTTTGCATTTGAACTTGCAGAAGTTTATATAAGTTATAGTGGTGAGTATTCTAGAGTTGGTACAAGGTACTAAATGTACCAAATTTACATCGTCCATTGACAGCCTACAGCATACATGCATAATAATTAGATACTGAACACTGGGCTAAACCTTAAATTGATCTTATAGTATACAATGTACTTAAAATAATCATATGTGAATTAGAAAAACTGGAAGTACACCTGCTGCACTATAGACAGACCTTTACTGACAAGACTGCAAAGTGAAGTGATTTAGCTGAAATTAACTCTGCTAAACAAACAAAGAATTATGTTGTGCTGAGGCATTGTCAATAGATTGTAACATAGTGAGATATGATTCAGCTAAGTGCTAATGTAAAACAGGGAACATTATATTGGCAGAAATTCAATAGATTGCCAATTTGTGCTAGAGGGTACTATATGTTATTGTGATAGCGCAGAGCGGCAACCGTACTATAGGAATGTTATAATTAGTCACAGGAGCGTAGCTAGAACCACCATATGAAAAATTTAGAAAATTGCAGTGAAACTTGCAAAATGGTGTATGTTTTTACTAAATTGTGAAGAGCATAAACAGAATTTCAAAAAACAAAAAAAGTATATTAGAGAAAACATATCAAGGAATGTCAAGTTTAACTTTTAGACTTTATAAAATGAATCCCCTGTGCTACAGCAGTGGAACATGGAGGGTGTAAAATTTTACTTATTATGCAACAACTTTCTCAGAAAATTTTTTATTGAAAAATTAAAAAAGTATATGAAAGAGGAATGCAAGAGCTATTTTTTCATGTAAAATTTATTAATGTGAGACAAAAACTGTTCGAGCTATCCCCTGGAAACCGTTTATATATAACATAAAGCAGTGCCTAAATCTGGAAAGTAATGACCTTAAACTAACTGTGCTGGTGGTCAAGCTAGTCGGCTCGTCGGCTGCCGCCGCAGCGCGTGTACAGCCGACTTGGCTGGTGACGCCGACGACACCAACACGTCATTGTCGGCCTCAACTTGCTGTACTGTTGTCCCAGGCCAACACGTACCGTCGGCTTGGAAATATGCATTCCTAAGCCTGAGAGCTCTCTCCACCGTCTCAACCTCAGCTACCAGCAGGTGTTACCTTAAACCAAGGTTGTTAATAGACTGGAGGAAAGCATCCAGTGGCAGACTCTGTCAGCCATTTGCAGCATATGCCGTCCTCCATCGCTACTAGTTTGACTGGTTCTTGACGGGGTATGTTCTCCTCGTCGGCCATCTTTTACTTCCTGGCTAGGAGCATTAGCAGTAAAAAGATTCAACCGCAGCTACCACTGTTGTAAATTTACGCTTCACTTGTAATTATCGGGTCTATTTATGCAAAACCATTATGCCAGGTTTACAATTACCAACACTTTATTCTACTTATTAAACACACTGAATAAAACTGTGCAAGTAATAAAACACAATACATAATCAAGAAGAGAATATACAAAACTTTACACTAACAGTTCCCAATGTTATCTTCTGGCTAGTCAAGTAGACTAGTGCCCAATACAAGTAGCTCAGCTCTGCCCACTACTAATTGCTAACAGTCCATTCATTGTATGGCCAGTGTGTACGAGACTGGTTTAGTTGATTGGCCATCCGCTGGCACCATCACACTAGTTGATCTGCGATGCAAAATAGATCATGCCATCAGTTCAAGTGTGTGTGTGTGTGTGTGTGTGTGTGTGTGTGTGTGTGTGTGTGTGTGTGTGTGTGTGTGTGTGTGTGTGTGTGTGTGTGTGTGTGTGTGTGTGTGTGTGTGTGTGTGTGTGTGTGTGTGTGTGTGTGTGTGTGTGTGTGTGTGTGTGTGTGTGTGTGTGTGTGTGTGTGTGTGTGTGTGTGTGTGTGTGTGTGTGTGTGTGTGTGTGTGTGTGTGTGTGTGTGTGTGTGTGTGTGTGTGTGTGTGTGTGTGTGTGTGTGTGTGTGTGTGTGTGTGTGTGTGTGTGTGTGTGTGTGTGTGTGTGTGTGTGTGTGTGTGTGTGTGTGTGTGTGTGTGTGTGTGTGTGTGTGTGTGTGTGTGTGTGTGTGTGTGTGTGTGTGTGTGTGTGTGTGTGTGTGTGTGTGTGTGTGTGTGTGTGTGTGTGTGTGTGTGTGTGTGTGTGTGTGTGTGTGTGTGTGTGTGTGTGTGTGTGTGTGTGTGTGTGTGTGTGTGTGTGTGTGTGTGTGTGTGTGTGTGTGTGTGTGTGTGTGTGTGTGTGTGTGGAGTTGTCCTTTCGATAATAATAAACCTATACAAAGTATCTACACATGACTTTTGCCTCACTGCTATAGAAACTATTAATGCTTGTTAAACCAGAAAGAATAAACTGAATGAAAGAAGTTCTTTATAAAAAAATGCTTGGGAACAAAAAGTATGTATTTGTTATATTCATATACTGATAATATAAGCCACACATTACATTATGTTTCTATATATACAATTTCATCTGCTTTCACTGATTGCATTTATCAGCCTCCTTTACATTGTACAGCTCTAACAATTTTCATTTGTATAGTGTGCAGTAATAAGAATTCCATGATTTTATTTTATAGACAGTATAATATGATGCAATTCATATAGTTTAACTTTATGTTGGCATATACAAGGTATTCACATTATAATATAATATAATATAATATAATATAATATAATATACATAGACACCTCACAATATTATAGTCATCTATTTGTTATAGTGATATGCACAAAATATTTATGTAGACTGTTAACCACTAGCTTAATTTATACTACTTTCTGATACACAGCTTATTATGTTTAATGCATAATAAAAGAACACAAATATTCTTATATAAAAATCAACAGATATTATATATACCATGCAGTTTAAAGTGCATGCCAGCACTATTATGCTTAATTGACATTTTGAAAAAAATATGGTATCATAGGAATTAGAATAGCAAACTATGTCAGTTTATCCAGTTGATGTATTGTGGGCAGTGTCCTGTAGAAATGGTACAGGTAATATTGGCACAAATAGAAAAGTAGGTAAAAATAGCACATGTTTTCAATATTGGGGTGGGGGTTTGGAGTTTGAAAGAGTGGTTTGAGGTGAGGATTTTGGGTTTGTACTTGGGGTTCTGGAGTTTTGGGGTGGGGGTTTGAGTTACGAGTGAGGATTCGGGGGTTCAAGGGTTAGGGGCTTGGGTGGAGGGTTTGTGATTTGAGTTTAGAAAAATTTAACATCAGTGTAGTGAAATTAGCGCTAGTTTGCTTAGCTATTTTAGCTATAATAAAAACATACAAAGAAAAGTTTTCTGCAGCACAGCCAGTGCTAACTGAAAGACCTCTGGCACTTGATAATAACAAGAGCTAGTGAACTAGTTGATTTTGTAGAGAGCAAAAATAATCTTGACTGTATTTAACTAGGCTGTGATTTGGCCAGTAAAACCTCACTAATGTCCTTTATTATATTATTATTCTAGCATTACACTATATTATTATGTGTCATTTTTACCTACTTTTCCATTTGTGTCATTATTACCTGTGCCATTTTACATGCACCAGTTTAACCTAAAATAATTGTGGGTTTCAACAAGCAAACTCTTCTCACACATAACTGACAAAACAGAGTTTTGGTGCCATCAAGTACCACCTATCTGTGTGAGGTAGGATTCTCATCAATTCAAAAAGAAGAGAAACTGCTTTAACCTGCATAGTTACTCAAGATGGGCCTGGTCATAAACAGAGTCAGACTCAAAAGCATCAATTGCAGCCATAACATTGATAATTTAATTGCTCTGTGTTTTATAGCATCACTGCGTTTCCATTATCGCATTATGCGAATGGATTTTTTCATTCGGCTAATGGAAACAGTTACATCGGATGAAACCGCAATTATAAGTTAATGCAAACCACAAACCACAAATAATCCGTACGAAGCATTCATTCGCATTATGCGCAGTCATGGAAACGCAGTGCATGAAAACAACGATGATATTACTATTATGATAAATATATTATATGCAAACATAATAGAATAAAATATCATATATTAACATTCAGTAAGTCATAAAATCTTTTCGCTCTTTGAAAGGGGGGAATTAATAGTAAACGTTTACGAAAGGGGGAATAGTATGAAAAAGGTTGGGAACCATTAGGCTATAGTAATATATATATATATAAATATATATATATATATATATATATATATATATATATATATATATATATATATATATATATATATATATATATATATATATATATATATATATATATATATATATATATATATATATATATATATATATATATATATATATATATATATATATATATATATATATATATATATATATATACATATATATATATATATATATATATATATATATATATATACATATATATATATATATATATATATATATATATATATATATATATATATATGAAATATTACTACTGTTCATATATAAACTATATAACTATCTCAAACATATAAATATAGAATTATTATAATTATGCCAACTCAGTTGCTTTTATTACAGGAGAAGTAGATGACATTTGCATTACTCTTAACCCTGCATAGATTCTCATAATAACTAGTGAGTGTGAAACACAATCACTGCAAATAAACTAGCCAATTAAGAGCTAATTGAGACAACTTTGAAACTTACTTTCCAGGGTAAGTCATGTGAGCTGTTGACTGCTAGTATAGTCACTTGCCAGTTGTCACTTACTAATTGCTGGTTGTCACACTTACTAGTTGACAGTTGCTAATTGCTGGTTGTCAGTTACTATATAAGTTGCTACATATAGTTGACAGTTGCTGCTTACTATAATTGCTGGTTGTCAGTTGCTATAAGTTGCTAGTTGCTATAAGTTGTAGTTTCTACAATTAAATGATTCTTCGGACTCAACTTGCAAGTTTGACATAAAAATCAATTGCCTCCTGATTTGTGTCTAGTTCTTGTATTATGCAGTTGTAATTAAAAAACCGTATTGATTTACTAATGCATGTACCACTTACATTGCAACATATGCAAAATTGTATATGAAATTATTTTGGTGTTCAAAAAATGTGTCTTTTACATTATTAGATTTGCTATTTACAAAAACATTTCTAGAGGCAGAAAGAATCATCAATAATTGTAATAAAGAAGTATAGTGATCCATGCTGTTATCAATTAGTTAAACACTAGTATTGATTGGAGCTAACAGTAACACAATTAAACATACACACACAGAGTTAGCTATTTGTTTTATTCTCTCACACTGTTTACATATCTGCAAATATCAGCAGCAATATGAGTTAGAGCAAGTCTAAAAATCACTATATATCACAAAGCATAGTTTGTAGAAGTTTTTATTAAAAGAAGTTATAAAGGAGTCTCTTAAAAAGATGCAAAACCGCCTGTACCCTTGTGTTAGCTTTCCATGTAACATTTACATTCTCTATTTCAGTAACATTAGTTAACCACTTGAATTCTGAGTCAATCACCTTGAGCAATGCCAAGCCATGGTTCTCTCTACAAACCTAGTCTCACGTCTATGCTTGTCCAAGATGTATATGAGTGGTAATTAGTAAGATCGTCAGTACTTTGTATGCTTTGTCACTCTTAAGACAACAGCAACTGATCCTACAATAATTATACTAAATTGCTTTTGAAACAACAGTGGTTATTACTACAGTGGTTATTACTACAGCGGTTATTACTACAGTGGTTATTACTACAGTGGTTATTACTACAGCGGTTATTACTACAGCGGTTATTACTATAACAATTGTTGTTACCACAGCGGTTAGGAACAGACTCTGTAAAAGTCAGCTTGTCAAAAGTTGTGTACCAACTCTAGTAATTCACCATTCTAATAAGCATAGAATTCTGCAAGTTTTACTAAATATGAAATACAAGCAATTCTGAAAATACAATTGAAATGTCTTTTACATGCATTAGTTCTTGTTTTTAATAATTAATAATACAAAGTCACGTGTCTTTAGTCTGCTTTTCGAACCTTACAAATTAGTCAATTAGAGATTTTATTAAAAATTTTTTTGCTCTATATTCAAAAGATGATATGATATTTGCACATTATGCATTTAAAAGCTGATGCTGTCTTATCATTACAGCACCTCATAAATATGTTTATCATTCTATGTATGTGACATTCTTTATAGTCAATTAACTGGCAGTTGGTAAAGTATGAGAGCTATAATAATATTTGTTGTGTAGTAAAATTTTAGAACATGGTGCATAACTTAAAAAGAATGAGTTATTATAGTGCTTTTACAACATCTATTGTATAATATTGTAATTAGTCATATTGTGCATATTAGTATAGTTGGTTTGAATAATATACATTATATTATAAGTATGCAGCATAGAAGAGAATATTGAACTCAGCCAATGAGCATCTACTCTAACTTTTGTTTAACTTTGCCAGTTCAATGAACAATTTTTTTAAAAAGGAAATGCAGCTCGGATTAGTGTTATATTAAAGCATTAGGATATGTTTTCTTTACAAAGAATACTATATTGAATAAACTATAAATGTAGCTTTTGTGTTTGTGTTGTGTGTGTGTTGTGTGTGTGTTGTGTGTGTGTTGTGTGTGTGTTGTGTGTGTGTGCCTATGTTGTGTGTGTTGTGTGTGTGTGTGTTTTGTGTGTGTTGTGTGTGTGTTGTGTGTGTTGTGTGCGTATGTTGTGTGTGTTATGTGTGTTGTGTGTGTGTTGTGTCAGTGTGTTATGTGAGTGTGTTGTGTGCGTGTGCGTTTGTGTGTGCGTGTGCCACGAACACTGATATCTACTAATCATGTATTTACTGTATTGATGATTTCCATAATATTGAAATGCTATATTTGAGTTTATTTAGCAAAGATAAATTATATTTCTTATTGCACTACTAATACTAAAACATAAATGGTTGTCACACAATAATAATATAAAGCTAAAAAATATCAGTTCTCGCTAATAAATGTAGAAAAAACACGGTGATATTTGTATAACAATAAACTAACAACTATTTAGATATTCCAAATGCTTTCCTCTGATTCACTTTAGAATAGATGGGGCGCCACTCCAGCAACACCAAAGGTGTTTCCCTGTAGAATACAGTAATGCAAAATATTACTAAGTGAGTCAAATATGGAAAAAAATTGCAAAATAGAAATGGGCATGAAAAATATAATTTAATGCTACTAAAGCAATTCTTTTATAGCTTGCAATACCAAAATATTATAGCCATAACAATCAAAGTCCAAAATTTTGAAGTTTTAGGCCTGTTGATAATAAAATGTAGTATGGTCAGAAAATTATGATCAGTACATTACATGTATATATTCTAGAAGTTACTTGAACTGTACTTACAAGGCCAACTGCAGTCCCAGAGTCTAATAACACTCCATTACTCGAACTAACTTGGTGAGCAACGTTACTGCTATGTCCCCCACTGAGAGCCACATCTGTACAATAGAATTGAGGCTATATACATGTCTAACATATGAATATATACATTCATTTAACCTAAACTGAGTTGTAAATAATTTATACTTAATATACTGTAAAATACCAAACTTGTGCATCGTGTGATACTAACAACATATTAAATAATATATTACTATACTATTATATAAAATTTTATATTCTAATCTCTCAGCAATGTATAATTCTTATTACACAGAAGAAATGTTGCTACTTTTTGATTATATTTGAATAATAAAATTCTTCCTTTTTTAATGAACTAATCTATTGGATAAATCCACAGCATGCAGCATGTACTCATATTTTCTATGCCAATATTTCATCAAAATAAAATTATATACTATAAAAAGCTGTACACTTTTGCAGTTTGATGGCTATAAGTTTAGAGCTATTTTAGGTTCATATATTTGTGTAAAATATTTTACTAATTTTGTATAAATAAATACTCACTGAAGTGTTTGCTGTGACTGGCTTTGTATGCCTGATCAAAGTTGTTATACAGCTTGCCATTCAAGAACTGATTACCTTGTAGATGGTTTCCTCCAATTAGACCTGTCGAATATTTATTCATCAAGTATAATAATATAATAGATCTGTGATACTATAAATATAATTTATCAATTTAAATATTATTCTTTATTTATCTAAATATTAAGAAGATAAAAGCTGAACATAAAAAATCACAAATAAATAGTTTCTCTGAGTTCTTAATTTTCAACTGAGGCCTGCCACTTAATTAAACTGTTATACACTTATAGTTGATTATAACTTACTAGAAATTCAAACTAATAATTATAACTGTAGATATGGGAAACACCAGCACTAGAACATATCTCCATTTTCTTGTCCATTTCTTGTCATTAATCTAAACTGTTTGTTCTATATATAGATCACTCACCTCCTCCAAAACCTCCACCAAATGCGCTAAATCCACCATGACCAATGCCACTGATGGGGCCGACAAAACCTCCCCCTCCTCTCAGATACGGTGTACCGTAGTGAGATCTGAAACCAAGATTTTTGCTGAATTGGAAAGCAGATGCTGCAGCTATAAGTGCTGTCAGAAGAGCAAGTTTGAGGCCGTTCATGATGTGTTCTAAAATAAATAATAAGTAAAAGGTGTAATAGAAAAGATTCAAAAGAAATGTTTATATAAAATGAATCACTCTATGAAAATATTATTATAAGAGATGTCATTAAAAAAGCTGTCTTTTTAACAAATTCATAAAGTTAAATCAACATCCTTATGAAATTGCTTTTAATCCAAACAGCTATGAAATAAAACAGAAATGATATTTTATTTTAAAAAAGTCAAAAGCAGTTTCTTCAAGGTGAATTAGCTACACAAGTTTTTATTGAAGATATCTATCAGTTTTTCTAATATCATATTTTATCTGTCCAAAAAGATAGAAAATTGACTTCACATGAAACCCTGCATGTCTTGACAGACTTGGAAAGTATTTCAAGATTTTTTTAATCACAAAAATTTGATTTAAAGCTATAAGAAAACTGAAATAATATTTGCTATATTTTAAATAATGAAAACTGTCACCAGATAATATGCATGCACTCACTCTGTTATAATAAATCTGAACAATTTTTCGAGCCAAGGTTGCAAGACACAATGACTATCTCAAATGATGTTCTTGCTTATATACAACCAAGAAATTTAATTATATTTTGAATGATTGATTATTGGAGTATTTTAAATTAGCTGAGACCGGAGGTAATTAATTTCCACGAGTCATATAGTAGATTTTCCAATCACGTGAGTCTGAATACACAGGAAACACTGCCAATCACTCAAACTGATAAAGATAGATTAAGAAATGCTTCTTGAGATTTATGAATCCGCAATTCAAGTACTTGATTTAAATTTAGTACGACTCCGGTGCAAGAATGTTTGATCATAGATTACTATGAAAATTCCTTTCAACTTATGCAACATTGGGTTTTACATTCTTTATATTTCACCGCAAGCGAGTTAGGCTATATATCTTATTTACACACGTTATCTTAAAAGTTTCTGTTAAATTATATAGCATTTAAATTTCATCCAACACTTACATAAACCTATTCTTTTAGCATATCGTGAGATTGTATGGTATGTATGATGGCATATTACCCATAACATAAGTTTATTCATTATTGGTGCAGTTCCAATTTATCATATGCAGCTATTGAAGTTGTCTACTCTTAAAAATAGTTTTCCAAGCATATAGAAATATCTATACAAATAGGTTAGTTTAAGAATATTTAAATAAAATTTTATTAGTTTTAGGTGGTGCATACAAAATTAAAACCTTATTTTGATTTACCTTGATTTACCATAAACTATGTGCGTGTATAATATATATCAAATCCTTACTTAGCCTGTTTACCTTAATAATTATACCCCTTACTGCTTCATTATTTAGTATAAAATACAATAAAGTTTATAATTCTTATCCTTATAGAAAAGCCCTGTTAAAAAGTGTCGTTTGTTAAATAGGGCTAAGGACCTATTCAGATGGTGTACAGGAGTAATTATGACTGAATGCTCTTCCATTATATCACCAATGGTCTTCATTTTTGAGGTTCAAACCCAAATCAAGTGTTGTATATGACGATACATATCCCAACAACAAGTTTTCACCCAAAGTTGTGTTTGCAGAATGTGTTTACCAGACAATTAATAAACAAACGTCTGCATTTTATCTGGTTTCTTCTTCTGTGAAGCCATTTTGTAAATATGACAAGTTTTGTGTCAATCGGAGTAATCTTAGAAAGTTAGAAAGATTCATGGTTTGCGTGTGCCAATTTTTTCTTTACTCACAAATTCCTGGAATACCGTGAGTGTTGGTAGCTGGTGGTTGTAGTAAACCATTTAATCTTATATTTTGTGAAATGTAATATATTATACACGTATATGCAATAACCATGCCACATTAATCTTGCGCACGTAATTACATTTCTCATTACAGTATATTAAGCCATTCCCTTGTTTACTATTATTTTGCACGCTAGAAGTGGCCTGCACTGGCTGAAACTAATTAAACCATAGGTATTTTATGTTCTAAAGAATATTTTCTGCAGGCAGCCAAAAGTTCTCATTTAGCGAAGTAGGTGAAGTAATGACGAAATTGAGAAAAGCCTGTGTTCTATAGATTAGAGGTGTATAATAAGAAGTTATGTTCTCACAAAAATTTCAACCCATGACCAAAACCATATTTCAATAATATAATTAAATGTAACTTGGGCTATCTCAATTTCTTCACTACCGCTCCTAAATACATTCAGCTTTGCATGACCTCCTATTGAAGTACGATTCCCTGTTTGTGTGACATACTTAGTTATGGTAAAGTATGTTATGTGTAGTAGATCTTGAACTTGCCAGTCATACTGGGAATAGCTTTGCAACAACAAAAGATTAAAAAATTGGCAAAGCCCATCAGAAAATATAGTTACATAATATAATATCCTATTCTATTAAGCATGCCGTTACATAATACAAAGCATTAACTATAGTTATATATCATAATAAGCAATAATTATGTAACGGAATAACTATAGTTATATCTAATCACATTAACTAGTTTAATATACTAATATTTAAAAGAGTTATATAAAACATCAAACAGGATGTCATCTGAAAAAAAACTTTCATCATAAGTAAGAATCTTCTAGAATAAGATCTGACAGGTAGCGTGTGCAGATAAAGTGCTTCAGTTGACTATCAATCACTCTGAAAGGATTATGGTCTCAGCTAATCAGGGACGTGTGCCAATAGATATCTTAAGACGATAATAAAGTGTCCCAATTGATGGAATGTGGAAATTATTGGTTAGATTTATTGCTAATTCAATGTTTAATCTCAACTAAATATGAATGATTCATCCCTGTTTCCTTATAGACAAATATTCTTTCTTTTTACCAACATTTCATTTAATTTACATATACCTACTTCTCTCTCTCTCTCTCTCTCTCTCTCTCTCTCTCTCTCTCTCTCTCTCTCTCTCTCTCTCTCTCTCTCTCTCTCTCTCTCTCTCTCTCTCTCTCTCTCTCTCTCTCTCTCTCTCTCTCTCTCTCTCTCTCTCTCTCTCTCTCTCTCTCTCTCTCTCTCTCTCTCTCTCTCTCTCTCTCTCTCTCTCTCTCTCTCTCTCTCTCTCTCTCTCTCTCTCTCTCTCTCTCTCTCTCTTCAAAATAAATTAAATTACTATAGCAAATAAAAAAAATTAATATATAAACACTGGCATATTAACATGGAAAAGGTCATTGGTGATGTCAGAAAGAGTATATTGCATTGACGAAAAATAGGTAGTATTATACTTTGATTTAATGGTAAGATGGTTTGTCAAGTGTTACCAAATATGCCAAGTGCTTTTAAAGGTTTTCAATGCAGTAGCTTAGTAAAAATAAGATCATAATATTTTTAAAATGTTATTAGTGAACAGTTATAATATAAGTAAAATTTCTATAAGGCTGAATCACAGGAAAAGTTGAAAGTTATTACTATAGCCTCTATATGAAAATTTAATGGATATTATATTATAACCTAGTATAAAATAGTATTTAATATAGCATGTATAAAGCATAATGGCACAACCTATTTAATATAATTGTATATAAATAACACAAAAATTTGATATGTAATCTAATACGTACAACATTTCATACAATCTATATGTATATAATAAAGTATGCCTTATAGTGAATAATATTTGTAAGTTATCAAATGTTCAACAGCTTATCTAAATAGCATATATAATAACAATTGTGTTTTTTTCAGAGCCTTGTTTGATAAGGAGATCTCTTTTAGAAAATCAGTTATGTCTCATGACTTCCTGTGTTACATGACTTCCTGTGTCACATGACTTCTTGTGTCACATGACTTCTTGTGTCACATGATTTTTTGTGTCACATGACTTCCTGTGTCACATGATTTTTTGTGTCACATGACTTCTTGTGTCACATGACTTTTTGTGTCACATGACTTCCTGTGTCACATGACTTTTTGTGTTGCATGATTTCTTGTGTCAAATTATTTCACTAAAACCAGCGCTCTAACCCCGAGACCACGGCTGCTCCCAAAATCATGTAACATATGCCCACTATTCACTGCCATATGTGCTGATTGAGTGGCAGGAAAACTATATAATATTTACTATAAGCTCTAATATTAGTATATAATGATTGGTAGATTATTTATCAATGAGAAAATATTTAGCAAAAGTTTTCATGAGTCAGCAGTTCTTTTTCTTAAAGCT
This sequence comes from Bugula neritina, assembly GCA_964035545.1. Classification (NCBI taxonomy): domain Eukaryota; kingdom Metazoa; phylum Bryozoa; class Gymnolaemata; order Cheilostomatida; family Bugulidae; genus Bugula; species Bugula neritina. The sequence continues at coordinate 2,684,899 of OZ037770.1, forward strand.
GCTGTAGCGTTGTGAAGTGTTCTTATTTATGTGAAATAAGAATTTTGTCAACAATGAAGGAATGCAGTGAGTCAATATCTCTGTGGCTATAAAAACTCATGCCAGTTTATAAAAAGCCCTTGATGGAAAAAGTTTAACTTTGTTACATTTTATATTCAGATGAGGCACAGGAGCAATTATGACTGGATGTTCTTTCTATATATGTTCTTCCATTGTCGAGGCTCACACTCATGACAATTACTAAGCAAACACTCCAACCCCTAAACCATGGCTGCTCTATAATAATTATGCTGGTGTTTTATGTTATGTAATTTGCATACTACAAGGTAATATAGCTTATAAATTACAATATGAAGTTTATAATACATTGTAGAAAATAGAGACATGTATTTTCACTTTGGTGTGAAGTTTTTGAGTCTCAATTTGACTCCTGCCATGTTTGAAAATCCACCATTAAAAACAGCGACTAATAACTGCATATTAATAGCTATAAGCTTGATTAAAGGATAATTTGCTCTAATCCAATCAACTCTGTGACAATGACAGTGCAAAAAACTGTTATTTCTTAATTAAATTTCTAGTAACTTGATTGACTGCTTCTTTCCTAGCAAATTGTGTAACTACAGCAAAACAATACATGCTCATCGGCAAAGTTGGAAATCTATAAAATTGAGGTTGAATTTGTGACTGAGTAACGCTGCATTTCCTTAAAAAACATGGCTGCTATTAGAACCTACTACTTGAAGTGATTTATTCATCAAGCAAGACAATCCAAAGCTAATTAAAGAGTTAATTGAGGTAGCATTTAACAAGCAAATAAACTAATATTGGGCGCAAGTGGGGTACTGGTTTCCATGGAAACGAGATAATCCTTCCATCCATTCGATTTCTTAATGGGGCCACTGCAGTAAGCTGTTGGTAAATATTTCACTTTTCTAAATTGTAAAACCTTTTAAGAGACACTGTGCACATTAGTGGTTTTGGCACGTTTCCATGTTCTCAATCTATTTCCAATTATAGCTGGAAGAGATAATAACTATCAGTCTGTAAAAACATTATATAACGTTACTGAAATGACAGACTTCTTACCAGATAATGTTAAAAAAATGACATTATTTAGCTTCATAGTCTTTGTGAATAATTTTACTTTTGATTGCTCTTCTCATAATACTGACAACATGCGTTGAGAGCTTTTGCTGAACACAGAACTGGAAATTGCTTGAAACAGCACACAGCTGGGGGTGACCATGTGTGTGTATTGGTTGGGGAGATGGGGTGTTGGGTGTTTTGGCAACCTAATCCAGTGCTGCTTCTAGCAACACCCCACAGAACATATAATGTGCATGATGCAATATCCTGCACATTACAAGTATGTAGGTTCATATTACACTATCACTATATTATACTATTATACACTACTATAGTTTAATGCTCTTACTTACACATCAATGACTAGAACTGAAACCTATGACACAAAGTGTATGACCACACGAAGCGTGAATGGCGAGAATACATGCTAGTGACCTGCCACACACAGTGCGTGTGTTGCGAGTGTAGAAATTTATTAGCTAATGATGTTAGCGTTAAACTTAACTGCTCTCCTACAGACATTTGTTTTTAAAACCACGCCATCGGCGAAGGGATTTTATTTAATAATTATATTAATATTATATTAATATTATAAAAACGGAAATGCAAACTATATGAAACTATTTTAATTCAGTTCGCTAAAAGCTAAAACCTACATTAAAATAAAAAAGTGTGCTCGCTGAATGAGAATAAGCCAATTAGATCAAACACGCATGAGCTTGCCGCACTTCTCGCTCAGCATGTTAGACGCATGAAAATTCGTCTCATGATGTCTCATTTTTTGGCTAAACAGGTTTACTCGCGGGTGTAAAATGCTTCGTGTGGCCCTAGGCTCAGTATTCACAAGGTCATTATTGAGTCAAAGTGAACTACCAGCCTAATATACTAGTTACTAAAGTAAGTTCAATTGCAGATTAGCCTAAAGAAGTATAGAGATATAATGTAAATTTATGTATTTGACAAACTTGGGTCTTGTATGTATTCAGGTTACCAGATCATGAACTTGCTGTATTTCATGGGATGACTAATCTGCTCATGGAAAAGTGTTTTGCCACACAGACAGGATCTCTAGATTAAGGAAGCGTATTTACAACAATTTATATAATCCTTTAGCACCGCAAATATAAAAACAACTTCAGCAGTCACCATCTATAGTTTAAAAATCCATCGAGGATAGTTGACTAAAACTTGACTTATGCTAATGACAGAGAAATAAATAATTCAGTCAACATTGGCAGAAAATTAGTTGTACTCTTCTGCTTTTTTAATTATATAGTATTGATTATTTTGAAGGATGATATTAAATTAAAATTACACAACATATACATTTTGCAAGCAGTTTCTGCCAATACCATGGTCGCATTATATGTCTAGCTCTCTACTAAATGGTCAGTGCTGCATTGCATTGAAATACTATATAGCTACATCAAAAGATCTATTGATCAATGAAACTCATTTGATCCTTTAAGTTTGTGCCGTGTGGTCAAAACTTCATTCATTATTTTAGAGAAAAAAAAAACCTCAGATGTCCATTGGAATCCGAAAACACTTTTAATGGAACATTTAATGTAGTCATTTTTATTTTCAGTCTAGAAAGTGCATTAAAGCCAGATGCCATCAACTTATAAAACTAATCTCTGTAAGAGGGGTTGGGTGCCAGGCCACCCTTCCCCCTCATTCACATTTCTAAATCTCACAAACCAAATAGTTTGGCTATATATAATATAATGTTATACAGAGTTTATAGCAGTAGCAGTAAGTATTGACTCTACTTTAAATTTCTATAAACTGTTTCGTATCAGTAAGATAATAGCAATAGCTGTCACTGTACTGTACTATCAGTAGCTTTGAAAACTATATGATTAAAAATTTATTATTATGTAACCACAACAACTTCGTACTCACTGTTGCATATTTGAGTAGCAGAAAGCGTGTGACTTCAACATTTAAAAATAGCAAGAATCTTTGATCTACGATGCATAAATAATGCATCCTTAATGTTGTATGATAGTATTTCTTGCCACAAAAAGCCCACAAATATTACTTAATGTCATTCTAAGAAGATATGAGAGTAAGATAGTAGTAAACATCCTGTCCTTTAAGAAGTTGTTAGGTTTCACAGAGTTGTTCGTGACTTGCAAGTCTCATTCAGGAAATGCTAATCTCCTTAGATTAGCTGCTGTGCCGCATCTTCAGTTACTGGGTAGTCTCGTGCCAACGTACGCTTAATTCTCATATTAGAATATTAATTACTTGGATTAGTTGGTAGGAATACCTGTGGTTGAAAATGGTCGTTGGTTGACACTAAGCCTTTCTCTCGAAATATGTAGGTCGCAATATGGTACGAGATATTCTCATCATTTAAAGAATTAACTGGAGTCATCACCGATTGCGTACGTCACATATGGTGAGAACAAATTGAAGAAGGCATAAGCTAAGATCTGGCTGAAGAAAACTTGAGACGCTTAGTCCAGAGCCATTAATTCTCCAGACAGATCTGTTACGAGTGTCATATTAAAAAACAGGTGCAATGCCTACTTTCTAAAGGCCTGGCCTCACACTTGTGAGAATCACACAGAATCGTCTATCCGACACGAAAACACAATCGTATGAGAAAAGTTGAGGGATATCAATTGAAATCGTTTTCGTTGTGTACACGCAACGAAGATGATGGACAAAAAATCACAATCAACGATAAGCACCATTTGATAGTTCAATAAAATTTAAGCAACAGTAATTATTTCATTTCTACCACGTTTTTCTGTTTAGCAATTTTTTGCTGTTTGTATCTCGTGCAAGACTCATTCACGAACTATTTATTATGCGTTTCGTCCGACGAGTGTGTGGCTGGTCATAACGAGAGGATAACTCACGAAAATCTTCACACGAGTTTCGTGTGATTCTCTCACCAGCGTGAGGCCAAGCCTTAACTCATAATACTCATATATGTTTTAACTCTAACTACTTCCATGTGCTCATAATACTAGGTACTTGCAGAGTTTAATTTGTTAGCAAAGTGTACAAATCAACCCATAGTTTTTCTCCAATTTTATTTTTATGAATTGCACAGACTCACAATAATGATTGTACTTCTAATTAAAATTGTTAATGTAATGATTAGCTACTCAACCAGTAGCTGAGTGGATCAATAAAATATCAATTAGGTAAAATACGCTGATTCCATTAGAATCAATAAGTGACTTCGTATAACTAGTGACTGCCGTGAAATCAAAAGAGATTCATCTCAAAACATCCTGAGCAACAATTCTAATCTAAAAATATACTTTAAAATTCATCTTTTTATAGCATAATAACAACTTCAATTGATAAAAAACTAAAATCAATACTTCAGTAACTAGAATAAACTTGACTAAGGTTTCTAGATGACAAACAACATCTAGAATTGAAAGAAACGAAAATTTTCAATTTGATAGATTTCAGCTATATAATGTTATGTTGGACTATAAATGATTGATTGCCTTGGTTCCACAGAATTCATAGCTGCTAATCTTCAACACTTGGGGTAGGTAGACTGAGGCCACTCGTACATGCTAGGAACAAAGTCTTCATAATCAGTGCTGTAGATACCAGATCTGTAACGGAACATAACCACACTGTATATAGTAATATAACCACACTGTATATGGTAATATAACCACACTGTATATGGTAATATAACCACACTGTATATGGTAATATAACCACACTGTATATGGTAATATAACCACACTGTATATGATAATATAACCACACTGTATATGGTAATATAACCACGCTGCATATGGTAATATAACCACACTGTATATGATAATATAACCACACTGTATATGGTAATATAACCACGCTGCATATGGTAATATAACCACACTGTATATGATAATATAACCACACTGTATATGGTAATATAACCACGCTGCATATGGTAATATAACCACACTGCATATGGTAATATATAACCACACTGTATATGTTAATATAACCACACTGCGTATGGTAATATAACCATACTGTATATAGTAACATAACCACACTGCACATGGTAATATAACCACTCTGTATATGGTAATATAACCACTCTGTATATGGTAACATAACCACTCTGTATATGGTAATATAACCAGAGGATGTAACTTACCGAATATGCTCCTCCTTGTCCAGAGGTTCTGGGTAGACCAGAGCCATGTTCTCTCTGTAGGCAAAGCCACCAATCTGCTTAGCCATCTTGATAGAAACTTGTAGGATATTCTTAAGGGGCGGGTAGACGCGCCCTTCCTCCAGATCATGATCACTAACCATTTCAGATAAGTACTGGAAACAGAATATAAATAGTGAACCACCTAAAGTGAGATGGATCCTTTTAATCAATTTAGTACACACTATATATCTAGCTGTTGGCTATTGTTCACAGTTTAGCAGCACATGTATATAGTTTCCCGTACCACCATAATAAAATAATGACAAATACAGATATTTTTTACCCTAATTTTTAGTAAATTCAGGTGATGAAAAAAGCATCGTTCCCGCACACCCAAATTACTAGAAAAATAGAGAAACACGTAGAAAATCAAGCAAATTTGAGAAAAAAAACCTTTCTGCTTATTCAGCTGTATCTGTTGATCCCTTATCAGTTTAAGAAACTATAGCCTATACATTAGTTGCTAAACTGTGAACAATAGCTAACAACTAGATACATAGTTAACTAAATTAGGTAAAATGACCTGCATACCAAAGTTATACCTCATAAAAGGCACACAAAATACGTACACACGTCAGAGAAAATGTTTAGAGGCATTCTAGTTCCTAGAAAATAGTTGTATTAACAAGTGCTGGAGCTTACTAAATTCATCAGATATAAACTTCTAATAAATAATATAAGATTTTTCAGTGTGAGAGGATGAGGGGAAACAATACTGTAACAATACCAGTCAAACAAGTTTTCAAAGATTGTAGAACCTACACTGAAGAACTCTCTGGAACCATTTTGTTTTGAAACTATAATAGTCTTACTTCTCCATCGCAAAAGAATCCGTAAATGAAATCAGCTCACCTTTGCCGAGGCGAGGAAGAAAGACTCTGGTAGATGACGGATATCAAACCTCGTGACGGCGAGAGCAATGCCGGGAAAGACGTAGGAGTTGTTACCTTGACTAGGATAGAAGGTCTTGCCGTTATACTGTACAGGGTTAAAGGGACTTCCACTAGCAAACACTGCCCGGCCCTGTAGCGTATTATATATAGATATATAGCATATTATATATAGATATATAGCGTATTATATACAGATATATAGCGTATTATATATAGATATATAGCATGTTATATATACAGTAATAGCATACTTTATATACAGTAATAGCATATCATATATAGATAATAAGATATGATATATACAGAGATTTAGTACCATTATATATAGAGATAATGAATATTTTTAAAAGTATTTGATAAAGAGCATATACAAGTAAATGTAAAATAATATACTAACTCACAGTGCACTACTAACTAACAGCACACTACTAACTCAGAGTATACTAGCTCACAGTAACTACTAACCCCATCTTGACTTCGATTGATATTATATATAAATTGAATTTAGCTCTTTTTGTGTTACTGTTGTATATTTGTATTTTTTTTTGTCCTTTTGTTTTTTTTTTGATGGAAATAAAGAAAACAAACAAACAAACAAACTAACAGTACACTACTAACTCACAGTACACTACTAACTCACAGTACACTAACTCACAGTATACTACTAACTCACAGTACACTACTAACTCACAGTATACTACTAACTCACAGTACACTACTAACTCACAGTACACTACTAACTCACAGTACACTACTAACTCACAGTATACTAACTCACAGTACACTACTAACTCACAGTATACTAACTCACAGTACACTACTAACTCACAGTACACTACTAACTCACAGTACACTATTAACTCACAGTACACTACTAACTCACAGTACACTACTTACTAACAGTATACTAACTCACAGTACACTACTAACTCACAGTACACTACTAACTCACAGTACACTACTAACTCACAGCACACTACTAACTCACAGTACACTACTAACTCACAGTAAACTACTAACTCACAGTATACTACTAACTCACAGTACACTACTAACTCACAGTATACTAACTCACAGTACACTACTAACTCACAGTATACTACTAACTCACAGTACACTACTAACTCACAGTACACTACTAACTCACAGTACACTACTAACTCACAGTACACTACTAACTGAAATAGGACTAGAGATCAGTCCAAATAGTTGACGAATCAGAAGACAGCATGCCCAAGATGGCTGCCGCCCAGACCCTCACCTCTGTATATTTATATGCCTCTTCAGCCGTGCACTCAGCATAGCTGGTGGGGTTACTGAGTGCAAATATCACAGGCCTGTCGTGATACGAGGCTACAGTAGAAAGGAGCTTCTCATCAAATACTCCGGCCACGCCAGCTGCGCCTACAATAACATATTAACATACTAGTACATAGTAACACAAGAGTACACAGTGCATAATAAACAACCAATAGTATGGCATATAACAAGTAATGGACCAATAGGAGTGACAGTACATAAAAAAACTGACCAATGAGAGCATCCGGTTTGACTAGTTCCACAGCTTCTTGCAAAGTCTTGACGGGTTGGAGTCCAGACTTGGCGAACTTGATGTTACTTTCGCTAAGTCCTCCCTCGGGTCTGTCCTGCAGTGAATGTAACAGTTCAGCAGTGCAGAGTAATCAATTAGCTGGTGTCAAGGTACACCATGAAATATACACAAAGTGTTCATACCAGATGAATTGGGTGTAATTTGAGCAACACTATCGAAATCATCTAACAGCGTTTCAAACCAAGACATATAATCAGTAGAGAGAATAAAGTAACATGAAAACTGCTATAACTATAAATATCACAGAGTAACTCAGCGTAAACATCAATCAGTACTGCTCAGTACTACTCACTGTCAGCACTACTCACTGTCAGTACTACTCACTCTCAGTACAACTCACTCTCAATACAACTCAGTATCAGTACTACTCAATGTCAGTGCTACTCAGTGTCAGTACTACTCACTCCCAGTCACTACTCAATGTCAGTACTACTCAGTATCAGTCACTACTCAGTATCAGTACTACTCACTCTGTCACTACTCACTGTCAGTACTACTCAGTGTCAGTACTACTCAGTGTCAGTCACTACTCAGTATCAGTACTACTCACTCCCAGTCACTACTCAGTGTCACTACTACTCACTGTCAGTCACTACTCACTCCCAGTCACTACTCTCAGTCACTACTACTCAGTGTCACAGAGTAACTCACCTGAACTAACAGTCCGTGAACATCAAACAAGTATATTCTATCTAAAGCCTGTTGTTCAGTCAGCCCTTCATCAATCAGAGCTCTGAGAAGTAGATTAGCTATTCCAGTTGATGCCTGTTTAAAGTATATAAATACATTGATCAGCCAACTCCTGCTTGACTGTGCAGCAGTATATTATAGACACGGGTAATCCTTCTGCGTGTGACAATGTAGCTTTCTAACAGCAGAGTGCAAAGTTTTATGATAAACACAATTTCTTATTTCTAGTGAGCGGGATGTAAAGAGAAGATAACTCTGGTAAGTGTAGACTGAGGTGCTTTACATGGCCCCAGCTCTATGATAAAATCATAACAAATATGGCCATAGAATGGATCGTAAAAAAAAGAAATTAGAAACACAAGCTAAGCTAAATTATCTACCTATACCGTAATGAACATGAGATGCTTTGGGAATAGATAGAAAAGCCATACAGAGGAAATATAATACTAAACAACAGGTTTAGGTGTATCAAAGCCACTCTATGCTAACAATAGAAACTGAAATGATACAACTAGTGTATTAATTACCAGTGTAATGTTCATGACGATTGTTTAGCCTTATTTCTACTGCAATGGAATCTGAAGCTATTGCACTCTCGCTTTGTAACATTAAACCAGGTATGACAATTCTAACAGCTCTTCAGATCTACCCGATACTACTTCCAGAACAAAGAAGGGAGGCGCAAGGTACGCCCCTCAACTTAGAACAGCTGTGTAATAGAACTCAGACTACATACTGTCAGAGTAAACTTTCAGCTTCTCAGCGTAATCAGAAGTGAGTTGGAAAGCAGACGGAGAGGAACTGACAAGAGAATGTTGAAGTATCTGAAGATAGCCTTAGTTCTGTGTATTCTAACAGCTGGGAGACTGAGAGGGGGTGAGATGGACACCTCTAACCTGCTAAATGAGTTGCTCTCAGGCTACAGTGAAGAGGGGATGGGGAGGAAGGGAGAAGAGAAAGCTGGAGAAAAGACTTTGAATGAGAAGCAGATGTTAGAAAGTATTGGAATACCAACCAGTGACATGGGTGAGTCATCTGACCTCTGAACTATGATGTCATAAGTTGATACAAACCTCCAACCATAACATCTGCATTTCAATACTAGGATATGTCACTTTTCTTAACTAACTTTTATTGGATAAAACATAGAAGTTGTCTCTCTTGCATACATCAGTTTACTACATTATGGAGTTATTTCTCCAATAGACTCTAATGTTGACTCAAAAAGCAGGTTATAATTAAAAAATGACGAACACGTCTAATACAGCGACAGATATCATTCACCTGTATATCTGTATATTAGCATATATAGTATATTATAATACCTGTATATTAGTATGTATAGTATACTATAATACCTGTATATTAGTATGTATAGTATACTATAATACCTGTATATTAGTATGTATAGTATACTATAATACCCACACACTAACAACACACTTTTCTATCTCCAGACCTCAAAGAGTTACGACAGAAACTGATAGTTTACTTGGCCCGAGTGGAGGCTGAAATAGAGGCTGGGGACTTAAAGGTAGGCTGAATGAGAGAGACTTTCTGAGTGACCTTCACTCGTGACCTTGACACCTAAACTTGACATATAAACTTGACGCATGGACTTGACCTGTGAACTTAACTCACTTAAATGAGTAATACTTAAATTGCCGATACGTTTAATTCCAGTTTTTGTGACAAACAGTAAAGCGACGGCAATTGTTAACATGCGACATGAAGTAGTTAAAGAAGCTTATTCAAAACTTGGTAACACGTAGGAGACTTGAAATGTTAAGTAGTCAAGTCAAGTCATGACTTGAACGAGCTGAATAGACTTGAATGTTTACAGAAGTTGGACGAACAGCTAAGGAAGTCAAATGCAGAAGATTTGGACGAAAATAAACTCTGGCAGTTCATTAAAGGCAGATCGGGAGCTAGAAACATCAACTAGTGCTGCGTCACATGGCCACGTCACAAGACCGAAGGACATACTCTCAAACAGATGTAAAGTAAAGCTCCTATTACGTCTAATATAATATAATTAGATAATATTCCATAAAAGAGAAGACAACTCACGGAGCCTGCTCCTTGAAACAAGAACGTATATTCTTCTAACCTCTTCTTAGTAATTCTAGTGCTGGCATACAGTCCAGCAACTGCTACTGCTGCAGTACCTGTAATACGATACATATTATATTACTTGATATATTATGTAATATATTACATAGCATATTACATATATTACATATTACTATTAAGTTACAGTATATTATTGTGATGTATTATATATTATATTATAGCATGCATTAACATTACTTTAGCTTCTATTAGCAGTATATAACATTCCATATCATTAAATATAATATATATATTTTATATTGGTATATAATAAAGGTTACATGAACTATTTATTTTGATGACACACAAAGGATAAATTTTATGAGCTTGTAATCTCTTCCCCCTTACTAACCTTTAACGACCCTCCAACCCTTCACCCACACACATACATATATGTGAGATATATAATTATGTTAAGAAGTGAATGCTTTGAAATGCGAGATAACAAAGCAGCTAACATGAGACTGTCACTATAACGTGTGTTGTGTCAAAGAGAAAGAAATGTAACTCACTTGAGCTGATTAAACTGCTAGAATACAAGTGGCACCTAAACTTTTACTGGACTAAGATTTAAATTTGAAGAAATGAATTCATTTTCTTTCACAAAATATATCCAGCTAATTTCAACTCAACTTAAATTTTCAGTTCAGTGGCCAAAAACTGAATTATAATTTTTTGGTTTAAATGTTGAATATTTCCAGGCCAATACAACATATATATGGAATGTTTTATAATAAAGCAGGCATAGATAGATGGGCCTAGAATAGAACATTATAATACAATAGAAAATTCTAGAATTAGAATAGAAGGGTAGAGAATATTCTGAAATAGACTGAGTACCCTGAATATCATCATTGAAGGTGCAATACTTGTAGATGTACTTCTGCAGTAGCCTGTAGGCATTCTGATTAGCAAAGTCTTCAAATTGTATGAGGGTGTCTTGACCCCACCGTCTTTTCACGGCTCTCATGAACTCATCTATTAGCTGGTCATACCTCTCGTCTCTCACTCTCTCGTGTCTCAACCCAATGTATAGTGGATCATCCAGAAGTTTCTGTCATATGAATTAGTAACTTAGACCACCCACAGCACCGTAGACCACCCACAGCACCGTAGACCACACCAGTTCATGTATGACTAATACATTGCATGGAAGAGACAGTTGTGAAGAAACAAGCACCTGACCATGAAATGAAGTAATTTAGTCACGACTAATGGGTCATCTTAATTAATTTAGTACACACACAAAATCTTTAGTTTTTAGCTACTTTTCACAATTTAGCTGCTAATTTATACAGGTTTCTGCCCGAAACTAATAAAATATTAACAAACACAATTAAATAATTGAGGTACTTTATAATTTGCTTAATTTTCCATGTTTTTTCTAATTATTTGTATTTTTCAAATTATTAGAAAAAAAACATAGGAAATCAAGCAAAATCAAAAGGTTATCAATTTGCATATTTTAAATTTTTATTTGCTCAAGGCGAAAATCCATATAAATTAGCAGCTAAACTGTAAAAAAATTAGCTAAAAACTGAAGATTTCGAGTGTGTACTAAATTAAGTAACATGACCCTAATACATTAGACAGAAGGGATGGACAAGCACCTGGTTGTTAGTGCCAACATCTAGCATGACAGGCAAGCACTGGTCAGGTGGTATGCCAGCCAGTGCTGTGTACAGAGCGAGTTTTCCAACTGGTATTCCCATGCCGTATGCTCCGAGATCACCTAGTCCTAGTATTCGCTCACCATCCGTTACCACAATCGCCTAAAATACGTGGACATACAGACAGATACTTAGTTAGCCTGTAAATATGTGTATACTTTTGGTTGCTAGGCTACAGTGCAAAGACATACAAACTGTAACGTCACACAAAATAGAGAATCACCTACAGATAGAGGGTTGCAATATTGTGTTACTTCCACATTATTTACTTATTAGATATTACTGAATCTAGAGAGCATGTGTGGTCTAGGGGTTAGAGCGTTTGCCTAGAAAACACGTGGTCATGGGTTCGAACCCCGACAAAGGCTATTGGTAATTTTAGGAAGAACATCCAGTCATAATTGCTCCTGTGCCTCATTTGAATATAAATCTAGCTCGCTTTACCAAAAAGCCCTTCCATCAGGGTTTCCCACAGGGATAGTGACTATAAACTTGAATGAATTTCTATAATTATTACTTAATCCAATGGCTTAGTAGTACAAGTTATACACAGTTATACTATTACATAGGCAGAATTATATAATTACTCTATACTGAGAAAGTAGAGAGGATAACTCTAATATATACACCTGAGAAGGAAAGGTAACAGCATTATACCTAATAGTTAAATTATAACATTAGTTTATAGCCTCATGTAATCTAATTACAGTAAGAGAGCTAATTAGTATAAACTATATACACCCCTGCATAGATAGACATAGGTGATGGTACGCATCTGTATACTATACACTGTGCATACTACATACTATACACTGTGTAGACTACATACTATACACTGTGCATACTACATACTATACACTGTGTAGACTACATACCATACACTGTGTAGACTATATACTATACACTGTGTAGACTACATACTATACACTGTGTAGACTCTACACTGTGTAGACTATATACTATACACTGTGTAGACTACATACTATACACTGTGTAGACTATATACTATACACTGTGTAGACTATACACTATGTACTGTGTAGAATACATACTTTACACTGTGTAGACTATATACTATGCACTGTGTAGACTATACACTATGTACTGTGTAGAATACATACTTTACACTGTGTAGACTATATACTATACACTGTGTAGACTAAGATATACTAAAGAATAAATGGCAAGTAATTTTACTCAGTATCAGTGCAAAGGCAAAATCAATTTTGTAATCAACTTTAGTACACAGGTTTAAAGAGATTACATTTGAGTTTGCAGTGTTATACATTCAAGTTACACGTGACCTCTTGAAAACTGTGTATACCAAGAATATCCTGAAATATATTAGAAATGTGGCAAGGAAATAGCAAACCTACCTTAACAGTCTCGGCCGGCCAGTTACACAGTATCTCATAGACATGTCCCAGATCATGTATGGTTACATACAGCCCTCTAAGAGAACATGACACATGTAGTGTTACTAATATACGTACTACTAACTTCTACTACCACTAATACTATATTCTACTATCATACATTTACATCCATCATTAACGAAAAAAGATTTCGTATGAAAAAAGCGTTCAATACTTCATGCTTTGGGGAAATCTTAACTCAAAGTTTTTCAATAAAGAATGAATCAGACCGTATCTGTTCAAGTAAATTTAAACTGTAGAATATTCGCAGTTTGCAAGTTTTACTGAATATTTACAAAAAATAATTACTTTTGCTCCTGCAAACAGCTATTAGCTAAACACTTTAATTTATCAAATACTCTTCAAACTACAACCGGAAGTGCATCAATATTTAGGTAATATAATAAGATATAGCAGAGATGAGGAAGAGGGTAGTCTATACATTGACCACAGGCTATTAAATGACTCATCACAACATCACCATGAGAACTGAAAACCTGCCACAAGGTCAAAAGTTCATTACTAAATCGGCCCAAATTTTCTCAAATTTAGAGTATAGATTCTAAAGATCTATTTTATAACTCATGTTTTATTTAATATTTGTTTAAATTTGTTTACAAACCACAACCATAATTAGCTGAAAGCTATAACACTCCGTTATGAAACAAGTCTATTCAGATACTACTGGTGACATTGTGATGAAAACACTACTTGTGTCAGGCAACAGCCCTACTATAGTACACTATGTACTCTGAGAGAGAACTGAGCTGGTTACTTTGGTTTCCTGTAGATGAGTCCGTAGGATTGGCAAGCCCGACCCACGGTAGGGGTGTAGACAATGGGGAGAATATTCTCTATGTCTTCCTTCAGTATCCTGTAGAACAGCTTTTCACTACGGTCCTGGCAATATACATGTATTACATCATACTATACACTCATGTGTAGTGTGTATTACATTATACTATACACTGTGTAGTGTGTATTACATTATATTATATACTGTGTAGTGTGTTATATTGCGTTATATTTTGCAAAGGTTTTAGCCCAAATGAATAGTTTTAAATATATTATTCATTAAAACAAATGTAGAAAGCAGCTGTGGTCTAGGGGTTAGAGTGTATTGCATAGTAAGCAAGAAACCATGGGTTTGAACCCCAGTAAACGCCATTGGTGATGTTAAGAAGAGCATCCAGTAATAATTGCTCTTGTGCCTCATATGAAAAGTCCTTAGCCTGATTTAACAAAAACCCCTCCCATCAGGGTTTTCTCACATGGATGGTGACTATAGACTTGTGTGCGTTATAAAAATGTGGTATAGTATAGTAAGATGCATCATAAGATACATTGGCACGTCAAATGGCAAAATATAATATATATACAATATTATGTCATGTGCAGTAATATCTATATTATCAAAAACACATGTTATAATAATATAGTAGTACACCATGTGAGATTATATTGTAGTGTGTCATCACACGTCAATTCTCATACATCAGTCTTATAGCGACTAGCATATGACTTCATGTACAGGGTGATGGAACTAACAGCCTAAATAGAGAGCATCTCCTGGGGGGGAGTAAAACAGAACACCATGTAGCTGTGATGACACTTACCTGTAGCATACTCAGGTAAATGTGCTTCTCAAGGTCATCTTTGTACTTGTCAAGGTTAGCCCGCAATCTCTTCACCTGCAGGTCCTGAGTGAGTAGGGCCGGGGGTAGGAGACCCTGAATGCCCAGTATCTGCCTCTCCTTCAAGGTGAAGGCCATTCCCTGTAGAAAACTATACATAATAAGTCATATAAAATACAGAATTCACTTGAATATTTGCTCGAAACTTGACACTAGGCCGTTAAAAAGTGTCCCAAATGTCACATGGTTTCTGAAATGAAAACTAAATGCTGCAAGAATGATACAGTATTCTTAAATTTTCTTATTTTGGGCAAAGGAATTGCCTCTTGTTTCACCAATAACGCCCTGATCACACGACTTGGAGATAAATTGAAATTGAATTCACTTGTTTGATTCAAAAGAGAATTTGCAAATATGTACCATGTAGTGCAAATAATTTGTCCATCTGCAGAAAATAGCTTCATTGTGAATTTATAAAATAGAAAGAAGTAAAAGCAGAGTCGGAAAAAAATATTTTAATGGGTCAAATTTGTCAAAAATCTCTATTCAACTGCCAGGTGTATGCTTCCATCCCAGGTAAGTATAATACTCAGTATATACTGCTGTCCCAGGTGAGTATAATACTCAGTATATACTGCTGTCACAGGTAAGTATAATACTCAGTATATACTGCTGTCACAGGTAAGTATAATACTTAGTATATACTGCTGTCCCAGGTGAGTATAATACTCAGTATATACTGCTGTCACAGGTAAGTATAATACTCAGTATATACTGCTGTCACAGGTAAGTATAATACTCAGTATATACTGCTGTCACAGGTAAGTATAATACTTAGTATATACTGCTGTCCCAGGTGAGTATAATACTCAGTATATACTGCTGTCACAGGTAAGTATAATACTCAGTATATACTGCTGTCACAGGTAAGTATAATACTCAGTATATACTGCTGTCACAGGTAAGTATAATACTCAGTATATACTGCTGTCACAGGTGAGTATAATACTTAGTATATACTGCTGTCACAGGTAGGTATAATACGCAGTATATACTGCTGTCACAGGTGAGTATAATACTCAGTATATACTGCTGTCGCAGGTGAGTATAATATTTAGTATATACTGCTGTCACAGGTAAGTATAATACTCAGTATATACTGCTGTCACAGGTAAGTATAATACTCAGTATATACTGCTGTCACAGGTAAGTATAATATTTAGTATATACTGCTGTCACAGGTGAGTATAATACTTAGTATATACTGCTGTCACAGGTAAGTATAATACTCAGTGTATACTGCTGTCACAGGTAAGTATAATACTTAGTATATACTGCTGTCACAGGTAAGCATAATACTCAGTATATACTGCTGTCACAGGTAAGTATAATACTCAGTATATACTGCTGTCACAGGTAAGTATAATACTCAGTATATACTGCTGTCACAGGTAAGTATAATACTCAGTATATACTGCTGTCACAGGTGAGTATAATACTCAGTATATACTGCTGTCACAGGTAAGTATAATACTCAGGTATATACTGCTGTCACAGGTAAGTATAATACTCAGTATATACTGCTGTCACAGGTGAGTATAATACTAAGTATATACTGCTGTCACAGGTGAGTATAATACTCAGGTATATCACAGTAACGCTCACCTTGTTGATATCTGGTTTCCTGAGGACATCAATACCACGCTGCCTCAGGTAACTTATCTGAACCTTCTTTGAACCACGCTGAGAAGAGCTGGTGTGAAGGGAGGAGCTGCCGTGACACGCGCCAGCACGTGATTGGACATGGCGAAAGTAAATTGAAAGTTTACTCGACATTTGCCTAGAACATAAATATTTCACCCGATAGCTGATAGTCAAAGCATTTATCTCCTAGTTCAGGGTTGTCCAACAGGCAACCCCAGGGCCAGATGTGGCCCCCAGCCTAAAATTTGTTGTTTACACATATACATGAATTAAAGTGATAATCACCTTTTGAATGTCCTATTTATACACATGCTACAAAACAGGCAGCCTGCATTAACTATTGGAAGTTTAATGTGTAATGACTCAGGAGAATTTGGAGCAAAATAATTTGAAAAATACTGATACTGTGGCCCCTCAGCTCAAGTTAAAGTTTAGAATGTGGCCCTTGCCACGAAATATTCCCTTTCAGTGGCCCTTGGTCTGAGAAAGTTGGACACCCCTGTCCTAGTTCTTTAGTCATAATAAGAATACTTGAAATAAAAATAAAGAAATCAATTCAGTAAAAGTAAAAGGGAGATAAATTATTACAGAGTTGAAGCATAAAACAAGACTGAATGCAATATATACATTTATTAAATTACTAGAATTAATCAGTTCTACAGTGACGACAACTGGTAATCAGAATTTCAATGATGGTTCAAAGAACAGTCAAATTGAATTTTAAAAATATATTTCTTGTCATAGAAAATTTAGACACACACAATTCTGACGGCTACTTATTTTATGACCTTTTAACTTCTTCCAGACTGTATTTTTAAAATATTTATAACTATATGGTATAAACTTAAAATGTGATTAACATTTAGAAAGGTCATTGTGCAGCAGTAACATACTTATCTATCCATAGATATTGTATAGGAAATTAAAATAATATATAAATTAAAATGGCCATAGACTTTGCATGCAGTATTTCAATTTATTTTGCTATTGAAGGTGACAATCTATAACAATTTGTAAATATACTTATTTGTATTAGAAATATTGCAATAATAAGTATAATATAAACTTTTCAGCATCAATAACCAAAATAATATCATTATCATTATGAAAACCACAATTCTGCTATCTTAATGAGCTAAATGTAAATGACAATATTTAAACCAGCATTAATATGACAATCTCTATGAACATGGCCATAATTATAACAGTCATGATGTCGATGATAATAATAGCTATAATGTTGATATTTATAACAACTACAGTCATTAATTAATATCAAATTACTATTATGATTAACATTATGATTATCACTATATTCATAAGTTAGGCTATATTTCATTCTATAATAGTAATACTAAGTCTAATGGTAATTAATCAGTATACATCATGATTTATTCTAAATAATAATTTATTGTCATTGTAATTATCATTTTTAAAACAAGAATGTAGAAATTATAATACATTTAATAATAATTCAAAACTTGAACTGAACTTGAAGTTAAACAGCAAACTACACTTACAATTACTCTTAGTAAGACTGTCTTAGTGTTACAGCAAATGTTAACTTTAACATTAAGCATACCTACGTAATGATTACCAATTAATGAACCATGAATGATCATTATTATTACTACTAGGCCTACTACTACTAGTATTAGTATTCTATTAGCATTAGTATTACTATTACTATTGCTATTAGTATTAGTATTAGACTTAGTTAGTATTACTTTACTATTACTATTACTATTAGCCTTAGGCTTAGAGTTAGCTTTAAGGCAGAACCGTATTTATATTAATAATTATTATTGGCCTAAATTAAAAATCTAATGAATAAATAATATTATTAATATTTTATTAATATGAATATCATTATCATACAGTGATTATCATTATGATTATGATTATCAATTTTAAAAGTAAATTTATAACAAAGTGAAAGTCTAAAGCATACATTATCATTATGATTAATTTTAAAATAAACATATAAAAATCTCGAATCATTTCATGTGATTAACAATTGATTAGAACTATTAGATGTACTAGAGCAATTGGCATTGTAAAGTAGAAAGTTGTGGCAAAGAGCTGTTTTGCTAGATCTAATTGAATTTGTCGAATGCATTTAATTTTATAAAATTAAATACTAATAAATTACTTCTACCATTTAATTCAAATCGGAAGTTTTGAACGCTCGCGAAAGTTTGCTCGCTGTTACTAATAAAAACAATTCACTGAATAAATATTTAAAATGATAAATTGATTTATTTTAATGATTATTTGACTGTAAAATTTTTATTTTTATTTTGTGTTTGCAACAACTTTCATAATTGTGATTTTAACTTCTTTTTGAATAGTTATCTTCTCATTAATACCAAGAGAGCACAACTACAGATAAATGTTGTTCGCTGCACTATTATAATATAAATATTATAATTATTATCAATATAATTTGTATTCGTAGATAGATATATATGTGTACATGTATATGTATACACATACGTAGATGTTATATGTCTGCGTGCGTGCGTGCGTGCGTGCGTGCGTATGTGCGTGCATTTACATTTCATGTTAATTTTGACAACTGAAACAAAGCAAGAAAGCATTTATACTATTATCCTTTGAAACTTTTGAATTGATTAAATTAGATCAGCAATAACAGACTTAAAATAAACCAGCGGAAAATATTCTTTAAATTTTAGTATTATATCAACTTTGCCCAATGAGAGCCCGGCGTTATATATTGAATCAAACAGTGCTTGCAACTTAAACTAAAGTACGATTCAGCTCGGATGTTGACAAAAATGGCTGAAATTTGCTGGTAAGTGTGAATAGGGAGTATGTTTGCAGCCTTCTGAAAAGCTCAACCATATTTACTACATTGAGATGGTAGCTGCCTTTCAAGTATCTAATTTATACTAGAGTGAACATTTTACAAAGAGAAAGGAAAAATGTATTAGAAAGTATATATGAGATAAAAATAAAATGAAAAATATAAACCTGACACCTGCAGTGTGGTGCTTGCTGCAGCGACCACGCAGGTATGGTATAAAGTGCCAAATGATCAAAAATTTGATTATTATTTATTACTGTATCTCATATGCTTATAATAAAGTATCTAGCCATTATTCTCTCTCATATGCTCACAAAACGCTCTCATTATAGGTCTATAATTTGCTCTCATACCCTTATTTTTCGTGCTCTTATAGGTGCATGCATCATTGTTTAACACCGATTTACTGATGAATGTTTTTATGACAGCTTTCTATAGAGTACCTGCATATTATAAAACAACCTGTAAAACTAGTAACAGTATTTTATAATGCTGTGATGTATGAAGAAATTTAGTTTTACCAATAAAGACTTTTCTGTGCTTGAGAATTTAAAATAATGTTATAATTTCCCTAAACCTACAGATCCATGTCTATAGGTGTCACGCAATGTCATTTTGCATGGCAACAGTAACTTGAGTAAACAGGAAATTGCAATAAAGTAAAAAGGCATAAAAATTCCTCTTAATCTTATTTAAATATTATTAAATCCTGGTATCAGCATAATGTAGAAGCTGAATATCTTGGAACTTCAATAAGTATACATTTTTGTTTTGTTTAGCCCGAGTGCTTTATTACAAAAACGACAGCGTACAGGGAAACGCACAAACATCTGTATTCACAAGAGCTGGTGTTTGTAGGCCACATGAGGTCTTGTGTTAACATCACATGGTGACTTTGTTTGCTACTGAACGTGGATACGTCAGTAGTATCTCATTCAGGATATGTACTAGGGAGTTGTATTGTAGACTCGCTCTTTTGTTTGAGGGGCAGGAAAATAATAAGGTCCGGTGGAAAACGTGTGACTTGATCATTCAGGTTTCTTCACTCGCTTTCGCCTAAAACAATATACTATAGTATATTTACGTATGCTTAACATATTGTTTACAATCTATTGGATATACTAATACGCTATATATATTACACTGTATGCGCTAATACAGTGCACATACTATAACAATGCATGTAATATACTAATACACAGTATATTCATTCTGGTTCATATAGTAATAAACTCATGCAAGGGCGTATACTAATACAGTGAGTGCATTAATTCTAGTAGCATACACTAAAACAAAGAATATATTACGGTGCATATTATGCTAATATAACGTGTGTATATTGTTGTAGTGTATATTATAGTATCACACAGCATATATTATAATGTGTAAGATGGCAGCATCTACTATATGGGAATACATATGTAGTACGGATATAAAGTATATCCTAAAGTGTGACAGACATACTTTCGGCCGGCAGGTAAATCTCCTTCTTTATTCAACCCTTTGGCACCAGCAGCTCCGTTAGGTTTGAGAGAGTCACCATTGGCTGCCCCTTGCTACAAACATTGTTACCAGTTTATTAAAACCCTGACTAACATTGTATAGCCGATCAGATTGCGCTACATGAATAGAAAAAACTGGTCACATGATCAGTATACTGGTCACATGACCAATATACTGATCATATGACAAGTATACTGATCACATGACAAGTATGCTGATTATACTAATTTATCATTATAGTTTCAGTGATACCAAAGTTATTGACCAGTTACCAATGGCCAGCGTTGATCAACAGGAAATGAAAATTACTAAATTATTCTCTCTAGACACACTTTGTCGTATTGTAGGCTGTAGCAGCAAATGTCAGCCATTGCTTTAAAAAAGTTGTGTGTGGCTACTATTGGAAAGGAAGACGTTTGTATCAACTCATTGGATATAAATGTCCAATAGATCGTACCCAGTAAATAGCGGACTTTGAGAACTTCAGCCCAAACACATTAAAATGGCTGGTATTTTACGTTAGAGCCTACGATACAGCAAGTTGTGTCTTATAGGAAGATTAACTTTAAATTATTTCTTCTTTTTGCTATGACAAAAGCTCAACCTTTGTGAATAGAAAGCATTAAAGCAACCTATACACTGTTGGACGATGGACACAATCTTACCTTTGATTTTTTCTTCCCACGAGCCTTGTCAGCAGGTAGTTGCTCATTGGACGATGAGCTGGCACTGAGGGAGGAGACACTGGCAGTGGGCGTGTCTAAACATGTACAGATATGTATCAATATAAATTTACTTCGTGCAAAATAATGGTATAGTTTTATATTGCATGGCACTTAGTAGGCACATCTGTATTGTTTCAGTTATAACAGCACACTCACGCACACACACGCACACACGCTCACACACACACAGCTACGTACCGATAGCAAAGTCAGCTCTGATGCCGCTGCCTCCAGGGTTGACTATAGAAGCACCAGAATGTGATGCCTTGTATTCTGATTTCCTCTGCTGGAAAAGTGCCTTCGTCTGATTCTTCCTACAGTTTGAAATATAATACTTGTTATGTCATCATCTATACATAGTCTCCACTTTATATAGCATTGGCTGCTTGCTAACATGAAAAAGTAGGCAGGGAGGGGTTGTTATATATCACCCTTATCCTGATTAGAAATATGCAAGTGACTTTTTAGTATCTGCAGTGAGATTCCCATTTATAATGAGTGAACCTGCAAGGGTTTAGAGCTTTTATTTTAAATATGCAACTAAAATATGAGTAGTTTAGGTTTGACAATAATATCCCAAATAATATTTTCAATAAATGTTACACATGTATATATAGAGCTTTTGCTCACGAAAAACTTTGACTAAAAAGTGATAGGGGGGTGAAGCCTATTGTCATATGATGCATTTCATGTATATATTATAATAAACATTACAGCGTACATTGATAGGTATAGGCTACTGTGTTGATGGTCACAGTATAATACTAGTCACACTATAATACTAGTCACAGTATAATACTATAGTCACAGTGTATAATTAGTTATACTACATTGATAGTCACAGTATAATACTAGTCACAGTTGTAATTAGTTATAATATGTTGATGGCCACGGTATAGTAATAGTCATACTACATTATCCAAATGGTGATTATGATTTCTATTATTAATGTTTAACTGACAATCAACACTAATATGACGGCTACTATCATTACATATAAGGGATTACGCAAAAAAAAACACTTTATGTCAATGTGCACTATATAATAGGATTTTGACCATTGGACCATTATATTTTATTAGCTTACACTGCACGGGGTGATAACTCCAACAATATACATTCAAACACCTTGGTACAGGGCTGTCCGACAGGCGGCCCTAGAGCCAGGTACAGCCCACAGCCCACGTTTATGTGGCCCTCAAAGGCATAAAAAATAAAGTCCTTTTGTACACATATATGAATTAGTGCAACAAACCACTTTCTAAATGTTTTATTTATATGTAGATATGCTTAAAACGCGGCCTGCAGTGATTATTAGGATTTCACTGTGTAATGATTCATAGGAATTTTGAATAGAGCAATTTGAAAAAATACTGATGCTTTGACCCCCAACTAAAGCCAAGTTTTACAATGTAGCCTTCGGACGGGAATACTCCATTTCAGTGGCCTTCACTGTGAAAAGGTTGGACACCCCTACCTTAGTCTATTATTGACTTAGCTCTAGAGCTACACAGTGTAATTCTTACCAGAACTCAGAGCCCTGCGAGGAAAGTGTGGCTATATTCTTCCTCCTGAAACACATTGAATATATTACAACCCACATCAATACATAAACTTAACATATTCTCATTGAATAGATCTCCAAAGTTACAAAGCTTTCACAAGTTGAACATAGAAATATGTTGTTTAATTATCATTGCATAGCAACAGAATATGTGTGAGTGTGTGTGTGTGTGAATATGTGTGTGAGTGCGAGTGCGATTGCGAGTGCGTGTGTGTGTGTGTGTGTTCAGTGAACTTACTTCTCCATTTCCTTCTTAATCTCAGGAGTTATCTTAGCACTCACAGGTCCACCGACAAACATCTTAGATAGAGATCTACAGTTACATTACAGAGAATAGAAAGTAGTTGAAGTATGACTCAGAGTTGTATACTTTATAGAGATATGAGTATATAATATAACAGAGTATATAATATAACAGAGTATATAATATAGCAGAGTATAATAGAATATAACAGAGTATGTTATATAATAGAGTACTTGTATAATATATCTGTGTACTAGTGTTCATTATAAATAGTTTAGTATATAATAGAACAAATGGTGTAGCATATAACATATCAAACTTTATAGAAGTGCTAGTAAATAAAAGTCCATAGATTATAGAGCAAATAATAAATGATTATGAATATATGCTATAGATTATATGCTATTGTTCTATCAAACACCTACTTTTCAGAAGGCTTCAGTAAAGTTCCACTTATAACTCCTTTTGGATTCACGGATCTTCAAAATGGGTAATATGATTAGTAATATAATATAATAATATGCAGTTGCAATATAATGTACTAGCAGTTGTAATATAATATACTAATAGCAGTTGTAATATAATATACTAATAGCAGTTGTAATATAATATACTAATAGCTGTAATATAAACTATTATCAGTAAAATAATATAAACTAGCATCAGTAATAATTATATAAAATAACAGTAATAATATCAACATGTAGCTTCAAACTAGCTTCTATTTCGATTATTTAGCATCAAACAATTATAAATCAACTTCAAATATTTATAATTCAATTTAGTTAATTGTTTCTGTTGATTCTCACGAAAAAGTTGTTTACTTATCTTTCCTTTTTCACTCCTAAATGTTTTGATGAGTTAGAAAATGGATGACACACACTTACTCCATATAATTGATCTTGACGGATGGAGGCGGAGAAGACCCGTTGTTATAGTTTGAAGAAGTTGCTCCAATGCTATGAAAATAAAAACTTGTATTAGTTTATACAGCTGCAAATTCTTCAGTGTAGAATTGTGCACAGTTTGTGTATCAAATGACTATATTATACTGAAACATCCTGAAATATATGGTAAGATACTGAAATATACTGCAACATACCGAAATATACTGTAACATATGGAATATATGTAACATACTCAAATATACTGTAACATACTGAAATATACTGTAACATACTGAAATATACTGTAACATACTGAAATATACTGTAACATACTGAAATATACTTTAACATACTGATATATACGGTAACATACTGAAATATCATATAGAACAGCTACAGGTGGGGCATATGTTGTTTGTATATGTGTATTATATATATAAAGTATATATAACGTATATATAAAGTATATATAACGTATATATAACGTATATATAACGTATATAATATGTATAGATGTGTGTATATGTGTTTAGCTACGTGTGTACATGTGTGTATATGTGCGTGTGCTCGCAAGTGTGTGGGTGAGAATGTGTGTGTGATTGTATGTGTGTATGCATTCATGTATATGTGTATGCATTCATGTATATGTGTATCTGTGAGTAGAAGATATCTTAGTCAGCCCTATGAACGCTCTCTAGTCTATAGACACAGGAAGGAAAGAGAGAGTGTAAAAATATCTAAGAAATTTTCATTTATGGTGAGAAAAAAGTGTTGTCTTACCATTGTTTGCGTATCCGGACACATTTATCTCTGAATATGAATATGCAGACGACCACAATAGACACGAGTATGGTGACTCCAACAATGGCCACTATCAGGATGTACACATACCCCCTCCTCCCTTGAAACACCTGCAAACAATCAATATGAGGATATCTATCCTAAACATGGCATGGTGCATGGGTTTTCAGCACAGATGATTTTTCAGTACTTCTTTATAAATATCATTTTCATCGCATTCAATGTTTAACTCTCAAAGCAATGTGTGGTGGTGATTTAGTCCTTTTTTATTTTATTAAAGAAAATTGTTTTGTGAAAAAAAGAACTTTTAATTACAGATTACAGTTAGTAGTATAGTTAGCAGAAGTTAGCAGAAGTTAGTATAATAGTTAGTAGAAGTTATAAGTAGAAGTTATAAGTAGAAGTTATATAAGTAGAAGTTATAAGTAGAAGTTAGTAGAAGTTAGTAGAAGTTATAAGTATAGAAGTTAGTAGAAGTTATTAGAAGTTAGTAGCAGTTAGTAGAAGTTATTAGAAGTTAGTAGCAGTTAGTAGAAGTTAGTAGAAGTTAGTAGAAGTTAGTAGAAGTTAGTAGAAGTTAGTAGAAGTTAGTAGAAGTTAGTAGAAGTTAGTGGAAGTTAGTAGAAGTTAGTAGAAGTTAGTAAAAGTTAGTAAAAGTTGGTAGAAGTTAGTAGAAGTTTGTAGAAGTTAGTAGTAGTTAGTAGAGAAGCTAGTAGAAGTTAGCAGAAGTTAGCAGAAGTAAGTAGAAGTTAGTAGTAGTTAGTAGAAGTTAGTAGAAGTTATAAGTAGAAGTTAGTAGAAGTTAGTAGAAGTTAGTAGAAGTTAGTAGAAGCTAGTAGATGTTAGTAGAAGTTAGTAGATATTAGTAGAAGTTAGTAGAAGGTTATATAAGAGCTAGCAATATACATGAAACATGTGAAGAAGGATGATATACCTGAAAAGGATCTGATTGACTGATTTGCTCATTTATATCTGACAGCTAAAGAATAAATAAAGTTCTGTATGTTGTAACATATCATTGTGCATAATAATATAAGTGTTTATTGTAACATAATACATTGTATTATACTGTGATATGTGTTGTATGTTACAATCCTACATCTACTATACATTGTTCACTATAAAACAAGGACTTCAACTGCCATTCAGTTAGTTGCAGCTTTCCAAGTGCAACAGCATCATGTTTAATGTATTGAGTTAGCTGACATGAAGAATGTTTTATATGAGGCAAATATGTTTGAGCCTGCTGCAACTGAGATTTTGTAATAATATGAACCAATATGACTCACAGCTGTTACATCATCACCAGTATCTTCTGCTGGTTCATCAACAGCCAATACTGTTCCCCATAAAATTACACAACCTGCCAATCATAAAGGAGATTAGATAAAAGAGAGAATATGGTACTAAGGTAACATTTGTTTGTTGTCTAATAATCCAGTTGTCATGGAAACATGGGGTCTTGGACTGCCACACAATAAAGCATTTTAAAACTGCAATGTAGGCTATACTTTCAAAAAAGAGTTTATGAAACTATAACAATGTTGGCTATAATAGCATAGGCTAATGATGAGTCACTTTAACCAGAAATTAGTAGCATTATAATAATTATTATATACATGTTAATTTCTCTCTATCATTACAATATAAAGGTTGGCCCTAAGTTCGTTATGGGTTAGTTCTCTTTCTAGTATTAAAAACAGAGTTTCTAGATTTTTCTTTTTTGCTATAGAGCTATAACGTTTATGAAAAATAATTGCTCGCACTGGGAATCGAACCTGAGACCTCCAGCTTGCAAACAAGTGTGCTAACCATTACACCACGGAGACCATTGAGTAAACTCAACAATACAGTTTACAATCACAATTTTCCACATTCACACTTTACACTTAAAGAGCCCCAAAGCTGATAAAATATTACGTCACAGCTTTGTTGATTCAAACTTTAAAACAAGTTTTTAAATAATTTAAAGTCCATTAGTTCATAGAAACATGTTTATACTATAACTATCTAAAAAAAGCTGATGAAACCATGCAGCAATTACTGGTATTTCTTCAATCTCTACTGCCTGATGATGTTACATTTTCAGTCTTGGTTATTAGAAGCATGCAGAATGCGTGGAGCTTTTTTGAAAATATTAAACTAATTTGTTTTATACAGGCTTCTTACGTTTAAACAATATTTTGTTAGTGTGTCTAATATACACATATGTCGGGAGAAAACATTATTTGAAGGCAATGGAATGAAAAATATTAAAATAGCTTTCTGTTATTATTGTAATCATGTGTTTGCAGAGTAGCTTTATAGATAGGAAGTGAAACTTTATGACGAGAATTGGACAATATATAGACATATTATTATAGCATGCAGTGGTTAAAGTAGAAAAGTGGTGAGAATACTCTAGAAATCACTGCTAGTTTTAGCACCTAAAACATAATTCAATCTCCAATTGCGACATGTCCTATAAAGCAGAATATGCTAAGCATAATTATTAAAACATCCTGATACCAGGGTTGGGGTCAATTACATGAGAACGTAATTATTTACATTTACAACTACATGGGAATGTAATTAATTACAATTACAATTGTGTTTGTTCTCTCAAGAGACAAATAAAAGTTATATAATCTCACTTCTTGGGTCTAACTACTTCTTTTTTTCAACAGTAATCAATATAGTGACAAATACGACATTAAATTAATCTGAACTTTTTATTAAACAGTAATTAGCAAGGCAAAAAAATATGAATTTTATAAGATTTAAAATTTCAAGTAACTGCTATGTAATTATAAAGTACGTAATTGTGAAATTCAATTAAATTAGCAATGTAATTAATTACAATTACAATTATACATTTTTATACACCAATTACAAACTACATTCAATTCTTGAGAAAATGTAATTAATTACAACCAGTTACAATTACAAATTACAATTACTCCAACCCTGCCTGATACACAATCAAACATTTTTGAAATTTTTTTAGACTGCAGTTCTAATCTTTTTAGGACAAAATAAACTTTGTATCATTTAATCACTAACTTTACATACGTCATACTGATACGGTAATATAAATGTAGCTTAAGAGAAGCTGAGAAAATGTAGAGAGGGTATACAGCATAACCCTTCAGACCCTCTGCTCTGGCCACAAAGAATGGTTAGGATTTGCTGTTATAGTAGGTAAGATAATCCCAATATCTATCATAAATAGGTAGCATTTTGTCTGTTAAATGATAATTGTTTATGTTTACTTCAAAATATTTATAGGTTTTCTGAGATTGCTTTAGCTATTCCAAAAAATATTGCCAAGGGCAGGATCAGTAAATTTAAAATTTTGTTGTTTATAGTCTATTTCATGCCCACACAGTTTATTTATAATATTGAGACCCCTATTGTCATCTGCCATAGAATGAACTTTATATAATTTTTATATGAAAGCACGCTTTCACATTTCTAAAACTTAAAAAATACTTTTTATACAACTCATTAACAACAAGAATTATAAATTTTCTAGTAAAATGATACTATATTTTATATACTTTAGTGACCTACGCCAAACTTCATTAAGCATTCACATTTGCAGATCAATTGAAAATATTTAATAAGTAATAACTACAGTAAAGCAGAATACAGATTTAAGTGTCGTGAGAGAAAAATTTTAGCATTTAAAGTTGGTTTTGATTTTCTTGATTAGTGTTAAAGTTAAAGTGCATTATCGTAACTCTTTGCTATATTTCCCACATGCATTTTTTAATTTTTCTATTAATTACTATGCCTACCACATAAGTTTCCACAAAACTTAAATAATAGTAAGTGATAGTATCTTACTGTGAAAGACGATATACCAACCAGCCAGCCAGAAAGAGAGTATCTGCATTATTAAACAATATCAAAACAGTCTCCCGAAAGTTGAATTATCACTTCTTTTGAAGCTTCATTTATTTTTCTAAATACAAAACTAAACAATGAGAAAAATTCTTGCAATGCATTTTTTGCTAGTCAAGTCATGTCAAAAATGTAAACAAATAAAAAATTATGCCAATTATCCTTTGAATGATGAGTTTTTGAAGTAACTGTTAGTGGCATAACTCCAAGGTGACATTAAAAACTCAGGCAATGTTTATAGAAATGCTCTCAGTCACTGAGCATTTGGTTTATATTGCGTGAAGTCATGTTTGCAAATTAATTATAAAATAAATCTTTGCAAAGTATGAGAAAGTAGCTAGGCTGTGCTATAAACTCTTTTAATTAAACTATGTTTTTAGCTTTAACAACAAAGCTTTGTTAAATATATCGCAAACTTTGTTTTGCTTGTTTTGGCTATTTATGTAATTGCACTGGCAGAGTTTTATAGATGCTATAGTAGTTTAACTAAATAACACATGTTTGTAGTGCTGGTTTATTATTCTTGCTTACATCCTAACAATATTGGGTAGGATCAATAGATGCAGCACAGAGCTCCAAGCTTCCAACTCTAAACTCCAAGCCACCTAATCACTTCAAACTCCAGTGACCCCAAACTTTGCGCTGCATGAAGCAGTTTCCCAGCAATATAGCTTGAGGTGTTGCAGAGTAGAATAGGATAAACTAAGCGGGTTGCACAACCCACCCCACCCTTTTAAGAGTTTGAGCCACTATAGCACAGCACGGTGATTATGTCTATGCTAAATCTTGCATGCAAATAAAAACCTTACCATTACTATCATTTTGAATTTAATGTGATCTGAAGAAAAAGCATTTATATAACATATGCCCAATATATTTTTATTATAGCTCAAGTTATTAGACCATGTTTTTGAGTTTTACTTTGGGTGAAATTTTGCAGTATATTCATCTGGATAGCTTCTAGCATATTAGTTGTTCGCAAACTTCATAAGGAAACCTAAACGCTATATAGAACCTATGTTGTCAATCTTATTGAAGGGAAGACCATATTATATTACAATATTGATAAAAGAAAAATTGTTGAGTGTCAATTACACCCTGACATGCCATCTTGTAAACATATACATGTAACCTATAGTTTATGAAGCAGGGAGCAGCTGTGGTCCAGGGGTTAAAGCGTTTGCTTTGTGAACCCGAAGTCATGGGTTCAAACAAAGATAAAGGCAATTGGTGATGTTAGGAAGGGCATCCAGTCATAATTGCTCCTGTGCCTCATATGAACAAGTCCTTAGCCTGTTCTAATAAACACCCTTTCCATCAGGGTTTCTCACAGGGATATAGCGACTATAAACTTGCGCGAGTTTTTTTGAGTTTATGAAGTCAACAAAAGTCTATAAATTCCAGTAAGCTTACCATGGATCTTTTGACGAAATATTTCTCTTTTAACATTTAAAATATGTATATTTGCAGCCTGTATGCATAACACATTAGTACTTTATAATTTATAACCATGACACAGTATATAATTATGCAATTAATTGCACAAGTTATTGATCCAATATTGCAGTCACACTTTATAAAAGTTAGTGACATACTTTGAAATTAATCAGAAAGGAAACAGCAGCAGCATGGACAACACAACTATCGACAGCGTTAGTTCAGGCAGCGTTAGTTCAGACAGCATCAGTACTGGAACCTTTAGCAACTCCAGTGTACCAATCTGTAAAGGATTCACCGACATCTGCACTCGTCCTGAGTACGAATACACGCTAATATCGGTAAACATTTTATCTCTCATTATAAACATTCTTCATTTGGTAGTCTTAAACCGGCACAAGAAATTGAAAGGAACAGCATATTTGAGTCTGTTGCAATGTATTTGTGTGCTGGACATTCTGTCTGCTGCTGCCTACGTGGTGAGAGTTCTGTGTTTCCTTCACGTAACTCTTGCTGAAGCACCCGTTTGGTGTGGTCTCCTTACTCAGACCCTCTCCAACACGGTGACTCATTACCGATACACAATGCTGGCGGTCGGATGTGCGGAACGATACCTGGCTGTTTGCCATCCCTTTCAGTACGAAGGAAACGCTTTCACCCGGCACTTGAAACTTTGGAGTTGTCTGCTAGTGCTTCCTATTCTAGGACTATTCGCGATGCGGGAAATCTTGTCGAGAAATAGAGTGTGCATTCATCCAGTAGTGGGAATGATCACATCTTCGTTACTGAATGACATTGTTTTCATTTCCGTTATTTTGGTGCCATCTTTTATAGCCTCAGGATTGCTTTTACTAATTTTCAAAGAACTTCGCAACATGAAAAGACGTAGACAAGCTCAGATAGATGAAGGATTAGAATCTGCCTCCAGATACATATGTGTAATATTTGTAGCCTTCATGGTGTGTTTAATTCCAGTGACTGGCTCTTTCTTTACTAAGATGTTTTCCAGGAGACCTACAGAGTATACAGCTCTGTTTGTCACGCTCTTCAACTCTTTGTATGGGATCGTGAACACCTTAGTCTACGGCTGGATGCATGAGAACTACAGGGCTATACTTTTTGATCTTCTAAGATGTCGTAAAGAATGACTGTTTACAAAGAAAACTGTAATGTGATATAATTAGTGAACGAACACTGTATTACTTTATATAAAGGTGATTGGGAATTATGCATGTTGTTTTTATGATGTTGTAAAAAATTGTTATCGCTAATAAAGAGACAGTTTTTTAAGTACATTGTTTTTATTTGAGCAAAAGTGTATAATATATCAAATATACGTTCTATAGACAATATTATATAAACTCATACAAGTTTATAGTCGCCATTACTGTGCGAAAACCTCTAGACCACGGCTGCTCCCTTTTCTGTAGACGATCAATGCAACCAGGCCATTCTATGTAGCATGCTGCATGGCTTCCATATTGTTCAGCAGAGTTGCTTACAATTATTTAGCAACCTTGTTGCTAATTTCAAGACCCGAATCTACCCTTTATTATTTTGTTTGCAATCTATAGGAAGATTACGAATCAGGGTCAAGATAATATTATATAGTGTGTATAAATAGGATGTTACATATTAATAATTATATAACATATCATATAATCATCACATCTCAAAGGAATAATATAATATCATTGAGCTTTATTCCATATTCAAATGAACCACAGGGCTGCTCAAAATAACCTTGACCTAATATTCTCACCCTGGAAGCTGAGCCCTTTGGACCAATCAATAACTGCAGTTTTCAGATATAAACACATTAAACAAGGTGACTTGAGATCACTGCATAATATTACAGAGTCACCTTGAAGGTCAGCTTTGAAATTAATGCAACCACTGCTGCTAGCCCTTAGCATGTTTACTATAGTATAATATTATGTATTATAATGGGAATTGGGGATTAATTAAAGCAATCTCAGGAACACTGCTATAGCAATGGGAATACCATTGTATACATAATAAATATTTAACATAGTAGAAATGAACTGTATGTTATATATTACATAATATAATATATTCTGTTTTAGTAGATAATATTATAAAGCTATCTTAGTATATTACTATAAATGCACTGTCTATATATAATTTTCATGTAGGACAGCAAACATTACCAGGTTGTTGAATAAATATAATTTACACTGCAATAAGTCAAATAACAGTTAAAGCCTATTTTTATCACTTAGAACCATAAAAATTAATTACAATACACTGCTCCTTCCATATCTCACTAAGTTACAGTACTCCCTTCATATCTCACTAAACTACAGTACTCCCTCCATATCTCACTAAGCTACAGTACTCCCTTCGTATCTCACTAAGCTACAGTACTCCCTCTGTATCTCACTAAGCTACAGTTCTCCCTCTGTATGTCACTAAGTTACAGTACTCCCTCCGTATCTCACTAAGCTACAGTACTCCCTCCGTATCTCACTAAGCTACAGTACTCCCTCTGTATCTCACTAAGTTACAGTACTCCCTCCGTATCTCACTAAGCTACAGTACTCCCTCCATATCTCACTAAGTTACAGTACTCCCTCCATATCTCACTAAGCTACAGTACTCCCTCTGTATCTCACTAAGTTACAGTACTCCCTCTGTATCTCACTAAGTTACAGTACTCCCTCCATATCTCACTAAGTTACAGTACTCCCTCCATATCTCACTAAGTTACAGTACTCCCTCCATTTCTCACTAAACTACAGTACTCCCTCCGTATCTCACTAAGCTAGGGATTGCAAAACTTCAAATCGTGACAAATTAGAATATTAGATCCAACTAACAGAATCTAGCCGTTAAATTCGGCCATTTTGTCTATACATACATGTATATGCTACAAAATGGGGGAGGGGTTTAAGCCCTTCTCGTGACTTTAAATGAAAGTCTGAGATCACTCACTGCATAATGTTTTTATAAACATTACGCAGTGAGTGATCTCAAGAAAATAACTTTTTATGCCATGTTCTGTAGAGAATGCTTACATATTTAATGGAGGAAATTATTTCTAATGGAAAAATATATTTATGCAACGTTTTTGATACAACTTATATAGATGAGAACAGTTATGCTACAAACTCTATATCACCGTGTTTCATAGCTTATATATCCAAAGGGATTTCTCATTTAGTGTGTGTGTGGCACACTGCACGGCACACTGCACGGCACACTGCACGGCACACTGCACGGCACACTGCACGGCACACTGCACGGCACACTGCACGGCACACTGCACAGCACACTGCACAGCACACTGCACAGCACACTGCACAGCACACACATATAGCACAGATTACAGGTAATTTGAAGTTCTGTTCCACATTTTAAATGCCTGTGGTTTGACAGTTTTCTTATTTTCACCAATTGTCTTGTTATACTAGCTGTTATCACAAAATGTAAATATTGTAGTAACTTGTGGGTTAAATTGAATGGAATCAGGCGGAGAACATAACTTTTTGTTATAGAAGAGACAAGAGAAAGTGTTGAAATAGTGTGTGTGTGTGTGCTGTATCTTTATTGTAATCTTGGTCCTTCCAGTACGAGCTCCAGTCCTCAAGTGACTGTAGCTTAAAATGGGCTTCCTTGTATATTAACAGGACAAAGGGCTTTCAGAACCTTCGACCGACAGCAGGCCGAAGTTTGGCCAGGTATGCCGACAGTCGTCATGTCGGCAACCGACATTCGGTCTGTCGGCTGAACTCGGTCCAACTGTCGGTTTACATGAATCAACAAAAGTGAGTTCCAAGTAAGTGTTAGGTATAATTAGAAGAGGGGAAAAGAGCAATGCTAGCTATAATAGTTACTGTTAAATTGGCGTTCTTATGGTGATGTGTAACAAGGGAGGGTAACTCTAATATTTACCACAATATTACATGAGCAATTGAATGCTTTATACTATAATCCCTATGATTTAGTGATAACTTTAGTAATGCCACTAGCATCAAAAGCAATAAATTGAAAGTTAACTCCACTGTTGCATGTCTAAAAATAAGAAAATTTTGTTTTGTACAGCATAATTTTTTCTAACAATACGACTCATAGGATAGCAGTTGAGATGCCCTATAGCGGTTAGATGCATGCCTTGTATGACATAATTCATAGGTTTAGGCTCAGACTGTTGTGCGAGCTGTCAAGGGGGTTCTTCTGTCCATATTTCCTTCTGTGATACCGTAAAGGCCCTCAGATTATGTTACCAGCATATAAAACTTGTATTTGGAGCTTTTCGTGTGATAGACTTTGGACAATTGTTAGTTTAGTAACTTTCTTATAGCCTTATATTGGCCCAACCTTCTGCAAGATAGACACTATGCACTTTAATCTTTATGGAATATGCTACTGTAGATTACAATTTCCGATTCCTTCAACACATTGGAAAACAGTGGCCTATAGGCGTTCATAGCAATGGCCTAGTAAACACAAGGCTAGTGGTTTGAACCAAAGTATACCTGGTAGAGGGAGGTAGAGACCATTTAATGTGTTAGGAAAGGCATTCAGTCATAATTGATTTTCTCCCATAATAGAAGACAGTTAGTTCTTTAGCGTGCTTTTTATGGACCTTTCAGCATGGCTGAGTTAATGTGTTTCTACATATAGACACAAAACTTGTTAAAGGTGAAGTTTAAATCAATAATTCCACGTCTTTGTTTTAAATTGCCAAAAGATATTACGCCATGCTGTAATTATAATGTTTTTATATTTAGCAATTTAGGACATATATTATCCTGGTAAGCTCTCCTCTATCTTATATAGCGCATTACAAAATAATAAGTTAAGTTATAAGCTGTTGGGCCATGTCCTGCTATATTCTTATGTTCTGTCTTTAGGCCTAGAGTGCTATATATTCATAAATCTTTATAATAAAAACCGGCAAACAACTTTATTGTTTTTTTTATTCCGTCTGCAAATACATTGGCCTAGTAAACGCAAGGCTAGTGGCTTATAGAATCCAGGTTGAAGAATAAGAAGGATATTGAGTCATAATTGCTTATTTTCTACAAGAAAGAGTATTTCCCTAGTTTGTTTTAAAGACATTTTTACCAGAGCAAAAGTTCTGACAAAAATGGAGAGTGTGAAATTACAAGAATATTTTTGTTTTTTATATACACAAAAGTTATTGCAGGTGAGTCATGAATTGCTTTTCTTACTTTTATAATTTAAAAGTAAGTTATCTAAATGCATCTATTAAGTGAAAGATGTAACTGAAGATGCTCAAGTTAGTGTTTATTGATTAACAACATGTAAGTACATCACAGAGACAAAACTAAATAACAAAAATAATATTTATTAAAAGCATTGTCGAGTTGCATTAAACAAAGTTTAACTTTTAAAGACAATAATTTCATTATAAAACAATGGTGTTAATGTACAATAAGATGTAGCCTATATATTATAATATAAGTAAAATGCACAACTTCACGATATATATTCAACTTGTTTGTGAGTTAATGAATTGCGCAGATCTATAAGGTTTACTCAGTTTATTCCCTGTATATATCGTTAGTAACATGTTCGATGAGACATATACTCTAAAATTTGAGCATTCAACAGTCACTCGGATATATATTCAAACTTTGCCACTGTGTATCGCAAAGGCTTGAGCTTTTGTTTATAACGTGATGTATGATTAACAATTTCCTCTGTTGGTAGGAACATTTTCGGAGGGTTGTACTCTGACATTTTTAACACGAAGTATTCTCAGGATGTGAGCGCTGTAGCCAGGAGTCATTACGATGTACACAACAATGTTCATGATACCATAAACAGCTTGGTAAAACATAGATATCCACCTAATCACATTAGCCGGTTCCTTTGGCAAAGCTTCAATAAGATTTAGGATCACTGATAAGAAAGCTGGAACATAAAGCAAGTAAAACGTAATGCAAATAATCAAAATGTATTGAGCTGATCTTTTCACCATTAAGTCATCTGGTCCAGCTGCGCTCCTCTGCTGCATTTTTCTAAGTTCTTTCCAAGTTTTGAATAGCAGAACCACACACGTTGTTAAAGTTATTGTTATGGAGCTTGAAAAAACTACATCAGTTTGAACATTGAATTCCATTGGCATAGATCCAAACACGCCAAAACAATATTTCCTAGTGTTAGTGGCTAAGGGAACACCCATCACGATAAGACTAGCTATCCAGATTGCGCCAAGACAAACTCCTAAGTTGTTAAGCACTTTGTTTGTCTGTACATTGAATGGTTGACATATGGAGACATATCTTTCATAGCTACCAGTTACCAAAATGAGATTTCGGGCAAAGTATGTAGCAAAACCAAGTATGTTGATTACAACTTGATACACCAATACCTTTTTCCTTGGTAGTTTTACCACGAGCCTGTTCAGGTCACAGCTGACATATAAGGTAAAGACTATACCTGTGGCTATGTCTGAAATTCCAATATTCACCACGATCCAAAAATATCTATTTCTTTTTGACTTGTCCACGGTTTTCAGCACAATCAAGTTTAGAATGTTGCATACAACACCAAATAAGTTGACTACTATTAATACTGCAGGAGTAGTAGAATCAGCACAAAATTCTGTTACATCATCACACAGGAAGCTATTGTTCTCCATTAAGAGTTTTCGGTATACAGATTCAGACTGTGTTGATGATGCAACAGATTACAATTTCAAACCTTCTCCGCTTGAACTTGATTCTTAAATTGAAAAACTAGACAGAGATGTATTGTATGCTGTAAACGAGCAATACTACTTTGTGTGAAAATATAATTACAGAAACATTTTAAGGTAAATAAGCTTAGATAATAAATATATTGAATTTGTAAAGCTTACAACAGAGCATGTAAGATTGTTCATATATAAATTTTTAAATGAACACATGTCTTGGTTGATTGAAAATGTAATTACATGTATTCTCACAAAGAATATCAAAGAGAACAGAACAATTTAAGAGCAACATAGAAAGTACTTCACGAACTGGCTGCTCTTCTTTAAATATGCTTTAATCAATGGTTTTTGTTCTAATCTCTTTCTGTAGAAAGGAAACATAGAAAGCATCTCACAAACTGAATTTTCTGTTTCAACTGTGCTTAAATCAATAATATTCGTTTTAGTGTCATCCCATGAAAATAGAACACACATACACTAGTCATTTTCATGCACATTTTGTCATGATATATATGGTGTTACATTTTATTTTCTTTCTGCATGTAGCAAATGTAATACAATGTTTTTTTTAAGCTTGCCATAGATGATGCTCAATCTTTAAGTGTGTGTGTGTGCCCGTGTGTGTGTGCGCGTGTGTGTGCATGTAGAATAGCCAGAAACTAGAAAATGTCACTAAAGGTATAAGCAGAAAGATATGTTGGAGTTATCTTCCCAGCAGGCAGGATTCACGTACTCTGTACCTGCCGTCCACTAGCTGAGCTGAAACATAGACTAAACTGATGGATATTCATTGTTTGCATCACAATTAGAAGATTATGTAGTTTAGGAAATAACAAAATATATCCATCTTCAATGTTTGACAATTAAGCATGACAGCTGTCAATGAAGCATATAAACCAGTGACGAAATAATTGTATTTTCACAAACATATTTTATTAAAAACTTGCTGACTGCATATGTTAACAACAGTATGGATAAAAATATTAATTTAATATCAACATCAATTATTAGGCAATACAATTCTTGCAAAATAAAGTTATTATATAAGGTACATATAGTGCGAATCTAATTGAAAATTATATTATGGGTTCTTTTGTTGATTAGCTGATCAAAAACAAACTCTTATATAGCTAATTTAATCTTTACAGCAGCTTATTGCATATCTCCTTAGTTTACAGCTGTTATATGTATAGTTCTCAGTCTATCACACTAAAACACAGTGTCTTTGTCTTGCACAGCAACGTCTACCACATCCATCCACTCTAACCAACACATTCTCCCTTCAGCTCATATACCTCTAGATAACAAACTCTAGAATCAAGTGCTTTATGACAAACAGACAGACTAAAGTAACATCACAGTGACTAACAGAAGTATACTATATGTATATTATATTGTTTATACTTACTTGTGCCAGACCTATAGTATACAACCATGATATATGATTTGACTAATAAGTAGTAATGTAAGTACTATGTTCAATATTACACTGCAGCTACATTATATAATAAATCTCAATTGATAATTATAATTAATTAGCTGCAAATTTGACATAATAATACAAATATAATATTTCAAATAGCATGTATTTGGAAAAATTCTTATTAACTAAATTAGACAATGTACTAAGCTAGTTGTGTTGCAGATAAAAATGTTCATCAGTTTTGTTATGCTCACTGATGAAATTTTTAGTTGCTTTTCTGTTTGCTTCACATTAAGTGACAACATGGAGGGAAGAAACTAAACATAGAAATTTTGTAGGCATCGCTAAGTTAATTAAACATATAAACTCTAATCAATATAAAGTATATAATGTACTACTTGCGTGCATTAAAAATATATTATTTAAATGCTGAAGATGTGCATGTATTGCATTTTAAGAGAATCGGAGTTGTTTTCTCTACTTTATAGCATGTAGTTTGTTCAAATGAAATGTAATCTAATTAAGTATCACGTGCATAATAATATGGATATTAGTTGTTGGTGTAAGTTAAGTAGACGTCGTTGAAAAGCCGGAAAAACTAATTCAAAGTTGTTGCGCCCAATGTGATTAGTAAGTATTTAATACGTTTTCTATAACCTATACGGATTATATTATATGCTAATAAATCTGAAAGCTGGGCCACGGGGCACCATTGGCATAGGAATTTGTTCACTTTGCTGTCTATCAAGCTGACGTTCACCCTTGTTTGGCTGCACTCGCTGTTGATTGCTGCCCATGGCTCTAAGAAAACCTACTCGAACTATTTATGGCGAAGAACTGTAAGTGTAAGTTATGTTATTTGCTGAACTCTTTTTATTGTATAAGTATTTTTATAAATAACTTTAATTATTATTAACTCAACTGACAGTGACAACTGTAAAACTAAACCAGTAAATCATTACATTTTGATTTTGATTTAGTTTTACTAAAAGTAATAGTAATACTAATAGTAATAGACAATATTTATAATTATTAGTCTAATTAGACTAATACTAATAGTTATAGTATTACTATTACTATTACAGTATAAGTATTGCTATTAGTATTAGTATTACTTGTAGTTGTACTACTTTATCAATACGCAATAGTAATACTAATACTAATAGAGTAATACCAATAACTATAACTATAAGTAATAATTATATTAATTATTAATATTATTTCAATTTAAAATACTGAAAATAGTGAGAACTGGGAAGCGTCTAATTCTAACGGAGAAATTCTGCCTATTCTGCCTACTCCTAGCGTCTAACCAGTGACTGGATGAGTGGATGACACCAATTTGAATTTGTATAATTAGTGGTAGCCTGTACTAGGTCTAGTGTAGCAAAAGAAGTTAGTGTTACGTTCCAGTCCTTAAAATAGTTTCAGACTCATTATGATTATCAAACCAAAATTCACGAAATGCTAGTTTTATTTTCGATATAATTATAATTAAACCTAAATTAGGATTTAATTTTGAATTGATAAATCCATATTTTAGTTATACTGATAGTTGTAGTGATACTATAATACTAGTAATAGTAGTAGTTTGTAATTGTTTCACTTTCATCTCCCATAATTTTAAAATGATTTTGCTTGTATTCCTTGTAACATTATGATTGTGGCGCAGTCTCAAGATTGCTCTAGGAAAAACTTGTAGTATAAATCAGAGCAGACTTGTTTGCGAAAGGAGCAAGCAAACATTTCCTTTATCAATTAATATTACCTTGTACACTGTATAAGTAAATATTCTAATAGTTCTCACTTGGTAATCAAGTAGGTACATAGCATTAAAAGTATTGGTATCAGTATTCAACTTTGAATTTCTCTCTGGCAGATGGAAGTTGTTAGTCTTTATCTTGAGTGGCCATTGTTTTATTAGTGCTAGCTAGTTGCTAAGTTATAGTTGCTTCTTTCTCTATTAGCATTCCTCTTTTTAGTAATCAGCAGTCTAAAATATTTGCCTTCTCCAACCTAGCACAGCATGTGATTAATATTGGCTGTGGGAATTGGCAATACTTTGGTTTTAGTTGTACTGTAGTGTAATGTAGAAAATTCTGGTCACAATTCTTCAACAAATTTCCACCTTATGTCATTGATGGTTTAGAATTGTTCAATCTAGCTGGAAATTTTTGCCGCAAATAAAAGTGGCATATAACTCTAAGTGCTGTGAAACATGTTGAATATTATATCAGTGTTTATTTTCACTCGCTAA
Source organism: Bugula neritina (assembly GCA_964035545.1). Classification (NCBI taxonomy): domain Eukaryota; kingdom Metazoa; phylum Bryozoa; class Gymnolaemata; order Cheilostomatida; family Bugulidae; genus Bugula; species Bugula neritina. The sequence continues at coordinate 2,726,154 of OZ037770.1, forward strand.
TCAACGCGGCTATTCTGTCAGGTATGGCAACTGAAGCAGTGGATGAGAGCCTCTCCAACAAGATGGCAGCCAGGGAGTGGAACAACTGACTAACAGCCAACAGAATAGAAAGGTTCCAATATTTGTGAGTTTTACTAACTAGTTACTAGTAACACATTCCTTACCCTGTGGCCATCATACATATTCAAGGGTGCAAATTGCCAGCTGTAATTTCGTTTCTACAGGTTGTAGTTGCTGTCTCTTGACACTTTGTGTTTGAAGCTGTTCTATATTTCTAGAATAAAGATGTTGCCATCCAGTTTAAAGAATTATCCACAGCTTGCTTAGAGGACAGGAAGTACTCTGCATGACTGTGACTAAGTATTTGGTGGAAGTGGTAACTTGAATTACTCTATACTGTAAAATATCCTCTGTAAGTTAGTTACTAGGCGGTGTCATTCACACTGAAGTTGATCCTGTGTCTTGCGTCAAAATGTCACTCTGACACTCATAATATTGCTACTCATACTCACTGTAACTCATACTGTTAGTCTTACTCGTACTCATACTCTCACACTGTTACTCATACTAATGAAATACAATGTTGACTCTCTTTATATAATATATAAAGTATTTTATTTACTCTGATAAAGTGACACAAAGCTTTACGTTATGTCAACTGACTATATTTCATGATATTAGTTTTATTTAATTAAGCATACAATTCACATGCTGAAAGCTTTTTCTTTTCTATTCCATCTGCTCAAGTGCTGAAGAATATCAGTGTAGCAGTGTGGTGTAATGCAGACTGGAATATCTTATAGGTGTTCCATTATATTACAAATTGCTTTCTAATACTAGTTCGGTGAACCCTACAATTATACATTACTGTTGACACTTACTGAAGCTAAACTATCCTTCAAATCCCTGTTTGTTCTCTTATTGTCTGCCGATGAATAAAATTTCACTGATGCTTCTTACAACTTACTTGAACGATTTATTGGCATCCATGTACCAATCATAATACTTCCACCATTTCCATGTTGAAGCTTCAGTGGGAGCAGCTCCACTAATGAGTTTGCTGTTATAGGCTCTCCAACAAGACATGTATGAATCTTGTAAATTCGCCCACTTCTTCTTACACTCATCCCTTCAAATATATACTTAAATTTCAATAAATATTACAACTATTACTATTAGTAATAACTATTACTATAATTTTTAGTAATATAACTGTGCTAGTTTTAGTTTACCTAATGGCTAATAATTACAAGGTTGGGTAGCTCTTAGTTTCATACTCATAGTTATTTATTTTTTTTCATTGACAAACGCCAACGGTAGCATAGCAAGCAACCATTGTCACCCGGTGATTAAAAATATCCCTTTGGTTATTATTAAGAAAGAAGTCTGCGAGTATGACTATGAGTATGATAATGATGAAGTAATGATCATGATGATAATCATTATCATAATGACAATTTCATTCTTACCAATCCACTCCTTTGCAGTTTTTTCAGACATAACTCTCGCAACATCAACCCAGTTGTTACTTTTTACAGTTCGGGTGTCCTTGTAATCACCGTGAGATTTATCCCACAGGCATCTCCTAGATCTACCTTCATTGATGAGAATCTCTTGCTAGTCATTCATTTTGATTTTGAAAATTGAAAAACAACGCACCAGGAAACAGAAAACAAAAAATGGTACTGTGATTGTGATTTTTCGTCCATCGTCATCGTTGTGTACATCCAACGATGACGATTTCGTTTGAATTCCCTCAAATTTTTTCGTGCAAATGTTTTTCGTGTCACATAGACGATTTCGTGTGATTCTCACGATCGTGTGGCCAGGCCTTTACTATGTCTTTGTTATCTGAATTTTTCTGGACACCCTATAGGGCAAGATGAAAAAGGATAAATATAAAAAGCTATATTTGTATCATAGTGTACTAACCAGCTAATATCGGGTCAATTTTTGTAGCAAACTCTGAATCTGATAATCAATTTACTGGGTTATTAAAGTCTTCAAGATTTTCTGTAAGCTAAGGTTTTTCTAGCAGTCCGTCTTTGTTTGCTAATGGATTTGCGTTTTACTAGTATCATGGATAAATATCAACCCTAATTAATATCAGGGATCGATTTTAAACTATGCCGCTTGATCAACAAAGCTTGAATATGTTTACTTTTTCAAAGTTTCTAGTATGCTATTGTTTTTATTGCAATTCTGGCACGGAAACCATTTGGAACACGAAACATTCGTTTGAAGGAATAGTTGCATTTTCTGCATTGTTTAGGTTCAGTCTAACAGAATATTTTGTCATCACAATTTTGCTTTATTCATTAGTAATTTATTTGGAGTGTGATAGCTAACAAATATAAATATATAGTTTCACTTAACATAGAAATAATATATAATATTTGAGTTTATATATAATAATGTATTTATCAACATTTTACTGTGGTTACACTATTGGTTTCCGGCAAAATCATAATTACAGCGTAATGTTATTTTGTCACTTTCACCAGTTGTAAATTTTGTATCCCCCCCTTCCGACCTTTTAGTTGAGTACTTTCAAAAACTGCTGACCAGTAGGAATGTTGTTTTTAATTCCTTTGGTTTGAAACTTGCTTTCACACTTTGACCAGCAGTAATGGATTTTAATAATTTGCATTGCAGATCCATCACCAATGAATTATTCCTTTAACAATCCTGGAATACGCCAATTAAAGTCTTTCTGCTGCTTGCAACACTTGGCATGTCTTAATTTTTCCCCCATTTTCTCCCGTCATCTCTCAACAACACAGTTTTAGTGATATAGAGAGAAGTAAGGCCTTGAAGCCCAAACCACTCACTGTACTCTTAAAAAGCCTTCTTTTGAGTTCTGATTTCACCAAATTTTCTAAGCTACCATTGGGAGCTGTATTGGCTAATTTAGTATACAGTATATTGAAAAGTATCCCTAGGAACGTAAACTTCTGTAAAATCGTAATATAATTGTAACATCCTAAGCTTCACATTCCAGTAATTGCCAATCACAGTAAATATTACAAGCGGATTTCATATTTTACTCCATAGTGAGACTTGGCATTAGATCGTTTCATGGTTGTTACTGTACTGATGCATTCAAGACAAAGCATCTTCTGCAGGAATTCTATCCAAGCATCATTTACTGCCTGTTCTGCTCTGCAGTTCTTGCTAGTTTGCTCATGCTCTGCAGTTCTTGCTAGTTTGCTCACCACTCAGCTACTAATCAACTAATATTAATAGACAGCTAATGATCAATCAATAAGGTCACATTTACCAACTCAAAAGGCTGTAGGTTTAGTGTGGCTGTAATAGAGGTACTGAGGCTACACCTACTGACTGTTTGTAGAGAAAGCGAGACTTCTACAGGTTTTGATTATGATGTGTTTTTAGCTAACTTATCCATCCTGCTGTAACGGCTGCCATTCACCTATTTAGCTCTACATCACTCCATGATGTACTTTACAAAGTAATCCACAATTTGTCCCTGCAATGTTTCATAAAAAGTCCACTCTTGTCATCGACGAGTTGAAAAGAAGACTAAACAATTTGGAAAAGCACTTATTCTTCTACTTGTGGGGTGCGTAATTCACCAGGGGCTCTCTGCAATATATTCCGATAGCCAAGAAACAGTTTCACACTTTTTATATAATTGGATTTTGTCATATAGAACACAGTACCCCTCAGTCTGTTCATACGAGAATTGCTTTGCTCCACAACTTGTTTGTTGATACTTGCCATTCCCGGGTAAAGTCTGGTGTTGTATGCATCTGAGCTACCTTTAAATACACCATCCAAACTATAAATAAAACTTGGTTACGTGCTGAATAGTAAAAAGCTGATTTTTAATTTGTAATTACAAGATAGTCCTCTCACCAAACTGTTTTTTTTTCAGTGAACATCGAAACTGGGTGCTTTAAAAGAAACAGGATCTCTGTTAGGGGAGGTACAACATACCAGCAATGTTTTTCAATAACATAAGCCAAGAATAGCACTAAAATAAAATAATATGCAGTACATTGTTCCCTTTGGAAATGGAGTCCTAAAAATTATAAAAGCTGTGTAAGTGATTCTACTTCATCTAAAACTTGAAATTTATAGCAATTACTTAAAAAAACCAATTAAAGCATTTTTAGAAAGCTGTACATTGTCGGCAACGTAGTTCCCACACCTACAAAAATGTGGCAGCATTGGTAGACAACAGGATGTGGTTTCTCTGCTGGACTTGTGTTGCGACAGTGAATGTTATTAGATGCTTGCAAAAAAATTTTTAAATTGGAAGTCTTCTTTGCACATCCTTGTTTCGAAACTAAAAAGCATATGTATCGTCCAGCATCTTCTGCTATGACATCATACAAGCGTAGCGATGGACTGTCAGGTTGAAGATCATATAATCATTCTCTCTGAAATTTGTGACGTAACATATATTGGCCAGCATCATCTTTGCTGATGAATTTTTCTTGATGGTAATTTTGGATTCAATAATAAAGTCTCACGAGAAGGATATTCGACCATCAGGTTGAAAATCATGTAGTCATTCATCTGAAGTTAGATACATAGTACATATACTGTTGCTGGAGCACACTGTTTCAGTTACTGTGATTTTTAATAATCTGACAGGTTTCCTGTAAATTGGTTTTCTTCAGTTACTGTCAACAATTTGACAAAAAATACATTCGCAATATAAACAAAGAAAGGATATTTTATTTTTTCACATTTCTATAAGTTGTTTCAGCAAAATTTTTTAAATTATCTTCGTCTAATAATACTCCGTACCTACCATAACACCTAAAATAAACACCACATATTATAATATAGCTCCACTCAACACGGAAATAATATGTAATATAAAATAATATATCATTGTATACACGTTTTCTATCAGTAGGCTATAGACTTTATTATTCTCCGTGACTGTATTGGAACATTTTGGTTAAGTATGTTGAAAGGTATCGAGTAATAGTGTAATAGTTAACATACTTTCTTATTTAATTAGCTCAATTTCTCACAACAGCTGTCATTCATATAGCTGAAGATGCACTGATTCTCCGTTTACAACTGCATTTAACCACCTAATGTCTTCTTAATTTTTTATCGACATAGCAATTTAGCAATTTGGATTTTTCATTTTTACTATAAGATTTAATAGGCTTTTCCACTATTTTTGACAATACATTTGCCAATGTTGGCTCTTTTTTCATGAAGAATTGGCCCCTGCATTAGAAATTGAAGATTTATATACTTTCCACTCCCCTACAAATTCAACTGAACTTATGAAGAATTTTTCAAAAATATTTATATGTACTCGTAGTTATATTTTTGTGGTTAATTGGCCGTTTGGATTCGGTTACAATCCCATCCCTCTCCCACAGCTAGGTTGAGGATTTTTTGCTGATGTGTTTGCTCTGCTAAACCTGTGTTGTGACTTTAGTAGTTTTAAATTTTGTCAAAGACTTCAAAAAAAGTGGGATAGTTTTCTGTTCACCCGCATCCTACAAAAGTTGCAAAATATGGATTGTGCCTGAATCTGGAAACCTGTTGTAAGGTATTGGTGAGGTTTTCATAATATACAAAACAGCATGTTTAGGTAATTTTGAAGCCTTTTTATAACAGTTCATGCACTAGACCCCTAACATAAAAGCTGGCTTCCTAGTCAATAATGTTATTTAAAACTCTTTTAATGTCATGGTAATAAATGTCAAATCAATAAAGGCATTCATGCTCCGTATTCACATGCTTTTCACAACGCCCTAAAGTACAACACATAACCAGTTTCCACATCAATCACGACACCAACCCCATGATGAGATGGTTATACCCTCTTCTACCACATTTCATCAAAACTTACAGTCACATTCAAAATATCATCCACCATAAGCCTTTCTCACAGATGCACAAACTGACACCCATAGCCTTTTGGCAATTTGAAAAAAAGTGTGCGGCCCAAGGAGTGAAATTTTTCTCTACTTCTAAGTGCGTTATGCCTTGAAATCTGTTGAGCTTATCAGAAGTGATCCCTCTTCCTTTATACGCCAAAACTGCTTCTTTACTTGTTGGTACTGGTTCAGATTTAGGTTCAGTTTCAAGTTCTATTTCAGGTCCACAATCATTACATATACATACATATTTAATATAAAAACCCTACTTGTATTTAGTATTGGGCGTATTTTAAACAAAAAGATTAAAACATTGAGAGCAAAAAAGTTTGAATAAAAAGCTGTTCAAAGAGCTTATTTTAAAATTAAGCATGCAGGACAATTTTCAAAAGCAGAAGCACTCATCAGCCACATTAGAATCCCACCTAGATGAATTTTTAGCTTACACTATAATTAGAAACATTAGAACTAGATGCAACCCCCACTACATATAGCACAACTGCTACTAGCCACAGTTTGAGTTATATTCATAATTCTGCAGACTGCGATTAATTTGAAATTGAATCACTTAGTGTATTTTTCTTTTTAAAATTAACTGATCTAGCAGCTTTGGTTGTCTTCTTCCTTCTATAATTTCTATTAGTGGTAGTTGTTGGTATAATTGGCAATATTTATGTGGGTTTTCGCAGACTTCCTGGGGAGTAGTTATTATATGCTACCTAAAGTATTATGAACTAATTTATAAAAATATAGTTTCACAAAGGATTAATTTGGTGTATCAAATTGGCTGCGCGAGGTATATTGTGTTATAGCACACATTCTTTACATTATTTTGATTTTTTTTAATAATCTGACAGGTTACCTGTAAATTGGTTTTCTTCAGTTACTTTATTCAATGTTGTCAAACTAAAATGTTATGTTGTGTTAGGAATAAGGCTATTGGGGATGTCGCTGTTTTTTTTCAATGAAGTCTCATGAGAAGGATCTTTGACCATCAGGTTGAAATTCATGTAGTCATTCATCTGAAGTTGGACACGTAGCACATATACTGTTGCCAGAGCACACTGTTTCAGTTTATCATATCTATCTTAAGGTCACACAAAGGGCTTTTGCCTGTATCCTGAGTACAACTATGCATTTTTTGCACTTGCACATACAAAGTTATTATAGATAAAAATGAGTCATAATGTTAAGTTAATATCACCACCACCACCACAATATAGCAACTGCAGCTATGCCAACGACCATCATGGTAATTTTTTCGACTAAAATTGTCAAGATATCTGTTTGCTAAGTCTCTTAAGCTTCCTATCCACTTGGTCTATTTGTGTATGCGTTAGCTTGAAGATCATATAATCATTTTCTCTGAAATTTGTGACGTAGCAGATATACTGGCCAGCATCTTTTTCTTTGCAGAGGAAATTTTCTTGATGGTATTTTTGGATTCAATAATGACGTCTCACGAGAAGGATATTCGACCATCAGATTGAAAATTATGTAGTCATTCATCTGAAGTTAGATACATAGCACATATACTGTTGCCAGAGCACACTGTTTCAGTTATTGTGATTTTCTAATAATCTGACAGAATACCTGTAAATTGGTTTTCTTCAGTTACTTGATTCAATGTTGTCATACTAAAATGTTATGTTGTGTTAAGAATATAGCTATTAGGGGTATCACCGTTTTTCTTAAACTACCATATTGCTTCGCTTGTTTAAAGGATCAAAAGGATTGCCCACTAATGGAGTACATGCTCAAGGCTTGGTGTGCACTTCTGAGATATTTTGCATGCTTATAATAAAAATGCAAAAACTCTTGACAATTTTACATGGTGACAAAGATTTCGATTAAAATTATTTGGTGTTGGGTGCCAGGTTAGTAGAATGTCGTGCATTCCATTTTTTGTCTTTTGAAAATTAGAATATTTTTCAACATTTCTTTTGAATATTATAATTGGCAGACCCTAAAAGGTTCTGTAAGCAGTGTAATAAAAGGCTGCTATGATTATCTATTCTCTCCCACTTGCAATATATACTAGTGAGAGATGCTGAGCTATCCTATATCTGTTGACTGTTGATAGAGCTGAACAGCTCGCATTCATGGACTCATGATATTAATAATATGTTATGTCAGAAATAATAGAGTTTTGTGGTTAATCATTTTAGTGTTTAATGTTGCATCAGGATTTCATCAGTCGTGACCATCTGCTTTGTATTGTGCCAAAATTCTTTGCAACACATTAACATAACTATTAAGACAAAATAGTCGTCTTGGAGACTGACAAGAGAGAGGAAAACGGCTGACCTTTACTTCTGTCCTAATTTTGAATATTATATTCAGCCGGCCCTATAAGGTTCTTCCACTTGCAATATAGAGTAGTGAGAGATGCTGAGCTATTCTATAGCTGTTTACTGTAGATAGAACTCAACAGCTCGCATTCATGAACTCGTGATAATAATACGTTATGTCAGAAATAATACAGAGTTTTGCTGGTTGGTAATATTAGTGTTAATGTACTGATTTCATCAGTCGTAACCATTTCCTTTGGATTGTGGCAAAGAAATTTGCAACAAATTGCCATAATGATGAAGATTAAGAAAAAATGGTCGCCTTGGAGGCTGACGGGGCAGGAATACGACTGCCCTCTATTTCTGTTTTTTTTAAATAAGTGGGCGTTGGCCCTTCCGTGATTAAACAGGGAGGTTGAGAACCCGCAGGCCAGTCTATTTGGAATGTCACTGTTTTTCTTAGACTACCATATTGCTTCGATTGTTTAAAGGATCAAAAGGGTTGCTGACTAATGTAGAACATGCTCAAGGCTTGGTGTACACTTCTGAGATATTTGCATGCTTATAATAAAAATGCGAAAAACTCTGCCTTTCAATCTTGACAATTTTACATTGTGACAAAGATTCCGATTAAAATTATTTGGTGTTTGGTGCATTCCATTTTTTGTCTTTTGAAAATTAGAATATTTTTCAACATTTCTTTTGAATATTATATTTGGCAGACCCTAAAAGGTTCTGTAAGCAGTGTAATAAAAGGCTGCTATGATTATCTATTCTCTCCCATTTGCAATATATACTAGTGAGAGATACTGAGCTATCCTATACCTGTTGACTGTTGATAGAGCCTGAACAGCTCGCATTCATGGACTCATGATATTAATATGTTATGTCAGAAATAATAGAGTTTTGATGGTTAATCATTTTAGTGTTTAATGTTACATCAGGATTTCATCAGTCGTGACCATCTGCTTTGTATTGTGCCAAAATTCTTTGCAACACATTAACATAACTATCAAGACAAAATAGTCGCCTTGGAGACTGACAAGGGAGAGGAAAACGGCTGACCTTTACTTCTGTCCTAATTTTGAATATTATATTCAGCCGGCCCTATAAGGTTCTTCCATTTGCAATATAGAGTAGTGAGAGATGCTGAGCTATTCTATAGCTGTTTACTGTTGATATTCGGCATTTCGGTAGTCCGATCTGCCGATATTCGGTATATGCCAATATTCGGTATATCGGCATTTCGGAAGACCGAAGTGCCGATCTCGGCAACCCGGATACACACACGGTGGTCACGCTGAGTATGCCTCGCTCCTCCCCGGCGGCGAGCTGTAGCTCGACCGGTTTGGAGCTAGGGCTACTCGTGTTGGTGCGGCGTCCTGTTGGCTGCTGGGAGCCGGAACAGGAGCCGGTGGGAGAGGGGAGTCGGGCTGACTGGCCTCCTCAATCTCCATGTGCTCAGCTGAAAGAGATAGCAGAGACTGTGAGGAGCCGATCTCACTATCGCCGAAATGATTAAAATATGATAGAATAAGAGCAAATTAAACACAGAAACATACATAAGATAATTTGATAAATTGCTTGTTTTATAATTATTGAAATATTCAACATAATAGTATAGATTAACAAAGTTATAATATATAAAAGCATACCTCTTTCATCCTTTCTAGGAGAGAGTTAGTAGTATAAAGGAAGCAACATTTTATACCGTGTTTGTAAAAAAATAGCTGTATTATTATGTGAAAGTAGATGAGAATGGAACCTTGACGCTTGAGGGTTCTTACGATAATGTCCTGGCTAAATGTATTTTAACTGTTTTTGTCGGCATGTGTAAAGCTAATGCACTCGGTTTCTTAGTCAGGATTTTTTAGTGCAGCCAGTTCAAAATAAAACTTGCAATGCACCTAGTGATACTAAAATGGTCTTGAAGATAAAAACAGTGACAAACAAGTGCTAAAGAGTACACTAAGGATGGGTGATTCATCGCTGTTGGAATATGTGACAACACAAACGCAGTGTGGCAATGTCAGTAGATACGAAATTGCTAATCTATATATACTATAACAGCTATGAACAAATTGGCAGCAGAGTGTCAGTAAGCAAACTAAATAAAGCCAAATTTATGAAATTTTACTCTTTATTATAAAGGTCATTACACTTGGCTAACATTCTCTGATGCCGCAGTATATAATCGAGGTGAAAGCTGAATTAACCGCAAGGGGAAAATGTAGTCATACAGTGCTGAGGCATGTGCATTTTCAACCTCTGCGGTGTGGTGAATGTTGGCTGGTTCACATCTAGCTTGTAGCCTTGGTTTAACACCCCAAGGTTCGTTGATGCCTGAGAATATAGTCGCAGTGGTAGCTATACTCGCCGCAGGGGCAAAATTTTGCAACGGAATGCTGAGGCATATTGATGCATATGGAAGTGCCATCAGCTTGACTACAGCATATTTATAAAAATACTCAACATATATTAATAATAAAAGTAAAATGCATTGAAAAGTTGAAAGAAAAACTCAGATAAGGTGTTATGAGTCCACCCCTTTTCCAGAAAGTTACAGGATACTTTTAATGCCGTAGGATTGTGGATATTATTCTGTCACTCTGTAGAAACATTCAGTGGTGGCGCAGCACATAGTCACATAGTACTCGCCACACGGGCAAAATGTGTTCACGAAATGCTCTGTTTTGTGTACTCGCAGCCGTCGTGCGGAACAGTTCACTCCTTTAACAATGATATTATCCAGAAAGTCATAGAATGCTTTTAATGCAGTGGGATTGTTGATATCGAATACATAAAATCATTATATCACTCAGTGGAAACATTCAAAGAGGGATGGAAAACAGTGGTGGAAGCCCCCGGTATGCACACATATAGCTTCGAATGATGGGAGCATGCTATGACACACCCCATATCTTTTACAGTCTCCAGCATTATGCTGAGACTATGATGTCTGTCATTGCACCTTTCCCCTGGTTCCCATCTTCAGCGGAAGGTTTTTAACTCGCTTCATGAGATTTACAACAAAAAATGCACTTCATTCAGGATCCACATAATAGTGGCATTGAATTTGCAATTGGGATTAATAATCACTGATAAAGTTTTTACGTAGAGTTTCACTTTGCAGAAGTAAGACTAGATAAACCTCGACCCAAACATGCATTGCTAAGTTTACTAATTGCTTACACATTTGCTTGACACTTTTACTGTTCTTCTGTATAAGACACATTTTGTTTTCTTTTTTTTTGAGTTATGTTCCTTTGATCCATTTCGTTTTGTGCACTTACAGTGCGTGAGGGAGCCGTACGAACCCTGATTTATCGTCTTGATCAAGCAGTTAGTTGTTGCTCCCTTACACCTCTCCATTGTTGCTGTGAAATGCCTTGTGCTTTTTCAGTTCTGAATGTTTTGGCATTTCCCTCCACACAATTAAAATTCACCAGGATTGTACAAATAAAAATCAACATTTTTTTTTTGTTGACTTGCCCTTAGCAAGTAGTTGACCAATCCATCAATGACAACCATACTTCCACTTAGACACTCATTCAGTGACACAAACTTCTAGCTGTAGGATTATATCATTTTACTCGTCTCTTTTATGTCCCCTCGCCCAGTATTGGAACACTGGTATTGAATGAGTGAGCCTTCCCGATCACTGGTCTCGCAGTTTCAAAACTATCAAACAGTTCCGCCTCACAGCTTCCATCCTGATCTATCACCATCCCCAAATACTTGAACATGTTTGTTGTTGGTAGCCCACTGTAATCTTCCTGGTCGTATCTTTTTATTCTAATCCTGGTGGTGCTTTCCTTTGGTGGAAGATGCTGAGTTTTCTTCCGGCTCACCTTGAGACCCGCATCCTCTAGATGTCCACGCCATATCTCTAATCTCTCTTCTACCCGTCATCCCTCTCTATCGCAAATAACTAGATCATCTGCAAAGAGCATTGCCCACGGTGTTTCTCTAGGTGATACTTGGTAAAAAGTAGATGTTTTGTCAGCTGGTACGATAACGCTCATTGACCTTTTAATTTTTTTAGTGTCACTTATAAGCTCTTGCTGAACTTCAGCAAGTTGGAGATGTCGTAATTTAATAGATTGTATCAGGTGTTCCATTTCATCTTCAAGCTCTGTGAGTTCATTTACAGTGGGTGGAGACTTTCTTGAGTTAAATCCATATGTATTGCTGTTGCAGCTGTTGGTATTGAGGTTTAAAAAGAAGAATGCTTTCCATCTCAAGCGTTAAACCACATTCTCTGTCATTCTGTCATTTCAATAAAACGAGTCAGATACTCTTTGTTGCCTGGGGTTGGTTTGTTCTTCATGGAGTATCCGAAGTTGATCTTATCCATAGTGATTCTACTACTTAACAGTGCTCAATGTCAATTAAAACGGATGTAAAATATATTGTAATACTAGTTATCAAATAGTGCTCAAATTTTTTTTATAATTATAGTGTCTAGCTCATTTTTTTAAAATATATATTTTTTTTTGGTAATGCATTGTCTTAATTTTCTTAAAGCTTGAATTTCTAGCAAAATACTGAGGTTACAGAATATTTGCTGCTGCTCCACGATGTGCCTGGAGTGTAAAATTGTTGTGTGTCCATTTGTAGAATGTGAAAGCTTTACCATGTCAAGTTGAAAACCATACAATTTGAGACATATTTACAAAGTAATTAGTACTTTGTACCTGTAGAACATGTTGAACTTCCTACAAAGAATAGACAGTCCTTGGTGAATTGGTTCTCCTACCCATTACACACCTGGTAACTCTATGCTGAGATATTTTTTACTGTATAGACAGAGAAGTTATTCTCTCCTTGAAGCGCTAATATAAAGCAATCATCTGGAAATAGCTTCTAGTAGCACAACTAAATGTGATCAGATGCTCAACAGTACATCTATAGAAATATGTAGGGACTGTTGTTTGTGTATGAGTAACCAGTTCCGTGGTTACTTGCTAAAAATTAAATAATTCGACTTTATATACAATTTCAGGGTTGGTTGAGGAACCGTCGTGTGTGAAACTAGTTCTGAGGCTACCGGGAGGAAGTAGTGAGCAGCCATCTTTTCTGACAGAGAATCTACTGTTGGCAATGCTGTGTTTGACTCAAAGGCTATCAGATCTTGCAGCTAGTGCTGTGACTCATAATTATAGATGCTACTCTTATATGATGTGTTCCCTTATTCATGTTGAATATGTTCTCTGTAATTGCATGACAATATATTTATAATTTTATGTTATGTGCAATTATAATAAATGAGTTAAATTCACCCTGTTACTGCTTGAAGACTAAATACATGGTTTCTACAAACGCATTATTTAATTGATTTGCAATAAAAACTGTCTTGATTTAAGTTGTGACTTTTGTGACTCAACTTAAAATTGTTAGATGACTTGTGATGGAATATTGCAACTAATAAGTCAATATAAATTGTCAACCAATTGGCACAGGCTAGTTAATTGAGCCCCTTAGTGTCACAGCAGTTATTCATATAGTGTAGGAGTGCACAAGCCAGAGCATGCAACTCCCGATTGAAAACACTTGGGATAGTCCATAGTTCGTTGTCATTATTATTCGGTTTGTTGTATGGTATTGCGAACCATTCGTTTATGTTTTGAGGTCACGTTCTTGGATAGAAAAAGAAATATGGGGTTGTCTACCCTTGTTCATCTAATCCGACCATCTTACAATATAAATTAAAATATTGCAGTGCATGCATACACATGGCAAAAGTATCTTCAATAGACTATTGTGGTCAACAAGTATTGGCAGAAGCATATAGCATCGCAAAAATGTTATAATTTAAACATTATATTATGTGTGCTCTTTAATATGTTACTAGGAGTTGTTCAGTCGTTTCAATTAAATGCAGCATTATTTTGGGAGTTTTCTAACATTAGCATCATCATTGTGATTTAGTGTGTTGGTTATTAGTTGCCTGCTCGCTAGAAAATCGGCTATTTTTGTATAGCGTTCGTTTCATTAAAGTAATAGCCAAGTAGATTTACGTAGTTCGGGTTTTCTATATAGGCTACTACTCCGCGATCCCCCTACATCATTTGTAATGCAAAGCATGAAAATTAGGTTACGCATGCCCTGTGCGTACAAAAATGTAAACATCCGCTAAAATTCCATCCAGCTTTTCACTAATAGTAATGGTAATTGACATTATTAAAATTACTATGGTTTAGTATGGTGTGCACTCATGCTACTGACTTATAGTGTATTTCCATTACCATCTTACAAAACAACTTGATATTATGCATTGTTTTTTTAGTTTAATGATAATGCTGTTGGTGTAAAAGATAAGAAAAGTGCTTGGCTAATCGATAAAACTCAACTGAATAAAATAAAATTAATTGTAACCGGTCATTGCAACCGTCACCCTCAATCTCAGTGTCAGCAGGAGACTGACTGTGAGTGTTACATTTAGTCTTAAAGACTAAGATACCCCAGTATTTAATTTAATTAATAATGATAATCATAATAACTCTGATTGTAGTAGTAACAGTGAATTTTGGTCTTAAAGTTAATGGTTCGCAATCACTATCAGACTGAGACTATCAGTATCAGTATGAGTATCAGTTTGACTATTAGTATTACTATTTGTGTGAGTATTAGTGCTAGAAATGCTAAAGTGGCATTGATAATGCCATTAGAATCTATACTACTGAATATCAATACAAGTATTGATATAAAATTTGAACAGGCCTAACTTAGGCATACAGTTATTTTGAAATTGAATGCACTTTGACTTAGCATTTTTGGTTCCAAGTATAAGTGACACTGAATGTTGAATATTACACTCACACTGGGAGTTCTTATTCTACCAATACTTGTAGTAACGTTGATACTAATAGTATAAGATTAAATATGATTTCCTCGAGTATTAGTACTACTTAGCTCTTTTGTAAGTGTAGAATATAGATAGTTCATTGCCTGTAGGGATAGGCTTGATCTGCAGCCTTATGATTTAGCATCTTTCGATATCGATTCCCTAAGTCTTGCTATTTTTAGGTTGTAAGAATTATTTTTATAGTTTTTTAATTCTTTGCCACGATTTATTTTAAAATTCCTGTGAAATAGTATTAATTAATATTAATATTCTCGTGTTTTATTTTTCTTCTTGGCAAAACTTTATTCTAAAGCTAGAAAGTTAAGCCTGCCTACCATACTTTATTATTTTCATATTTTTTAATCACAATGATTTTTACACAGGTAGAAGTGATGTTTTATAACCATGTCACATATTCAGTGTGCCTAAAATTAAATGTCGCATTGCTATACTTACCAAAATTAGATCTAGTTTAAGTGATTTTGCTCAAATACTTAAAAAATTTAGTTTAATATTTTTTTACTAGTTCACTTGACTTTATAAGATCAATTGACCTAATTAAAAACTATTAATTGTTTTACTATATTTTTTAAAATAATTCCATTTAAATCCTGAAATGCTTAGTTTATCATTTCAAACTTACAGCAATTGTTCAGATAGGTTTGTCACCTCAACTATCTTTTATGTTTTATGGAAACTTACAAACTCAACTGCATTCAAATATTATTGAAGTATTATTTTAGATTTGAATTTCTTTTCAAATTTATTATTTGTCATTCAATATAACTGAATGTTAGTTTTAAAGTAGCTAAACTTCAAATTGAATATTTCAAGTTACTACAACCAGGAAAATTCTTACAGTTTTTGTCAACAGTTTGTGTTTGGAATGATCATTGAGTTTTCAGCAAGCTGATTTTCTATTTCTATGGTTGATCTCGCAGTGAATAATGGGTGGAATCACTCTACACTGCTACGAAACAGGGTCTGGCTCCACTCCTGGTTTGTTAAATCTTAATCTTCATAAGCCACACTCACTAGTAAGCATTTTATATTTCCTGTACAATTTTGTAGTCGGACATAATGGAACCAACCCCGCCACCTGGAAGTAGGCCAAAGTTCAGAGGTCGTGGCCGCCGGTACAGTAAAGATGTGGAGTTTTATGAGGTGCCACCAGATGTAAAGACGTCTGCACAAATCGTCAGCGAGGCTAAACGAGAATTGGAGGTAACTGCCAGTTGTATTTAGAGTTTCAATAGTTCACTGATATATTATAAAGAATTTCTTCACGCATGTTTATAGTCACTATTCCTGTTAGAAACCCTAGTGGAAAGGGTTTTCTTGATGGGCTAAGGATTCAGACGGGGCACAGGAGTAATTATGACTGGATGCCCTTCCTAACATCACCAATGGTCTTTGTCAGGGAGAGGGGGGGTTCGAACCCATGACTTTGTGTATCGGCTCTAACCTCTTGCACCCTATGCAATATAACATAATATGATCCTTACTTGTTATGCCTAAAGAAGTTGGTGGAATGGAAAAGCACTCAATATGTTGATACACTTTACAGTTTATGTTTCTAAACCTGAGTGGTGAAACTTGTTCTCAAATCGAATACTATTTATACAGAGTTGTGTGAAATGAAAATGAGTTTAAAGCTGAGATAGTTTTTAGCAGTTCTGTATTATTAGCTTCAAATGCTCTGGTAAACAATAGCAAGCAGAGGTGAAGGAACGTTACTTTGATAAAATCAATAGTCCTGTTTTGTTAGATGTCATTTTTAACTTGAAAATAGATTTCCTTCAGGTTCAGTCTTGAGAAAAGTTGGTATTTATTGATATTCACTGTTTTATTATTGATTGTATTTTTATGTTAGGCTAAGGTGAATCTCCGTGATAAAGTTCGGGGCGTGGCAACTACCCGCCCTTACACTCCCAGAGAAGATAACAGAACTCTGTTCGGGGCTACTTCAAATGACTCACTAGAAAGGGCAGCTAGTTCTTTGAGGTGGTGGTTGTTGATTGTTTGTATTGTATAAATACTAATCCTAAATGCATAAATATAACACTATATATTATAGTAATAATATAAATAGAAATATTATATTATATTAAATATGTAATGTAATATTATATATGTAGTATGACATAATATTGAATATATACATCTAATAGTAAGTATATAAATATAATCCTACATATATAGTATAGTATTGAATATATAAACACAATATTATAAAATAAATATAATAGTATATACTTATTATATTATATTAAGACACCATAATTTGATATAATATATTTATATAATAATAGGATATGACAGAAAAGTTGAGAATATGTTCAAAGTCAGATTAATTTAGAATAACACAGCCATTAATATTAAATTAGACAAGCTATAATGCATACTGTAACCCTACCAAGAATTGTTTTGCTGAAGTAGAGGTTTCCTAACTACTCGTACCTAACATTACCTTTTCTTTTAGTATAAACTCTCAGTTTCTCGAGGGACTGGGAGCGTCCCGACCTTCTAGTGCCATTGGTTCAAGGCCGCTCAGTGGACTGAGGCCGCTGTCAGGGTCCAGTACGTCTGCAGTTCCTGACTCACCTACACGTTCCGTGGTTCTGGGTTCTTCCGCATCCTCTTCCAGACGTCTGGCGCCTCTAGAACGAGGAGCCACTCTGATAGTGAGTGGATCTCTCTGTTATATACTCTTTGTTATAATTATACTCTCTGTTATATACTCTTTGTTATATACTCTCTGTTATATTGTCTCTGTTATATACTCTTTGTCTTCTAATATTCAGGACGACGGAAAGCCACCTCGGCCAAACTCCGGGGAGAATAAAAAAAGAGCAAAAAGTCGTCTACTCCACAACTCCACCCCTGCCAACACCCCTACTGGCAGTGACGGAGAAACCCCTCGGTCGGGGTCACTGACTGACCTAAAGCTGTCGGATGATAAGGTAATTCATCGTTACGTCATACAACGTG